>CM055267.1:59629074-59698612 GCA_029237695.1 Conchocele bisecta
TATAATGTTTGTGGAGGTTGGGAGGGCAGAATGATAAATGAACGATGTAATTCATCCTATCTCAACTAGTGAAGGCGGGTATATACGCTGAAAATCATAAGTAATGCAGCTGAACATGTACTGACATAGTTCCGTGATAATATTAGGTAAACTTCAGGCAAAACCACGAAGATAACGGTATCATAGAGCTCATAGATTTAACGTAAACGTCAAAGTTACCGTTTTCCATTGTCCGTGACGTTATCTTTAAACAGAACACAAATGTTGGCGCTGTTTGTCTTATTCGCTGTGCAGTAGTCATAGCACCATGTTACCAAAATTTCAGGTAATATGAGCAACATTTCACAGAACTATGATACAACATATTGAGTTGCGTTACTTATGAGTGTTAGTATATATATATATATATATATTATAATCTGATTGTACGTAAATTTCACACTTCGGCTGCAATTGTTGTTTATTACACCAATAGTTACATAACTATACATGTACATGTATATATATGGGTACTTCCTTATTAAATTAGATAGATGTCCGCGTTATGTCCCATCCTTTGTGGGAACAGTTTAGTGTCAAAAATACATCATAATATGTTACATGTAACTTATCTAATCGAGATGACGATGTAAGCATTGCGCACCTCCTGAGGACGTACGTAACAGTCAGTCAGACAATTTATCAGTATTCTATGGCACGCCGTTTTACTATTTATTCCCAAAACAAGATATCTCATAAACTTTAGTAGATATTTAATATATTATATAAGATATCTGCTAAATAAATAAGATATCTTAATTAAAAAGCACTTATATAAGATATATACAAAACTTTAGTAGATATCTTATAAACTATAGTAGATATCTTATAAACTTTATGAGATATTCCATAAAGTTTATAAGATATCTTACATACTTTAGTAGATATCTTATATAAAATTTCATATCAGATATCTACTAAAGTATATGAGATATCTCATAAACTTTAGTAGGTATCTTATATAATTTAGAAGATATCATCTTATATAATATATAAGATATCTACTAAAGTTTATAAGATATCTCATATACAATTTTATATAAGATATCTACTAAAATATATAAGATATCTACTAAACTTTAGTAGATATCTTATATATTTTAGTAGATATCTTATATAGTATATAAGATATCTTATATAGTTTAGTAGATATCTACATTAATAATGTAAATAAGATGTCTACTAAATTATATAAGATATCTTATATATTTTTAGGAAAGTTTAATTAAATTAATAAATAATGCATTCTCCCCAATAATTTAGCGCCGCAGCAATTGTCTACACTGTTCATACATATACCCTTGCTAGGGTCTACTCTCACCATTCAGGGTATACGATGGTCGCCTGGGACGGCGGTCTGAGCATCCGGTTGATCATGATCTACACTGTTTACCGTTTCCCACCCTCCACCCTCCTCCGCCCTCCATTAATAAACACTATAGACACTATCCTGGCTATATCTGCGAATTATTTCTGTAGGGTTGTCATTGGTTGAAATTCAAATTTTAGTCAATTAGTCAATTTAGTGCGGCATCAAAGGGAGCACTCAGTATTTCCTACTTTTTATAAGATATCTTATATAGTTTAGTAGACATCTTATACAAGTTCCTTTATAAGATATCTTCTAAACTATATAAGATATCTAGTAAAATATATAAGATATCCTATATAACATATAAGATATCTCATAAAATATATAAG
Source organism: Conchocele bisecta (assembly GCA_029237695.1). Classification (NCBI taxonomy): domain Eukaryota; kingdom Metazoa; phylum Mollusca; class Bivalvia; order Lucinida; family Thyasiridae; genus Conchocele; species Conchocele bisecta. The sequence goes on from CM055267.1 coordinate 59,630,815, forward strand.
ATATCTTATATAGTTTATAAGATATCTTATATACAATTTTATATAATATATCTACTAAAGTATATAAGATATCTACTAACCTTTATCAGATATCTTGTATACTATATGACATATCTTATATAGTATATAAGATATCTTATATACGTTAGTAGATATCTTATATATATATTTATATAAATTTAATAGATATCTATAATGTATCTTATACTATATAAGATATCTTATAAACTATATAATATATATCATATAGTATATAAGATATCAGATAAAGTTTAGTAGATATCTTGATTTGGAATAAGTAGTAAAACGGCGTGCCATAGTATTCAGCCAATTGCTCACTCATGCCACTATTTTATGATTTTATAATGTATTCATGTTTCCAAAGACTTGACGCATACGGATTGTGCGAGTGAAAATATGTTTGATTTTCTGTTTCTATGTTCAAAGCGACTGTCTCGCATATGCGAAAGCAAATGGTGAAACTTACAAAATGTGTGTCTATGATTGGATAGTGTTTCTGAGCCTATTTGACCATAGGAGTGACCTGACAATGTTCTGGAAAATATCTTAAAAAATGTTTATAATATTAAAATATCGGAAGCGTGACTAACGCTCCTCAAGTTGCAAATGGTGACAAAAAGTAATATATTTTGTAAGAAAACTTACCTTCAAACGCTGATCCATGTTTCATTTTAATATTTCCCCCAAACGTCAATGGAAACTTTAACCGAACGAGCGAGTTTGTAACGAGCTGTCGTGTTTATTTTGTAACGAGCTGTCGTTGAGACTTGATTTCCACTGTAACCTAGTTCTTAGGGTGTGTAAACAGTGTAAAACCACCTTGTATATAACCGGTGCAAAATCCATTACTGGTGGTACGTGCACGGTTCGGATAAAGCGATATTATCTCCAGCGGTGTATTCCACGGGAGCGATATTTCACACACGAAGACCTATTCGATAGTCGTTACAAGGCTATTCGAGTATTCAAATGTGTTCTAGTATGTGTAATCCGTGTTACAAATTATGGATGATAAAGAAGACAGTCGGCTACAATTCGTGACACGTATGCTTATTAATCACAATAAATACTGATCAATGTGTATATGTTGATATCGCAAGCGGTCACATAGATATAGCAATTAGAAAAACTTTAACGTAAACTCCAAACAAATAATAAGTTATATGAAAATACGGATGGTGATCAATGTGTATATGAAGTTTAAAGTTGATATCGCAAGCGGTCACAGAGATATAGCAATTTGAAAAAAAATTAACGTAAGCTTTAACAAACAAAATTCAAAGACATTTGACCTTGGGCTCCTGAGCAGCATGGGTAGGGCATACAATGAAAATATGGATGGTGCTCAATGTGTATATGAAGTTTTAAGTTCATATCCCAAGCAGTCACAGAGATATAGCAATTTGAAAAACTTAAACGTAAAACTGGACGCCGGACAAAGCGGTAACAATATGCCCCCACCCTTTTCGGGGAGCATAATAAAGTGTGTATTAGCAAAATTCTTAGGTCACTCTCCACGAGGTAGAAAGTAAACAAAGAACGCTTCAAATGCACACTTGGAAAGTCTACTCGGTCATAACTTTGATGTAATGCAGTGTAATGAAATGTAATTAGAGTTATGTACTCAGAACCATGACCGGGGATGCTGTCACAGCGATCCCACTGTCTGAGACAGTGATCACGGGGGACAAGTAGGCTATGCCCGTGGTGATCGACCACTTTAAAGGTACATGCCCACGCAGCAGGTTACACTGTACTACTAATTTTCATTTTCGGTCATGCCTTATATGAGCCATTTGTCTACCCACTAACGAGTTATTTTTATTTACGGCGCGTGTTAATTGGTGTTAAATCACATTTTATATGCCACGACCAGAAAGGGTATTTTCCGACCTCGTGCTATTTTTACCAACACGCGTCACGTGACACGGTCAATCATATCACATATTTGACATGCGCAGTGAAGTATCGGAAGTTGAGAAGAAAAATCTCTGTTCCGAGTCCAAATCTAAATCTCCACGTAACTCTTTACATTGGTGATCTGGTCGCCAATATGAACCTCTCTCTCTCTCTCTCTCTCTCTGTACTGCCTGTCCCTCATTTGACATTTGGCCTTTTTTTTGGCCGACGCCGTTTCATACAATTTCCGTCCTGGACGTTTCGACATGTTGCTATTCTTGTTTACATATTGGGAAGCCTACTGGCGCAAGTAGTATACTGCGCATGCGCACCGCAAGCCGTGATGTAAAAGTCGTCGTCCCCGCACATTATCAAAATAGACTGTTACCGCCGCGCGTCGCTAACAGTAAATTGATAATTAATAAATGATTATATGTGTATAGCGGGCACTCGTAATATTTAGAACTGGTGGAATAGTGACATAATTATACACTTATTTAATTCCTATAAAGAACAGTTTGTGCCTACTGTGTGGGCATGTACCTTTAAATACGTTATGACCGCGGTGACACGGTGCCAAAAGACATTAAAGAAAAAATGTGTACTGTAGCTGAGACAAAGCTGCACGTTTTCCGCTTTATAGGCAACGGGTTGCACTATAGCGCTACACAGTAGAATGTGCGTAATAGCATTTACACTTCGCGCACTAAAATATAGAAAAAACCTGCAGGGCCAACACGTTCGTACTTCACTATATTGTTATTCAGAGACAATTCTACAATATGACACAAATGTATTACGATAAGCTTATCTAATAAAGTGCGTATTAGCCAAAACGCACATTTAGAAAGAGTACTCCATCATAACTCTTATGCAATCAGAGCTCCAGATAAGCTGCGTTTTTGCGTAAATACCCAATTAAAATTGCCAAAAAACCCAATTGAAATCAGAAGTAGCGATTATCAAAAAGCATTAATAATTTTGTGGTACCTGTATCATGCTGCAGAAAACAATAAACAGACCACAAATATAGCATATTTTTCTTATTTTCCATGAAAACACATATTGGTATTTCATTACAATTGTCTCCAAGGAGACAATTCTAATGAAATGCCAAGATATGTTTTCATTTCGACGCAAACTAATTCAATAATTGCAGCCTGTTGATGTGTAAACAGTAGTGTCATTTTATTTTACACAATTAAAATGTTGAAATACCCAATTGCTTCAGAAATGATAGAGTGAAAATACTCAATTATTAATTCCTTATCTGGAGCCCTGTGTAATGCAGTGTAACGAAATGTATGTATAGTTATGTACTACTCAGAACTAGTGGAGACCCGGCCATAATAAAATATGGTCACAATAACAGCCCATTATGTCCTCGCGTTTTGCGAATAAAACGGGAATAAAAGGATAATCCAGGTCAAGTAGGTATATGTACATGTTTAATATTGGTCTGCGCACGTTTTGTAACAGAACTACGAAGTATTAAACCGCTCGTTCATCATAAAATGCCACGACAGAATTAGAAACAAAATTGCTACCCCGCTCCATACCTCTTGCGAGGGTACATGGAAGAGTGATTTTTGCAATCGGTTTTCCGGCATGTTTGATATGTTAAAGTTATAAAACTGCCAAAGATGTATCAATAACTTATCAATAAAGAAAACACACATGCAGAAATTGATTAGTTGACTGTGTCAATGTGTTTATCTGACATTTACATGTATATCGTTATGTTGAATGTTGAACAACAACCACAGGTGGAAGACTCGGACCTACATCCCAATACTTGGCTCATTTGGAAAACGTTACCCCACCCACCCATTTCTATACACTATACCTTACAGCCTTTTCCAAGGTAGAAAAGAGTTTGTGAAAATGCCATAGCCAGGATTAATTTGTGGCTCGCTCAAACACAGCAAGTTTCGATTCTTTCTGCTGATTTACGTCTCTGGCAATATATAATAATGCACTAGGCCCCCAAACATATTCACTTTAAACATGTGTGTTTAGTAAATTTGTATATTATTAGTTGTAAGCATTTTAGCTACCAACGTCACAGAGGAATTTCTCTGTCCGAAACAATCCCACACAACCCGCTTCACGCATCGCCACCTGATTGGTTGAACAAATATTTCCCGTGACGTCATTATTGATCATTCTGCGAATATAACAAAGGAATCCGAAAGTAAAGTTCACGGAAGGCTATGTCGAAATGTTGCGACGCAAATCAAAATAAAAGGACGTTTTAGATAATTCAAGGTTAGTGGATGATACTTATTAGTCACAAATTGTAACAATTGAGTTACTGATGTTTATTGCAGTGATCCACTTCAATATATTGAAAGTGTAATGGGATTTCGCCCCGATTTAACACATAATTTATGCTTCCACAACCCACAAAAATGTGTGATATTTATTAGGACATACAATTATCGACTTGTCTGTGGTAGCTAATTTGCCCGTAACTAACGAAATGCTAAAAGCAGATGCTTGAAGAGAATATATTTGAGAACTTAAGACATTTATCGATTACCAGAGACATAAGTCAGTAGAAAAATAAAAATGTGTGGTGTTTGAGCAAGCCCGAAAATAAGAGCATTTTTGCGAAGCTGTTTCTTACCTTTGAAAAGGCCGTAAGGTATAGTGTATGGAAATGGGTGGGTGAGGTAACGTTTTCCAAATAAGCCAACTAGTGGGTCCTAGGTCTGAGTCTTTGTGACAACAACAAGAAAAAAGATGGCTTCCATGGAAAATGATTTCCCTGGTATATTATTTTTGGCAATTTACTAGTTCTACATCAAAGATTATTGTATAAAATATACGTTTACTAAATTTTGACCTACATGCAACATGTTTGGGTATGCACTTCGGTTGCTCACAATTTGTTTCAATGGGTAAAATTGTAGCCGTAGATAAATTAGTGTAGCTAGGACCGAATGGGCTGTTATTGTGACCATATTTTATAATGGCCAGGTCTCAGCTATAATGATACAGATACTATAAAATACAAATGAAATCAGAGCTCCAGTTAAGGTGCGTAATTTGGAGGTAAATGTTTTATTTCTCCATCAAAAATTGCAAGTTGGGAGTGCTTTAGAGAATCGTCTCAATGAGACGATTCATAATTTCACCCCAAGTTGGTCAAATTACGCACCTTAACTGGAGCTCTGTGAAATAGTAAAAGTCATTCTACAGTTATGAGTTCATAACTCTACTAAAAGAGTATTTTCAAATGTGCGTTTGAAGCGTTCTTAGCTTACTTTCTACTTCGTGCAGAGTGACCTAAGAATTTTGCTAATATACATTCTATTAGGTAAGTTTATGGTAATATTTTAGTGTCATCTTGTAGAATTGTCTCTCAATAACAATATAGCGAAGTATGAACGTCAATACTCTGCAGGTTTTTTCTATATTTTAGTGCGCGAAGTGTAAATGCTACTACTACTACGCACATTGTCACAGTGTAGCCGTGTTTGATTTTAAAAAGCGAATTTAGGTTAATGAGATGCGTTTTTAGTGTAGTTTACACTTGAAAGATTTATGTTAGTGTATTAGCAACAGTAAAATCTATGCCGAAAAACCACCCCAAGTAGCGGTTTCGACACGTTGTAACACGTTGTATAGGCGAGTAACCATTACGACATCCTGTTGATTTTTCTTTCAATGGTGACGAATGCGGGGATTATGCCAGTTTTGTAACTTTCATAATTACATAATCTTCAGACCCGGGCGCATTTGACTTGTTTTGTACATTGTTTAGAAAGGTGTTTCATGTATATACAAACAATAATTGACCATCCAAGACACGCTAGAATCACTTGTGGACCCAATCAGTACCAGCCAAAACTCACATGAAATATTTTTGTTGGACCCTAGTTTTTAAGTAGACAAACTTTTATTCCCTGGATATTCTGCAAGGATAAAAACTGCTTAGAAGTATTAGTTTATATCAGTTTCTTAATTCTAACACAGATTTAAATTGAAATATATTTTTAAAATGTCATAATTACTATCCAAAGTGCGAATCAGATCTGATTCGCCACTCTGCAGAGGAATGCTATGGGAGGAACTGTAACTGTGGTATGTACGGTACGGGAGGGTCACAGAGTTACAGGCTGCAACTACAGTGGATTTACCTAGGTTCTGGATAATAAGCCTTCGTTTGCCAGTTACTAGAGCTATAAGCATATACAAACAATTATTCAAAACTTTGTAAAACAATAAAATTATCGTAAAAGTGCTGTGAAACGAGATTTATCTAAAAGTCCTGCTTGTTTCCATGTCGTCCATTTTGTTAACGTATCATCCAGGCGCTTGTAGATAATAAGACTGTGACCTTAGCATCTGGATTGTTGTTGTTGGGTTATTCTCATCCTGTATTGCGGTGCACCATCGCGTCAGTGTAAACAATGGTTATGTAAGTGATCAGAGGAGTGTTCAGAAAACAATGTTCCACCATTTCCTTTGCCAGTCATAAATGACAATAATACAATGCAAGATGCTTTCAGATCACGTTTAATTTTCAGTTGTGGTACATGCTATTTTACCCTATTCATATATGGGGCACCACTACAGGCGGGATTTATACCAACAACAAGATAACAACAATATACAAGTGCCGCAGACTGACCGAACCATGCTTTGTAAATCTTTTTCAATAATGATGCTTATGAGTGGACAAAAGTGGGAATAGCTGAAATACAACATTTTGAAGGTATTTTTTTTTAACAATTTTGCTTAAAAACTTGCATTCCCAAGGTCAATGTGGAACATTTTTCTCAGTTTGACAGATCGGTGTCTTCTGCAAAAAATGCCCGGGAAACTGACTATGAAAATTCCTGTGATTAGTGACGAATGTGGTTTACGAAAATTCCCGATGCGGGGGTAATCCCGACAAATGGTTGCACTACTGTAGGACACAACCTCCTATCATAATAAATGAAATAATGTGTTTACGGCTCTAACGTCAATACTGTAGTAATATTGTAGTGGCAAGTGCATATGATCATTTCAGAATTATCAATATCTAGGACTCAGAGCTCCAGATAAGCTGCGTATTTGCGTAAATACCCAATTAAAATTGCCAAAAACCCAATTGCAATCAGAAGTAGCGAGTATCAAAAAGAAATACAAATTTTATGGTACCTTTATCATGCTGCAGAAAACAATAAAGAGCCCAGAAACATAGCATATTTTTCTTATTTTCTAAGAAAACACATCTTGGTATTTCATTAGAACTGTAGTGTGATTTTAATTTACACAATTAAAATTTTGAAATACCCAATTGCTTAAGGAATGATGGAGTGACAATACTCAATTACTACTCAATTATTAGTTTAAACTACTGTCTGATCCACGTTTTTCTGCCGACTATTTTGGCTATAGTCTACTAGCCAAATTGAGAACCTAGACATGTTGAGTACACCAAGGTTTTATGTTGGAAATGCAATATATAGGTCCTCAGGACTCAGAAACTGCCAGATGCTATTTTGCATATGTTTGCATAATTTACCTAATTAACATATTAATTAGGTCAAATTACTAAATCGAGTGTATCTAAATAAGTAAGACACATAGAGGCTTCATTTTGGTGTCTACATATGTTTTCATGGCCAAGGATCACGAAAATTGCAACTATGATTTGATTGGATGATTCCCTTGATCATGAATATGCAAATTAGGTATTAAATTAATAAATAATTTGTGTTAAATGCTTAAATCGTAAATATATTCATATAAGGCTGGCTAGTAGACTACTATTAAACATATGGGCCGCGCTCTGTGAAAACCAGCCTTAATGACAACGTCAGGAAAGCCTGAAAATGACGTCGCAAAGCTACGCTTAAATTTACAAAATCACGTCGATTTTGGACACTTGAAATAGATGCGTCGTTGCAACTAAGTTGACGTTGTCCCCTATTAAACGTACGCTTAACTATTTGTTCTCACAAACATTTTAATGCTGGATACCGCGTAGCAGAATGTTACAGTTGTTTCCATAGTGGTTCAGACAATTGTCTTGTTTTTCGGTTTCCTTCAAGGAAACACGTAGTGATTTTGTCGATTATTTTTTATAATATATGGACGACGTTGTGCCCTGACATTTGTTACTAAATAACCATACAACCGGTAATTTTTAGATAACACCATCACAGAATCAGTATTATGTAACAAATAGAACTGGGCACAGGGCTTAATTCGTATATTTACTGTTTCGCCTGTCGAATGTTTCAAAAATCAACAAAACAATTTGCAAATTTTCAGAAAAATAAGCGTTTCACAGATGTATAACTAGATCGGTCAGTAAGCGAGGCTTACGGAATACCCCCCGCGTGGGCCCAGGTACCCCTAAAATATGTAAAATTGTCCAAGTGTGTGGGCTTGTGACCTTGACTCTGTGCTTAGCGGGAGGGCATGAACGTGAATTTGTCATAGGGTGGCAGAGGTCCATTGGAGCAATGCGTGTGTGAAATGTAAAGCAGATCCGAGCAAGGAAATAGAAGTAATAACCGATTTCTCTGATGTTAAGTTTTGTAAAGAGACTAACTATGTGACCATGACCTCGAGATCAGCGGGAATTTGTCACAGCATGATATTAGATCCTTAGAGGAATGCACGAAATATTAATAATTTTCGATGAAGGAAATAGAAGTTATAACATATTTCTCTGATGTTAAGTTTTGTCAACATACTAAGTATGTGACCATGACCTTGGGATCAGCGAGGGTTGGACGGTCGTGGATTTGGCACAGCATGGTAGTAGAGCCTTACAGGAATGCATGTGGGAAATATTAAGCATTTTAGATGAAGGAAATAGAAGTTATAACAATATTTCTCTGATGTTAAGTTTACGGACGACGGACGGACGGCACGGACTCCAGTATTTACCACCCCCCCCCCCCCACCCCCCCCCATCCAACAACTCGTTGCAGGGGTATAATGATGATAGTGCCAAAATATACGCCGCTCCTGGCATATCGCATCATGGTGACACTGGGGTCTTGGTATTGTGTCACATGCATATTTACTGCGACAAAATAAGCATGATAATTGTAATACATAATTGTAGCCACCAAGGACTTAGCCTACTGATTTATATCTTGACTTAGCCTACTGATTTATATCTGTATCTGCTACCACTTACGTGTACGGTTTCACGTAATATTTAGCGACTTTCAAAAATATCACATTGAATCAGCCGTTCGATTGCCGTTTGATAACAATGTAAATATTCTTTTAAAATGACCACTTGTAAATATGGTTATATGAATGTATAGTGATTTTACTAGTATATTTGCAATCATTGCAGACACTGATCAGACTGCACAGATGCACAGGTCTCCAACATTTACACATTTAAGAAGTCCGACTTTGCCAGATTGTTGTTAGTTTTCTTACATTGTACTACATTGTACTAAATAATGCACGTCTGAGTGCTTTGTTTGTTATCAAAGGGCCGTTCTAATCGGAGGCGTGTAAATAATATAAAGCAAACGCACATGCACACATTAAACGCGTCTAAATTCAAATGAGCCGCTTCGAACAATAGTCGCAGGGTGTGGAGTTTCATTTCAACAAAATCAATGTTGTGTTCGGGACAAATTTAGTGTGTAAATCACTGACTGTGTTATAGTGTGCAGTTATGCAAAATACATGTACGTACGCCACGGTGCTTTTCAGGGGCGGATCCAGGATTTCAGGTTATGGTGGGGGGGGGCAGGACTTCTTAATTGAAATAGTTTACTATACTTTCGAACTATCACAGTTTGTTCGTCGACCAAGCGGAGCTGGGGAAACTGGTAGGTGGGTCCGGCAGTATACCCTCCGGAATATGTTTGATATTTACACCCCATTTTGCTGCGTTATGGAGCATCTTAGAGCAGAAATATCTTTACTCGCCAACTTTTAGGGGTGGGTGGGGTGGGGGGGGGTGGCGCCGGGGTGGGGGGCGCCGGGTTTTCCCCTACGTGAATCCGCCCTTCTTTTTAGAATGGCTGTTTCTTTGTTTACAAAGACGCTGAATGTACTTTTTCTGAAACACAACAAAACTAAATTGCACATTTCATTTTCAAATTAATTATTCCCGACGAGGGAATATACTGCCCGTATTTTTATCGGGACATGTAACAATTATACAACCATGTATACTCCATATTTTCCCTGCAGTGGCGATGGTGGCCAGTCGAGGGAGTGGGGGTCAGCGCGCAGCATTTTTCAATAGACCTGCTACATGCTAGTACGGGGTACATGTACATTAGCCCGTCCGTCAGTCATATTGGCTACACAGGAAAATGTTCTTCCCGCTTTCTGAGATGTAAATTTAATTCCGAGAGTCGGGGAAAGGACAGTCGATTTTTATTTTGTTTAAAAATGCCCGGGGGTGTCCGACTACCCTCTAGACCCCATCGAGCGCTGAAGTCATTGATATGTGCAGCCATAGGCCTATCCAAATTCAACTCATTCATTTCTACAGAAATAAAATGCATTTGTTTCAATCACCGATACGATGTGCATATAATTTACAATTTCCAACACCAGGAATGCCGTTTAGTGTTTTGGTCTTTGGTGACGTATGGTCTAAATCAATAAATGACGTCACAATTAACTGTAAGTGACGTCAATTCTGAAATAATTACAATGTATCTTTCTGACGACACACGTATACGAATCTATTATGGCGATGGTGGCAAATTACGAAGCCACAGGTCGGCTAATTATAGATTTAAAATCGATAGTTGTGCGTTTGTTTTGTTCACTACATGTACATATCATAGTTTTATTCTGATGAATGTTTGATAGTATACATACTAACACTTGTAGATACATTTAGTGTAACTTATCAGCAAATACAGTTTACAGCAAGCACAGTCAATGCGTCTATGAACACTCATTTCTACTGTAGGCTGTTGAGTTGCATTGTACAAACGTCGCCGTTTCGTTACGTTTTCTTTTCGTGCGTGATTCACATGGTGCTACAAAAAGTGAGACAAAACAAAAACCATTAAACATAATTGCATTTTCTTTTCAGAATATTGTTTTTGAAAGGTGTCCGCATCAGAAAATGAAAAAAAAATGCAAATCGAAAATTTTGTCATTAAGGCCGGTTTTCACAGAGCGCGGCCCATATTAAATCTAAAAAATATTTAAATGTAAGTACTTTTTTCATCAATAACAAAAATTCACCCTCCCCAAAATAAATGATTTGATGAAATTCCATCAAATATTGATTTTATAGCGAAAAAACGATTTTCCTATGGGAATTTAACATGGGAGGAAAAGAGGAGGAAGCGCTGGGGGAGGAGTCCAAAAATGTTGTTTTTTTTGGAAATCGACTCCGAAATCTGGCTAGATAGCTTGGAAGTGATAACTAAGAAAACAAGTTAGATTTTGAAAATCGCTCCACAAATAAAAAATTATTAGAAAAAAATCTATGTTTAGCCCCCATGTTAAATTTCCTTAGGAAATTAGTTTTTTCGCAATAAAATCAATATTTGACGGAATTTCATCAAATAATTTTGTTTGGGGAAGGTGACTTTTGTGTTATTGATGAAGAAGTACTTACATTTAAATATTTGTAAGATTTAATGTGTTTAATGGTAATTCCTTATCTGGAGCCCTGTATTTTGCAGAAATACATAGAATGCATAGAACATTACAATTTTCAACATGTTATTTTGTTATGATACGAGGTCGTCTCCGACAAAATTGAGAAGCCTTGTTCATATATATAAGTTATATCGATGAAAGCCGAAACACGCCCCGAATGCCTGTGGCTGTAATTATCTACGATGACGGGCGGGTTATCCAGAGTACGAGTTGACTGTAATGTCTACGTTTTGACTAGCACCCGTCAGTATGATGGTGTTGCATTAGTTTAAGAAAGCATGTTTAATGACGAAAGAACTCACCAACGGCTAATCCGAAGACGATGAATCCGACATTCAGACCCATTATTTACATTCTTCCGTTTTACGCAGCTTGGTTTCAGTTCTGACACATCCGAGCCGATCGGCATGAATGAATGCTACAACAACAATAACGTTAACAACCGCTTCTTTTTGTACCTAGCCGTGCGTGATATCCACAGCTGCAGGATATTGCCTGCATATGGTGGCAATCCTCTACAGCGGGACAACTTATATGACTTACACAACCCACAGCTGTAGGACATTGCCTACATATGGTGGCAATCCTCTACAGCGGTACACCGTGTATGGCTTACACACCACCTAGCTGTAGGATATTGCCTACATATGGTGGCAATCCTCTACAGCGGTACACCGTATATGGCTGACACAACACACAGCTGTAGGATATTGCCTGCACATATGGTGACAATCCTCTACAGCGGTACACCTTATAGGAAACAGACAACCAATTGATTTCCCATAGACCCACATTCACACAAACATGACAATCGCAAACTACCTGCGACAAAATCAATTGTGTTACGTTCCATCCTGGAGTCAGTGACCAAAACCGGTTCTAGATCCATGCCAAACACGGGGAGTAGTATAGAGGGTATTAGTTCGTTACCGCGACTGATGGGAACCGAATTAGCTGGTGGGTGAACCCCCACCACTATCAAAACTGCCCACTTTACATGTGCGAAAATGTGGGTAAATGCGAATTTTGTAATTTCCGCCATTTTCTGTAGTGGTGGTCACTTGCACACCTCCCAAATAACCCCCCACCAGTGCCAAAAACTCGGGAAAAAAAATCGCCAAGGGGGTAGTAGGCGCATTTATATTATTGTTTTCAAAATATAAATAATTCCAACAATGTTGGGTTTCAGGGTACGAGTTCGTTACCGCGACTGAGAGGGGGAACGAATCAGAGGGTGCTTGCCCTTAGTAGCGGTGAATCTGGAGAGAAACCCCCAAGGGAAACGAATTAGAGGGCGTAGTATATTAGTAGTGGTATTTCAATAAACCTCAACGGTGTTGGAGTTAGATCCTAGGTACTTAGTTCTAAAGGGAGCAGAATCAGAGGGAGCCTACCCCTTATAGCAGTGAATCGGGAATCAAAACCCCCAAGGGGATTGACTATGTAGAGGGCTATGATATTAGTAGTGGTTTTTTTCTTAATTTGTTCCAAATTATTTTCTTCAAAAATTCTAAAAATCACCAAGGGGGGGGGGGGGGGGGGGGGGTGGGGGGGGGGGGGGGGGGGGGGGGGGGGTGGGGGGGGGGGGGGGGGGGGGGGGGGGGGGGGGGGTGGGGGAGGAATAGGTGCATTTTTGTTCGGCACAAAAAAATCGGCAAATTACCATTACCAAGGGGGTAGGTAGTAGGTGTTTCAAAAAATCTAAAAATTCTAAAATTCTTTTCAAATATTTCTTCAAAAATTTAAAATACAATTTTGTTAAATTGGGAATAATTCAATCAAGGATTGAGCTACTCCATGTAGAAAGGGTCACCCCCTCCAGAGGGAGGGTGTGCGGGTTCCTTAATTTGTTCCAAATTAGTCGTACAATTTGTTAAATTGGGTTGTTTGGTGGGGTGCTGAAACTGGGAGTCCAATTCTGGTTTTAATTTAATTTTTTCAAAATTTGAAAATTGCCAGAGTCGCTGGGTCACGATCGGAAACACCATTTTGCAGGCAGTGTATGCCACCACCGCTACACCCACCCACCACTTCGCATTCTCAACGGTTCTCCAGATGTCGTGCACCTCCCACCCGGATTCCGCCTCACATTCGTCTTCCTTCGGACACTCGGAATCGGCATCACCGGAAATCACGTCCAACAGCCTACGTTCCAGCGCGCCCAATTTGTTTTCCAAACGTCTCTCCAGACGTCTCTCCAGGCAGTTCTCCATGGCGGCCAGGTGTTTCGATTCTTCGAACGAGCCCCAATCAGGATTGGATTCCGCCCCCGATTGGGTGGGTTTTATGTTTCGGGCATCTTCTAGTAGTTTCGGGGGAAACTCGGTGGGGCCCACAAAACCAGGCGCGGTCACCCTGTGTCCAGCTCCTAGTTTCGGGGGAAACTCGGTGGGGGTCCAATGGTATTGGGGTTCTTCGGGTTTTGTACTACGTTCCACATCGACGGCGTCCCATATTTTTTGAAGACGAGTGGTACCGATCCCATATTTTTTCTTCGTGTCGTCCGCAGACTCGACACCTCGAAGATTGCGAATATCTTGTATATCCTGCTCGGACAAATCTCGTTTTGGTGGCATTTTTTTTGGCACAAAAATAATTCAATCAAGGATTGAGCTATATATATAGTTTGCCCAATGTACAACACGAAATATTGGACACACCTAGGCAACAAATGGGCAGACTAGTTTGCCCAATGGGTAGACTAGACAGACTAGGCAAATAGATATGCACACCTAACGTAAAATGGGCAGACTAGGCAAATAGATAGGCATACCTAACGTAAAATTGGCGAACTAGGCAGACTAGGCATGTATACTTAATTTCCTAATTCTGTTGAAAATTAATTCAATGTTGAACATTAATTTATTAGTCTATACAAATTCTGCTATGCCTAAATCTGTTCTTGATCGCGACGCTCTGTTAGATATTGCCAGTGCTCGGGGGAATGTGCCCGCCTCATGGGTTAAAAGGAAACACCATATAGGATCTCGCCGGCTTACCAATCTGTGGACGAGAGACCCTACATTAGAAACTGGGACAGAAGAATGGGTATTCGTAGATCCACAATCTGAACCGAGGAGACCGGTTGGCCGACCTAGGGGTAGCACCACCAAGATTCCACTAATTAATTTCAAAAAAAATTAAAGAGATTGGGTTAAATCTCCAATAGGATTAATCTAAGTCCAACAATGTTAATTTTATAAATTTGAAACAAATTTAATTATGGTTAATTAAAGAGGTTGTGTGTGTACACCATCTGGAAGAATTCTTCTTTTATCGTAGTAGGTTATACGTTTTCATAACCCCATCTTTCACTCGGAATCCGCGATTTTCGCACATATCTTTCCCATGTTCTTTATCTTCGTTTCGACACCACGCTAGCGCGTTCTTATACCGATTCCAGGTTAGTGCGTTCTGTCTGGCAGATAATCCTTTCGCGGAATGTTTAATTCTTTCAGAATTAATTAATTTACCAGTTCCCAACTTTTCTACAAAATAGCACTTACTGGATAGCGCAATGGCACGATCTCCGTGAAATTCTACCTTGAAAAGCCCTGGCTCTCGATCGCTCCATTTATCCCACGCCAACCAATTTTTCTTGTCTTTTTCGAATTCGTTGCGCAGGTGGGGTTTGCAGATATTATCGAAGCTGCCGTATTTCTCATTTCCTTGTGGAGGTTTCGAGCTTACTGCCATGTACAGACTATCCGTATCCATTTGTATTAATTCAAAATCTGTTCTGTCCACATACTTGTCTAAGAAATCGTAATAGAATTCCAACATTCTCAGCTTAGCCAGTTGGTACACGGCTATCCCACAATGGAACGGTCTTGTCATAACCGCATTAACTTTTCTAGAAGATATCTCGTACGCATCACCGATCTCCTCCAGGTCGTGGAAGTATGCAGATCTTAGAGCTTTGTCCACACAATTCTCATCCTTCGTGTACGTCGTATTTAGATGCCCCTCAGGAGACTCTATCATTTTACCACAGCACGAGTTTCCGAGTAGTTTCATTATCCCAGCAATAGGAGCTTTAGAAACGTCCTCGTCCCCGGTTCTCCTCGCGGCAGTGACTTGCTTAACAAACCATCTAAACGGAGTCCCACGTTGGTAATCTATACTCCTGTGGATCCCAGTGATTTTTAGACCGTGTTCTAAATACCATTTCAATAGTGGCGCGTACAGCAATACTTTTTTAGCGGACAGCACACCTACCAGTTTCTTTCCATCTCCTCTTGTTCGGCCAGTATCTTCTAAATATTTTAGCATGTGTGCGGGTACTTCCGCTTCCTCGACTACTCTATTGATAAATAGTGGGGACATCTCCGAAAATTTATCTTGGAATTCATTTGGAACTTCTATATCAACCTCGGCAAACCCGAACCATTCCCCAGATTCAACTCGGCTGGTGAAACATTCAATTCTCTGGAGATCGTGTGGGCGTGAATTATGGTGTATTTCTTCATCCCCACAAGGCATCTCTTTACTTAATGTTGTCAAATACAAAGCGTTTGCATCGAGACCCACCACTGCTTCACAGTTTTTATTAATTAATTCTTTCGATTCAATTTTTTCAAAATTAGTATCAAAATTATCCGGTCTGATTTTTGTGAACCCAACTTCCGCGTGGCGAGAGAACACGATTGATGGACCACCTACCAGAGCGTCTTTCAACTTACTGTACGTCTCAGCCTTGGGAGCAAACAGTGGTGGACATCTGGCAGCAGCCGCTATGCTTTTTTTAGTAGGATAGGGTAGAGGACGCGGTCTTTTATCGTTCCCCTAAGAAGGTACTGCAGCGCTACCCCGGGTAGAGTAACCGCGTCTTTAAACATGTCAACACCTCTCGTCTTGTAAAACCTGGACATTTTTCCTATCGCCTCTACAAATGGGGTCACATATAGATCGTTGTAGTAGCGCAGCCACTCTCTGAACGTTTTCATATTTTTATATTTATAAATCTCACAACACTCGGCCAATTCCGTCTATGTTATTCCAACTCCGTTGGGGTTGAGCTGGTTTCCCCAGTGCTTCATTTCGGGCAAGCCTTCGTAATCCAGTTTCTCCACAGAATCAAACCACTCATATGGAAAGAATGACTTTTTCCCCTCGCAGTCATACGCCTTTATCCAGTTGTCATAGGATGTCTCTGGACTGAGATATAGTTTTCCGTCCAGAAAACGGAATTCGGGGGTAAATAGGAACATCGTTTTCTTACCGACGAGAACTTTTGTTGTCGTATCTGCCAAGAGCCCGACAAAATGTTTTTTTATCAGATTGAGATCGTAGCGACTAGAGTTGAAGCCGATTACTGGAACTTGGTCAATCCATCGGTTGATCTCGCGTTGTTGGGTAGTGGGAAGTCTGTCCATACAGGTAGGAAGATATTTCAACCGGACAGCCTCGCGTATCGCCTTCCCCCTTTCCTGTATATTCTCCATAAATAGGGCAACCAATTTGGTTGAATCCTTTTCGCATATGTGCGTGACTCCGCTCCCCAAATTATCACCGATACTTACGCTTATGGGTACATGCTCGCTTACAAATTCTAAATTACCTTTCTTACTCCGATCATTAATTTTTTGAAAATTATCTTTCGATAAATACGCTTCAAAATCGTACACAATCTGGTACGGGTAAACGGTTGTCGGAGGGGCTGGTGTTTCCTTCCACCAGACTGATTTTTCAAAATCACACTCACTCACT
The DNA here is from genome assembly GCA_029237695.1 of Conchocele bisecta. NCBI lineage: Eukaryota > Metazoa > Mollusca > Bivalvia > Lucinida > Thyasiridae > Conchocele > Conchocele bisecta. The sequence goes on from CM055267.1 coordinate 59,648,059, forward strand.
ATCACACTATTTGGTCATTCGCTTCAGCTTGGTGTAGGGGTCGGTTGGTACTAAGTGGGGTAGGTCTCACAAAGTTTGTCCCAGTTCGCGTCTAGCCGCTCTTCGGCCGTCTTCGGTCGCTCTATTTTAATCGGTCCTTGTTGCTCTATTTCCGCAACCGCCGCCGCTACGCGTTTCGCCTCTTTATTGAGGTACTCAGTACAGCCGTGCCAATAACATCCATGAAATTGGTAAACCGTGTTCGTTTCTTCACAAAATCCATCGACTGGCTTTCCACCCACCAATCTCTCACCACCGTGCCCGCAGTGTGCAGTGTGTATATGGGGTTTACACGCCCTTCGAATGATTCTATCCAACTTGTCGCCTTCGCGCTCGCGTAAGATCTGGGGTAAAATGCCCTTTCGAAGGAGGATTGCGGTCTGTCGATCTGAGCGCCTTTGCATGTGAGCTTCGTCTCCCCTCCAATGCAGGTGAGTGCGTGCCGTGTTAAACTATGTGCTTGTGTGAATCGCTGGCTGCACCCGTAGCAGCAGAGGGTGTTGGTGGTTTTGTTCATGTCTGTAATCAGAAATGCGTGATCATTGTAAATACCGATTTTCATTTTCTTCGTACCAATTTCTTCGTAGTTCGCCGCTACTTTTCTTAAATACCATGTACCCTCTTCGATTGGCTCATACACCTCAATCCCAAGTTTAAAACATTCCTCCACTTTTTTTATGTCGTCAATTTGGATAGGGGCGACTGGTTTTTTCCACCCCTTACTGTCGCAGAAAAGGATATATTCGTGGACCAAATCTTGCGTTTTTGTGAGACAGCGGTCTGTTCGCAGATCAGTCGTGTGAAGAACGATACATCTAAACAGGCAAAGCTCGTCGTTAAATTTATCCAACGGTTTCATCCCCTTCCGATATCGCAACCATTCGGGAAGCGGGCCCCCCGCCACTTTCAAGGATCTCATCCCCGCAGGATCTCATCCCCGCATCGTCTGCGCTAGATGAAAGAATTAATTTAATCGTAACGCCGGACCACCTAACAAACGTCCATTTCGTGCTCGGGCGGTCTATTTTATCGATGTTCATTCTAGTTTCCTCCTGTTTGGCCACCGATTGGGCCGCGTCCTCGTATTGTCTCAACCAGGGGCTCCCGCGTAGTTGTTTATGAAATATTATCGTTTTCGGCCTACCACGTGTGTCGGTCTGCTCGATGTGAGCCAATTTGAAAGAAAATAAATAACGTATGTAGAAGCACCCGTCGAGCATTGGGGTGATCTCTGACATTATTCGTTCCGTTACATCTGCTTGGGTGCGCCGATTTATATTAATAGTTACTGTGCGCCGTCCTTTCACTATTTCACTCTCCGTCCGTATGTAATCATCTAGAATGTCGTCGCCTTCGTTTATTATTTTTCTTAACAACTCAGTTTTAGGTACTCGTTTTTTGGGCACCGCAATATTCAACCCCAATTCGCGAATTGGATACTGATGGGTTCCAACCCCAATTCGCGAATTGGATACTGGGGGTTCAACTGGGGTTCGAATCTCGATTGGAGGTTTGGGGCCCTCTGACTTCAATCTCGATTGGACGCCAATGTGGTTGGACTTGATTGGTTTCCTCGACATCCGCTTCACATTTTTATTTGGTGCTCTTTGGGCCGGGGAAATCGCTACCTCGCTACTCTGTTTGTGAGATACATTCGGTTTCCTCGCCGTCAGTCTCATATTTTGTTTTATTTTTTCCATATCTTTCTATATATTAGTAAATATACTTTCCCAATCTTGAAATTTATTATAGGAAATGTTTGTTCAACATGGCGTATAAATCCGTCGACTGATTTCGGCTACTTTTTGTGATTTGTGGTGCACGACATCTGGAGAACCGTTGAGAATGCGAAGTGGTGGGTGGGTGTAGCGGTGGTGGCATACACTGCCTGCAAAATGGTGTTTCCGATCGTGACCCAGCGACTCTGGCAATTTTCAAATTTTGAAAAAATTAAATTAAAACAAGAATTGGACTCCCAGTTTCAGCACCCCACCAAACAACCCAATTTAACAAATTGTACGACTAATTTGGAACAAATTAAGGAACCCGCACACCCTCCCTCTGGAGGGGGTGACCCTTTCTACATGGAGTAGCTCAATCCTTGATTGAATTATTCCCAATTTAACAAAATTGTATTTTAAATTTTTGAAGAAAAATTTGAAAAGAATTTTAGAATTTTTAGGTTTTTTGAAACACCTACTACCCCCTTGGCAATTTGCCGAGTTTTTTGTGCCGAACAAAAATGCGCCTATTATTTGGGAGGTGTGCAAGTGACCACCACTACAGAAAATGGCGGAAATTACAAAATTCGAATTTACCCACATTTTCGCACATGTAAAAGTGGGCAGTTTTGATAGTGGTGGGGGTTCACCCACCAGCTAATTCGGTTCCCATCAGTCGCGGTAACGAACTAATACCCTCTATACTACTCGGGGTCATGCGGGTTGATTTCCATGAGTTATTTTCCCTTTTTGGACTGAACCGTCTACTTTCACTTTCGAAATCTCTATCCCACACCAAGTCGCACACATAAAAAAATTAACCTGCATGTGTATAATGCAAATAATATAATACAATGTTTGGCACAGACATACCTTTCCTGCAGCATCTATTTTATTTATCTATAATAATAACAATCAATGCCGTTGTCTTGATAATTTACTCCTTGTTGGTAAGCTGTACCAGGACTGGTTTACCGTCTATATTATTCATAAGTTGACTGTCCTACATGTATATGACTGACGCAAAACAGCTGTAGGATATTGCCTATGTTGTGGGGTCATGAGGTTCGCTACAGGGATATCACAACGACATCACAACAACTCCAGTTGCAGAGTTATTCAATGTCCAGTCTAGGATTGGGAGGTTGCCCGGTCGGCTTTGTAATTATATGAATAAGTTGTGACAAGTAGTTATAGGTGAAAGTGCAGTTTACGTGGTGTCTCGTCAATTGACTTTGCAAACGTGACACGGTGTTAGTAGCATGCACGTGCAGGTCAGATACATGCGCGCGCATAATGAAGACTGCGCATCTTAGATCGCATGCGCAAGGCGGGAAACAATACACAAGGCGGGAAATATAATGCTTAAGAATAAATAAGAAAGCATGCAATGACATGATAATGAAATGAGTGAACTAATTTGTATAACAATACGTCGAGAGACATTTGAATGAGTATGATGCGAATGGCATGATAGTATATAATAGGACTATATATTACTTATAGGTCTAATTATGGGATGAGCAAATTGCCCTGTGACGAGTTGACTGTAATGTCTGCGTTTTGACTAGCACCCGTCAGTATGATAGTGTTGAAGAAAGCATGTTTAATGATGAAACAACTCACCAACTGCTAATCCGAAGACGATAAATCCGACATTCAGACCCATTGTTTACTTTCTTCCGTTTTACACAAATGCCTGCTTGGTTTCAGTTCTGACTCATCCGAGCGAATGAATCTGGGTAGAGTCTTGGGTAGAGTCTTGAGGAAATATCCTACAGCGGCATGAATATTAATGTGCATGAATATGCATGATGATACCGCAACAACAACGTTAACAACCGCTTCTTTTTGTACCCAGCCGTGCGTGATATCCACAGCTGTAGGATACTGCCTGCATATGGTGGCAATCCTCTACAGCGGGATACCTTATATGACTTACACAAGCCAGAGCTGTAGGACATTGCCTACATATGGTGGCAATCCTCTACAGCGGTACACCGTATATGGCTTACACACCACTTAGCTGTAGGATATTGCCTACATATGGTGGCAATCCTCTACAGCGGTACACCGTATATGGCTTACACAACACACAGCTGTAGGATATTGCCTACATATGGTGGCAATCCTCTGCAGCGGGGCACATTATATGGCTTACACAACCCACTGTAGGTCCTAGGATATTGCCTGCATATGGTGGCAATACTCTACAGCGGGAAACCTTATATGACATACACAACCCACAGCTGTAGGATATTGCCTGCATATGGTGGCCATCCTCTACAGTGTGGCACTTTATATGACTTACACAACCCACAGCTGTAGGATATTGCCTATATGGTGGCAATCCTCTACAGCTGTACAACGTATATGGCTTACACAACACACAGCTGTAGGATATTGCCTACATATGGTGGAAATCCTCTGCAGCGGGGCACCGTATATGGCTTACATAACCCACAGCTATAGGATATTGCCTACATATGGTGGCAATCCTCAACAGCAGTACACCGAATATGACTTACACAACCCACAGCTGTAGGATATTGCCTGCATATGGTGGAAATCCTCTACAGCGGTGCACTTTATATGGCATACACAACCCACAGCTTTAGGATATTGCCTACATATGGTGTCAATCCTTTACAGCGGAACACCTTATATTAGGGATGTCGGAGTTATTTCAAAAATTGAGATTATTATGGATTGTTTGGTATCAAATTAAAGCTGAGGAATGTAGTTGTGCAATATGCAAGTTATTTCATCAAGATATCTTGATTAGTTAAGAAGTTATTCAATTGAAATTGGAGAACTTCGGAAATTTTCTGACCATTTTCTGCCAACTTTGTATTTAAAGATTTTTTGATTTTTTTAAATGTGTAGAATGGAGTGTTTGGTATTCATTTAAAGGTATTGAAAAATGCAAAACAATGGAAGTTGTTTCATCAAGATATCTTGATTGGTTAAGAAGTTATTCAATTTTTTATTTCGAGAAATAACAAATTTTCTGAAATAAATATTGCCAATTTTGAATGTAGTGGATATTTTTTCCAAAACAAAAGTGTGCATTATGGAGTGTTTGGTATCAAATTAAAGGTATTGGAAATATGCAAAACAATGGAAGTTGTTTCATCAATATATCTTGATTGGTTTAGGAGTTATTCAAATTTTCAAATTTGCGAGAAAAAAAGCAACGTTTTTTTGTGCAGAGATCTTAAACCGGATAATATGCATGCACCACTTGATAGTAAGTAGCTCAATTATTTTTTGCACAAAGATGTTCATGTCAAGATTATAATGTGTTAATGAATAAAGCTGTTTGGTGTGTTTATAACATTTTTTTATTTAAATATTACAAGTTATTCACAAACTGAATATTAGTGGCCGAACTAATGAATGGACCGAATTACAAAAACTTTTGATCTATCCAAAATACAAGGTCGGCGGTGAGATTAACTAAGATAGTGCGCTCTCATTTAATTAACCAACAATTAGTCAACAGTGGCTCTCATACACGGATTGATTGATAATTTGTGTTTAACGGCATATCAACAGCTAAGGTCCGAGTCATTTAAGGCTTGGCCAACGGGTCTATCCCGTATTTAATGTGTCCTTAATGAGAGAAATTCCCAAAACCAGAACTGAATATTTACAGAAAAATCAATATTCAGTCATGAAATTAGAATATCCTATCCTGGTGCTAGGTCCATTCCACACCAGCCACTTAGCCCAACCACACAAGTAGTATGATCAACATTAAACTAATTTGATCTGACATGTGGCTGCAGAGGCAACAAGAAAATGTGGCTTGTCGGCTCACAAATGCCCATGGTGGCAGATTGGAGAAACTGTATCACAAGTTAATTAACCAAGTTATACGTATTCACAAGCGTATTTGTGAAGCTCAAAAGATCAGTCATATTAAGGCCAGCATGGATGTATGGCATTTGTCCACATGTACGATGTATTAAAATATTAAAGTAATCCATCAAAAAAGTAGAAGTGATGACAGAAATGAGAAACTCGGGCAAATTTCTTAATGTGTGAAAAAGTTGTGACGGTCAAGGTCATAAAAATGACAGCATGGATGTTTGGCATTTGTCCACAGGTATGCTGTGTTGAACTGTTTATGTTCAAATGATATAGAAGTTATGACAGTTTGTTGGTGTTTAACAGCCTATCAAGCAGCTATATATGGTCATATAAGGTAGGGCCAACGGGTTCGATTACGATTTATCATACTCAGATAAGGGGTACAACTCTCACATACAAGAAAACCAAAGACGTACACGAGGGCCAAACTAGGTCTCCGGTCGGGATTACGGTAAGGAAGAATCCCGATCGTTAAATACCCCACCGGGTTACCCACGAAGAAATGAATAACTCTGCCGAACTTCTTAACATGCGAACAAATTCAAAGCCAAAAGGTGAAGGCCATTTTAAGGGCAGCATGGATGTGTGGTAGTTGTTCAGAAGTATGCTGTGTTTAAATATTTAACTGATCTAATCCTATCTAACCAATCCTTAAAGTGATATAAAAGTTATGACAGAATTGACCGGCGAACCTCTTAATGCAAACTGGGGGGAGGGGGTCAATATTTTAGCTGTAAACTTCTACCTACATCTATTTGTGCCTGTTGGAGAAAGGAAAAATAGGAAGCTGCCCCACCCGCCCACCCTGTACAAATATAGTAATAGAAATCCCCCCCCAGCCCCCACTGCTGTAGAAAAAGAGCAGACATTTGTCTTGAATACAAAATAGATCAATTAGTTATATTGCACAATCTCAATTGCACGCTTTTCAAATAATAAAAGAAATGCCACAGAAAGAGGTGGGGCGGGGTGGGGGGGGGGCTGTTGACAGTCTAGTGTCTCAAAAAAAAAAGATCGCTAAATACACAATACTCAATAATAATAATTCAGCTCAATTTGATTGTTAATAACATTGTGATTTGGAGTTGAATTTAAATACATAATACTCAATAATAATAATTCAGCTCAATTTGATTGATAATCACATTGTGATTTGGAGTTGATTTTTTTTTTTTATTGAATTGTTGAACATATATTCAAAGTGAATCTACAAGGACCCACAAACACACAGAGGAATCATTAAACAACAATTTTGCACTTTAATATTACACCAAAAACGGCCAGCTCAACTGTAACGCTGGCTTTTTCGATGTGGAAGTGAAAATAAAATGGTCGCGAAAACCCATGACACGGCTCGTGTTCCGAACTTCCGGTTTGATATGAGGTTACTAAAAAAGTTTGCCACCGAGTGCGCACAAACCAGACGGTTCAATAAAGTGTTTTTTGGGCACATTAATAATTGTTAAAGAAACTATCGATGTCCTAGGATGTCGAATCCAGAGGTTCCTATAAAAATCACTTTTCAAATATTTACCTCTTTCCAGCACCAACAACACGATTTTCCTCTCAGAAATATAAATAGCAGACAATATAATCGTGTAGAGGGGGCATTTTTCTTTCCGTTGACATGCCAAAATTTAATATCCATCACGAAATGATCGCGTTATCGAAATTAAGCCACACCACCTATCACGTGATTTTTCAAAATGGCAGTGTCCACAAAAAAAAAAGTGAACGCGCAAGTGATTAGAATTTATCGATTAAAAGTCACCCACATGTTACATATTTAAAAAAAAAAACATCGTAAATCATAAAATATACATTACACAATGTGCGTGTATGTTTTTTATTAACTAAATCGTCCAATATTGATAACAAAAATCGACTTTGAAAACGGCCAAATTTAACATTGGGTCAGAAGGCAAACCGTAAATCGGGGAAAACTCCGACATCCATACTTATATGACATACACAACCTACAGCTGTAGGATATTGCCTACATATCGTGGTAATCCTCTACAGCGGGGCACTTCATATGACTTACACAACACACAGCTGTAGGATACTGCCTGAATATGATCCTCTACAGCGGGGCACTTTATATGACTTACACAACCCACAGCTGTAGGATATTGCCTGCATATGGTTGCAATCCTCTACAGCGGGGCACTTCATATGACTTACACAACCCACAGCTGTAGGATATTGCCTACATGTGGTGGCAATCCTCTACAGCGGTACACTGTATATGACTTACACAACCCACAGCTGTAATTAGTTTGAGCTGGCAATCAGCTATCGGCCAAATATGACCGATAATCTACGCCGGACGGCCTCCAATTCTGTGTGAGATTCTTTCGTACACGCAACTTTCGCTTTGGATGGGGGTAATCAAAACGCGAATAACTGAATAAATGCTGGAAACAGCGATTTGAAGTGAGTATATTCACACACCTAATACCTTTATCGATTGCCAGAGACACAAGTCATACATTTAATCGACATTTATTGTGTTTTTGCGAATCGGAAAAGGGAGTGCTCTTTCTATAATAGCCATATTCTTTACCACCTTTCTATAAATAGAAGATGGTACTGTACGAAACCAAGTGGGTGGGGTAATGGGATTTTTTTAATAGGCATATTTTTGGTGCCATAGGTCCGAGTCTTCCACCTGTGACCCACAGCTGTAGGATATTGCCTACATATGGTGGCAATCCTCTACAGCAGGACACCTTATATGACTTACACAACCCACAGCTATAGGACATTGCCTACATATGGTGGCAATCCTCTACAGCGGTACACCGTATATGGCTAAGCTTTACACAATACTTAGCTGTAGGATATTGCCTAAATATGGTGGCAATCCTCTACAGCGGTACACCGTATATGGCTTACACAACACACAGCTGTAGGATATTACCTACATATAGTTGCAATACCATATGTATTTTTCTCTGCGGAGATTTTTAACTAGATGCATAAATAGTCAATGGCATCACTGAAACGTATTGGATATCTCCACGTTGGATGCTCTTTGGTGGGTGAAGTCATGTGATAAACAGAATCTCAAACTCGTTTCCATTTGATATGAGATTTATGAAACCCATCGGCATTTGTATGCACCTCGTCTGAGGCTTGGTGCATAAACTGGGCGCGACTCGTTTCATAAATCTCATATCAAATGGAAACTTGTTTAAGATCCTCTATGTATTTTGATACGAAGTTAGATCTTCATCCTGGACACATGCTGTTTTATACAATCTAGTATATTCACTAGTTGCAGTATATTTTGTACAAGGAACTAGCTATATGCATGTAATCGTTTATTTAACATGTTGAGCTGGTTATCGTGAAATAATGCACAAGTGGTTGTGTCCTTACGCTAAACAAACGAGTGAGTGAGTAGTGAACCGAGCTCGTTTATCGGTAGGACCCAATCACGAAGGTATTTCAAGACAATCAGCTCACCTGGTTAAATAAACATTTCACACATGATAATTTACAAAAGCAAAGTGATTGAAGCGTCAAATATGGACAAGAGTTGTGCAAATTAATTTATGAAGGCGGGTCATAGTGAAAGCAACTGTCATGCGATTCAGAATGTGTCCTATAAAATGATATGATTGGTTGAAGGAAACATATCGTTGCGACTTTAATGACATCATTTCTTCATATATAGGAAACACAAGAGTGGTGTAAACTATTGCAGCTCGCCACAACCGAGTGGTGTAATTCACTGTGAAATTTGGGTAAACTGCCGGCTGAAATGTAAGAAATAGAGAATAACCACCAGCATTTTTTAGATAAAGAATATTTTTCACGAGCCAGCCATGACATCTAATTTGGTCGACTAACGAGTGTGCAACACAAGTTAGTCAGACAAATTATGTGGCCTGCCTGCAGAGTGAAATATATTATGTACTCAAAAATGCTGGTGGTTATCTATTTATTACATTGTTTTGTTTAAACAATATTTAGAGTAGTAACATTAGTCTTATTACTTTTAGGGAATGGGGCTAAGTGGGCGACAGAGAGAGAGAGAGAGAGAGACAGAGAGAGGGTGCACATGCATATCAACAGCCAATAAACGAGATAGGTTCTCGTTACCACGACTTAACTGAACTATTGGGAAATTCTAAGATGGCCGCCAAATGTGACCATTTGACGTAATTTCACTAGTTCGTCACAACAAAGAGTATGATTTTTATAATCTTGGGTTTATTGGAACAATGAATGTTTATTTTTGTAACTTTACTGTGAAATTGAATAATAGTCTAAATAGCAGAACTCCAAAAATGGCCGCTAATTATAAATATATTATAGTATACGTGCAATCGTATCTGTACATAAGAATATATAATTGCACTCATACCATATATCAGATCAAATGTGCATACGAATATTGTATTTAGATACAAACTGATTTTAGTATCTTAGGTACGCAATTATATCATTGTTTCAACATCATTAGTCCAAGATGGCCACCAACTATTTTGATATTATTGTAGCAATTAGCTTATATAATTATACTCGGATGTCACATCTAATAATGTAATTATACCAAATACTGGTATTAAGTCAAGATGATCATTTGTTTTCTTAACTTAATATACACCATTAGACAACGTTCAATAACAGAAGTCTAAAATGGGCGCCGGATAATAACATAGTACATTCTACTAGTAATCAAATCATATACTTATAAATATTACACTTGGTTATATACGTTGGCTTATTCAGTTTATTTTCGTAAACCTTCTTGTCTGGCTTAAGAAAAGCATTATTTGCAAAAACAAAAATAATAAAAAGAAAAATAGCTATTATAAACGATTTGATTGTTACTATAAGGTAATCTAGTTATATTGGAAGACCAACTTGGAAGTCTGCTACATGTAGTGACACATGTGTGAGCGTACATGTATAAAGGAGTTATAGAACATGTTACTTTATTCACAAGTAAACTATTGCTGTAACAGTGTGCTCCCTATAGAGCTGGATTGCTTAATTATATGACTTAATTATTAAACCACGATTGCTATAATTTAGTTGGCATCCGTCTTGGACTTCTGCTATTGGAACACGTGTCTAATTACATAACAAGGTTACAAAAGAACACTAGATTGACATAACTATGAGTGTTTTCTTTGAAATAGGTCAACGTGACATTTCATATTTTAATCATTACACATCATGATTGTCATTGCAACGTAATTTAAATCTGGCGGCCATCTAAGGCTTCTTCTATTGACACAAGTGTCTACTATTGCATTTGAAAGTTGCATAAAACGTTCAGTGTGTCCATAAACCTGAGATATGTATACTAATATGCTTAAGGATGACAGATCGTCATTAGCCGGATTCTGGATGTGGATGGCATGCACAAGCAAAATCGCCAATAAAAAAACTATGTTAATCAAAACAAGGTTAAGCTCCCGGCTGTCGGACTATAATATGGCGGTAATTGTGCTTCATTTGCATTGGCTACCTATCTCGAGGGAACGAGATGCTATGTAGTGCGAACGATGCTATATAGTGCGAACGACATAGTTAACTCGTGGTAACGAGATGATATCTCGTGGGAACGAGATGCTATCTCGTGGGAACGAGATGCTATGTCGTGGTAACGAGATTCCATCTTGTGGGAACGACATAGCTAACTCGTGGTAACGAGATGCTATCTCGTGGGATCCTATCTTGTGGGAACGAGATCCTATCTCGAGGGAACGAGATGCTATGTCGTGGTAACGAGATGCTATGTCGTGGGAACGACATAGAAAAACAATTGCGCATGTCCCTTTTAAGCTGCCGTAAGACCCAGATTAACCGGTTCGTTTTTATTATTCTGGGCATTTTCTTTCAAGTTCTTTCGTTTTTTTTTTATAAAATCCCGCCATTCGAATAAATTAAATATTCTGAAAAAGGAAATGGAATATTGCATTCCAGTTACTTCTGGGCTAATGGTTAATGGTGTATTTATCAGGTAACCTGTCATGCATTGACCGAATACGTACTGACTGATAACATATTGTTGTATCAGGCATTGTCCTGATATAAACATCCGGGTTACAACGAAGTTAAAACTGACGTTTCATTGGTCGGATGACGTCACATGACGTTACCGAATGACGTCATTGTAATGACGCTACGTAAACAGGTCCGCTTTCTGTCCATATAATACGACGTCATCTAATGTCATTTTCGAGCATAAAACGTTACCTGATAAATAGAAAACCAGGCTAGTGTATTTTGATATCAAGTTTATCAGGCTCGGCTCGGAAACGGTGGGAATTCCTCGGCAAGCCTCGGAATTCCTACGCGTTTCCTAGCCTTGCATTCTCTATATATTGCAATGCGTGCATATATGCCAATACTCGCGATCCCTGATCAGACACTGCTGGTTTTGTACATCACTACTTCTTCTGCTTCTGTCAAATCTGGGACGAAGAATGCCGTGTGTGTGTGTGCGTGCGTGCGTGCGTGCGTGCGTGCGTGTGTGTGCGCGCGCGTGCGTGCGTGCGTGCGTCCCTGGTCAACTACAGGCCATTATCAATGAGCTATCAATTCGTTCCCACGATATAACAATTCGTTCCCACGAATTAACAATTCGTTCCTTCGAATTAACAATACGTTCCCACGAATTGTTTTGGCGCCCAGCTGCGCGCGCAACACCTTAGTGCGCACGCAGCCTACACTAAATCTTCTTTCCTCTGTCTTTCCCGCCTTTCATAGGCGCGCCGAAGAATAAGGTTTTCGTAACCTTTTCTTAGTACTTGTGAAAGCTAGAATAGAAAACAGTTTCAACAGGAAACACGGTTATGTACAGCTATATACGGCACATGTCACTTTCACAAGCTACGTGCACTCGTCTGTCTGCAAAAGTTTGAAAACAGATTTGTGACGGTGCCAGTCAAATATCTGACACTTATTTAAGCAGTATATGAAGTCATTACACTTCGAACAGTTTTTCAGTTCAGCTGTCGACTCTTTTGAGCAGTGACGTGGGAGTAGCAATGTTCCGAGCCTGGCGGCTGGCTGCCTTCCGTTCACGGTAAGCACGCCGTCTAGCTTTGTCCCTGAAAATTGACGAGGGGGAATTCTTCTTCCGTGGCTTTTTCACGGGTATTGGTTTGGCAGGTCCCTGGCCTGGGGATCCGTTTCCAAATCACGTCCACTAAATACGCGGTTTCCAGCCTGTTTCCTGGGTTTGCGTTGAAGTTGGTGCGCACGCACTGGCTGAGATTTAATCAGAAAAGATAACCCATCCTGATTCCTGGTAATTTTCCAGTGAAATCGGCCCTCATCTTGCTCCAGAATGCATGACACTTAAATGTGAATCCGGTATAATCCTTGGTACATTTTCATTTTCCTAAATACAAATCCAGAGAGCGGAGATGAACTACCATATATGCGCATGAACACACAATTTAATAACAGCAGCAGCAACAACAACAACAACACAGTCAACTGAAAAACCAAGTGAGATGACAAGTTTTCAAATTCTGTGTCCAAACGGGCAGCGTCAGAATGTTAAAGTGAATCCTAACACAACAATATTGGAAGTAAGTTGTGTATACAACACGTGGGTGATGCTGTCTTTTTAGGCAAATTCATAAAGCGGCTGTTGAAGAAGGATTATCTTTTGAAAAAAAGTGGGTGGAGTGTACTGTCTTTTTGGCTAGTGTTCACACTGTGCTTATCACCTAATATGGTGCCGTCTCGCCAGCAGGCAGGCACGTCCACTACATGGCTAATTAGTGTGTGGTGTGAAGGACTGGTGTGAAGATACACAAATTACTGTCTGTTCCACGTTTTGCTGCCGACAAACTTTTGGCTGTTAAGCACATTAAATACAAACAAATATTTCAAAGTCAGTACTTTTTCATCAATAACAAAAAAGTCAGCCTCTCCAAATTTTGTTGGCAATCTACCAGAATACTCCCACCTGGGAGTATACTTTTTCGGGGTATATTTCTACCTACACACAAGGCAAATGTGTAAATAAAATAGTTGATCTGAATCATCCAGACGATTGTAACCACAAAATAACGTAGTATTTATACAAACCAACGATATAGCATTTGGACATGGGACGTGGGGCGCAGTAAAGGGCCACACACGGCATACTTGCAACAAGCAATATAGATCGTTATCAGGCTACAAGAGTGTGATATTGGTCAGGGGCTACACTAGACTAACATGCCACGTCTCTATATTATATCATTTTTAACTTCTATTTTTCATTATCTGACTTTTATCATTTACTTTGCTATAGATGTAACGGTAGTAAAGCAATAGTGCTATAGTACACTGGTCACATATCTCATAAGCCCTGGGCATTTCTCCAGTCACAGCCTCAAATATGCTACATGGTCGATGAATACAAATTAAATGAAAACTTTGCCGATATTCACCATTTTCATGATGCTATTACATAGTCCAATGGGAGTATGCCGGTACTATATATACTATCAGAATACTCCCATCTGTACTTACGGAATGAATCTCAATATAAGTAGCATATTATAAGACACTACCCCCAAAACATTTCTGAGCCCCATTTTTTTTGTAGCAATGTATCCCCCGAAGAAAACCCTCTTCCCGAGGAAACTTCCCCTAGTAGCAACGTAATATGATTGATAGAGTATATTTCATCAATTTTGTCGCATATCATATCTCGTTGATACTAGGGGAAGTTTCCCCAGGAAGAGGGTTTTCTTCGGGGGATATGTTGCTACAGCAAAATGGGGCTCTGAAATGTTTTGGGGGTAGTGTAATAAAATATGCTACTTCTGTTGAGATTCATTCCGTAAATGTTGACCGGTAAAATAATTATCTTCATGCTATATATACTACCCATGGTATATACCCATGGGAGTATACTCCCACCTAATTTTACGTATTGAATCTAAATATAAATAGCATATTTTAAGACACTACCCCCAAAACATTTCCGAACCCATTTTTTCAAGTTGTAGCAATGAATCCCCCGAAGAAAACCCTCCCGGGGAAATTTCCCCTAGTAGCAAGGTAATGTTCATCGGTTTCGTCACCCTATATATACATGTACTACCGGAATACTCCAATGGGAGTATTCCGGTAGTATATATAGAGCGACGATAATGCTTGTACAACCGGGTATGGAAGGTGTTCGAGACAAGTCCCATCCTTAAATATAAGCCAAATAAGAATACGGTAATAAGAATGCTTGTAGAATGTTTATATATCATATTACGTTGTTATTAGGGGAAGTTTCCCCGGGAAGAGGGTTTTCTTCGGGGGATATATTGCTTCTTAAAATGGGGCTCGGAAATGTTTTGGGGGTAGTGTCATAAAATATGCTATTTATATTTAGATTCATTCAGTAAAATTAGGTGGGAGTATTCCGGTAGTATATACACTACCGGAATACTCCCAAGGGTATATACCGGTAGTATATATAGCATGACAATAACTATTTTACTGGATCAACATTTACGGAATGAATCTCATTACAATCAGATTATTTTAATACACTACCCCAAAAACATTTCAGAGCCCCATTTTATGGAATGGAGCAATATATCCCCCGAAGAAAATCCGCTTCCCGGGGAAACTTCCCCTAGTATCAACGAGATATGATATATAAACATGCTACAAGCATTATCGTCGCTCTATATATACTACCGGAATAGTATATATAGGGTGACGAAACCAATGAAATATACTCAAGTAATCGTATTACGTTGCTACTAGGGGAAGTTTTCCCGGGAAGAGGGTTTTCTTCGATGGATTCATTGCTACAAAAAATGGGATTCGGAAATCTTTTAGGGGTAGTGTCTTAAAATATGCTATTTATATTCAGATTCATTCTATGAAATTAGGTGGGAGTTAACAGTCTCCGCGAAAGTCGTCGGTCTGTCGGACATGTCCGTTGAAATTGCCGCCGGTCCGATGGTAAGTAAACCAGGAGTCGCCGAACCGAATGTCTGACTACAAAAAAAAAGTAAAAAAATTTTTATACCCCCGCAACGAGTTGTGGGGGGTATACTGGAGTCAGGTTGTCCGTCCGTCCGTCCGTGCGTCCGTAAACTTAACATCAGAGAAATATTGTTATAACTTCTATTTCATTCATCTAAAATGCTTAATATTTCACACATGCATTCCTGTAAGGCGTTACTACCATGCTGTGCCAAATCCACGACCGTCCAACCCCCGCTGATCCCATGGTCAAGGTCAAATACTTAGTCTCTTTACAAAACTTAACATCAGAGAAATATTGTTATATCTTCTATTTCCTTCATCTAAAATGCTTAATATTTCACACATGCATTCCTGTAAGGCTCTACTACCATGCTGTGCCAAATCCACGACCGTCCAACCCCCGCTGATCCCATGGTCAAGGTCAAATACTTAGTCTCTTTACAAAACTTAACCAGAGAAATATTGTTATAACTTCTATTTTTCCTTCATCTAAAATGCTTAATATTTCACACATGCATACCTGTAAGGCTCTACTACCATGCTGTGCCAAATCCACGACTGTCCATCCCCCGCTGATCCCATGGTCAAGGTCAAATACATGGTCTCTTTACAAAACGTAACATCAGAGAAATATGTTATAACTTCATCTAAAATTCTTAATATTTCATGCATGCATTCCTGTAAGGCTCTACTATCATGCTGTGACATATCCCCGCTGTTCCCAAGGTCAAGATCACATACTTAGTCTCTTTACAAAACTTAACATCAGAGAAATCGGTTATAACTTCTATTTCCTTGCTCGGATCTGCTTCACATTCACGTTCGTGCCGCCCCCGCTAAGCCCAGAGTCAAGGTCGCAAGCCCACACTTTATTACATATTTAGGGGTACCTGGGCCCACGCGGGGGGTATTCCGTAAGCCTCGCTTACTGACCAATCTAGTTTCTTCTAACCTGCAATGAAATCAATGCGCTTCTGGTGCTAGCTAGCTTTTCTTATATGACTGACATACTTAAAAAGCTCTTAAATATCACACAAAATCAATTTTAGTTTTCATAAAAAAAAATTGGTATGGTAAATTTTCGTCCGGTCTGGTAATAATTTCAAGCTTACCAGGGCGAATGTCCTGTAAAATGTTGGCAGTTTCGTGGAGACTGGGAGTATTCTGGTAGTATATACACTACCGGAATACTCCCATGTGATCATTCTGGTACTAAGCCTTTATGGCATTTTAAAAATAGTTTATGGAAGTGCATTCCATAAACTTGTGTAAATCATGATTTTTTTTTACCAGAACATGGGTTACTAATAGGACAATGCCCCCGGCCACTATTTCTGCATTGTTGATTGCTCTATTAGTCACATCATTTATCATCGACAGAATACCCCAATTTCAATCATAAACTACGTGTACAAAATACGGCTAATCGTGATTGACGAAATAATTGTCCCAACTAGTTACAATACCGGTTTTGTCAATTTCAACGGTAAATTACAAATAGAACAGGCGAAACGCAACGTGTATTTCATTCCAATGGCTACCTACAATCAACGTGTTTATCGTTTGTGGCTGGTACGTACGGTACGGGAGGGTCACAGAGTTACCAGGTTACAGGCTGAAACTAGGTAATTTATAGCTGCACGTATTCCGCTGTACAGGCAACAGGTTGCGCTATATCGCTACACCACGGTCGACGGTAAAAATTTGCGTAATAGAATTTCCATTTCACGCACTAAAATATACAAAAAATCTGCAGGGTGTTGACGTTCATACTTCATTATATTGTTATTGAGAGACTATTTTTATGCCACCGGGTTTCGAAGAAACGGGTGGCATATAGTGTTTGGACCGTCCGTCTGTCCGTCCGTCCGTGTCCGTCCGTCCGTCCGTCTGTCCGGGCACACATTAGGGTACTTATGCGGTAGGGGGCGTGGTCTAAGACAATGGGTTAGGGTTAGAACACAATGGAACTTAATCCGTACCCCGGAAGCCTATTGTGTCTTACAGGGTATTTCCTTTGATCTTTTATATAGCAAGTACCCCCTAAGGTCCGAAATGTAAGTTCATCCGTCCGTCCGTCCGTCCGTCCGTCCGTCCGTCACACTTTTCGGTTAACCACTTTGTCACAGTTTCTCAAATATGCTGCTGGTGGCATCCGCGTTCGACAGACGCATTTCTTGTTCAATAAGATATTCAGACAAATATTACCTTACGTAATAAAGTGAGAACTAGCAAAATTCTCACTCCACGAAGTAGAAAGGAAACAAAGAATGATTCAAAAGACCCATAATAGGTGCAATCGCTGAACAGTGAGACTCGTGGCAGTACATTGCGACCCAGAATAGACCGGTAGTTTTCACATCCGTATGGCTCGATGTCTCGGTGAAGTATATGACCGGCTGAAGGCTAATGCGTGCGCTTGCGCTGAAAATTATATTTTACGCATGCATGGATACATCCTATTATAATCAACATGCATACAGGCTATGACGTCACAGTACGGGACACAAACATACAACGAGACTTATCACATGACATTGTGTGAACAAATGAAATACAGACGCACACCAAAAGTACAATTTTTTTTATTTCTTACTTGTAATAGGGGCACCTGTTGGAT
This sequence comes from Conchocele bisecta, assembly GCA_029237695.1. Classification (NCBI taxonomy): domain Eukaryota; kingdom Metazoa; phylum Mollusca; class Bivalvia; order Lucinida; family Thyasiridae; genus Conchocele; species Conchocele bisecta. The sequence continues at coordinate 59,666,278 of CM055267.1, forward strand.
TAAATAACACATAGCAATAGCTACAGGTAACATATCTGGCCATGTGACACTAACTTTTGTTTTAGTCGAAAAAATATTAAAAATTATGTCATAATTAACCCTTTGAACCCGACAGCCCGCTATAGCGGTTTATGTAAACAGTGCCGATCCAAATGAGCCGGCTCGTAATGAGCCGTCTCATCAGGATCAGCACTTTTTGAAAGTAATTTTCATATTTTTGAGAACAAAAAATTACCCCTTTTCATAAATGGACTAGTCTGAAAATCCATTCCAGTTATTTAGGGGTGAAAGGGTTAATAGCTAAAATGCAAATTAGATCTGATTTGCTACTCTGCAGGGGAAGGCTATTGATGGCACCATGATTCTGCTACGGACGGTACAGGTGTTGGAAGATGTTTGTCAGAAACAGAAGTTTTTGCCAGCAGAGGATTACAAACTTGTGTGAGTATAGTCATACACTACCTTATGGTCCTGTACCCTACCTCATAGGTATGTACCCTACCTCATGGTTCTGTACCCTACCTCATAGTGATATACCCTACCTCGTGATTCGGTACCCTACATAGATGATACTGGATATGTACCCTACCTAATGGTTATGTACATACCTCATGGTTCTGTACCCTACCTCATGGTTCTGTATCCTACCTCATGGTTCTGTACCCTACCTCATGGTTCTGTACCGTACCTAATGGTTCTATTCCCTACCTCATGGTTCTGTATCCTACCTAATGGTTCTGTACCCTACCTTATGGTTCTGTTCCCTGCCTGATGGTTTTTGTCGCGCCTGCTTTAGCAGAGGCGCGACTATAGTCGGCGCTTTTTCCGTCGTCGTCGTCCGGTTTTTTGTAAGGCAAATGCGTTAAAGTTATTGTTTTTTCACAATATATCTTTAACCCCCTGCCAGACTTTCATAATATTTCACATCAATGTTTGTCTAGGGATGATGTTTCATTACGCACATCCCCACATCCAAATTCTCAAGGTCATTTATTTACTTTTAATGTTCACCGGTTTTGTAACAGAAATGCGTTAAAGTTATTGTTTTTTCACAATATCTCTTTAACCCCTTGCCAGACTTTGATAATATTTCACATCAATGTTTGTCTACGGTTGATGCTTCATTACGCACACCCCCACATCCAAATTCTGAAGGTCAAGGTCATTTATTTACTTGTAATGTTCACCGGTTTTGTAACAGAAATGAGTTCAAGTTATTGTTTTTTCACAATATCTCTTTAACCCCTTGCCAGACTTTGATAATATTTCACATCAATGTTTGTCTACGGATGATGCTTCATTACGCACACCCCCACATCTAAATGATCATGGTCAAGGTCATTTACTTACTTGTAATGTTCACGGTCAAATGCCTCGGCAGGCGCGATACCGCTTCCGAGGCGGCATTCTTGTGTATCCTACCTCATGGTTCTGTTCCCTACGTCATGGTTCTGTATCCTACCTAATAGTTATGTACCCTACCTCGAGGTTCTGTACCCTACCTCATGGTTTTGTTCCCTACCTAATGGTCATGTACCCTACCTCATGGTTCTGTACCGTACCTCATGGTTCTGTACCCTACCTAATGGTCCTGTACCCTACCTCATGGTTCTGTGCCGTACCTCAATGGTTATGTACCCTACCTCACAGTTTTATACCCTACCTCATGATTCGGTACCCTACATAGATGATATTGGATATGTACCCTACCTAATGGTCCTGTACCCTACCTCATGGTCATGTACCCTACCTAATGGTTATGTACCCTACCTCATGGTCCTGTACCCTACCTAATGGTTATGTACCCTACCACATGGTTCTGTTCCCTACCTCATGGTTTGTATCCAACCTCATGGTTCTGTTCCCTACCTCATGGTTTTGTATCCTACCTCACGGTTCTGTTCCCTACCTCATGGTTATGTACCGTACCTTAGGGTCCTGTACCATACCTCATTGTTCTGTACCGTACCTCATGGTTCTGTACCCTACCTAATGGTATTGTACCCTACCTTATGGTTCTGTACCGAACCTCAAGGTTATGTACCCTACCTCATAGTTCTTTACCCTACCTCATGATTCGGTACCCTACATAGATGATACTGGATATGTACCCTACCTAATGGTTCTGTACCCTACATCATGGTCCTGTACCCTACATAATGGTCCTGTACCCTACACCATGGTTCTGTACCCTACCTCATGGTTCTGTACCCTACCTAATGGTCCTGTACCCTACCTCATGGTAACGTACCCTCCATAATGGTTCTGTACCCTAGATGAATATATGACTATTCTCGGGGCCTAATGGTTATTGGTATTCCCTACCTCATGGTTCATGGTTCTGTATCCTACCTAATGGTTCTGTACCCTACCTTATGGTTCTGTTCCCTACCTCATGGTTTTTGTCGCGCCTGATTTAGCAGAGGCGCGACTATAGTCGGCGCTTTTTCCGCCACAAGTCTGCCGAACTCCCTGGACCACCAAATGCAGCTCTTGAAGACACGTTTGCTGCGCCATATTTCATCAAAATCCGTTGCATATTAAAGAAAATATCAAATAATACTTACTTTGGAGTGGGCGACGTTGTTGTTGTTGTAACCACGTGATCATGCACCTTGTTTATATAGCCCTTCACTCACATGCTCCCAATATGCCGCCCGCTGTGATTCTAATCCACACCCGGGCGTAACCTAAAATGCTGAAATAAATTTTGTCGTTTCGTTTTTATTCTAAGGGTTAATAGAATCATTACGGTAATTTCTGTACCTGGAGCACGTACAATATTGTAGAAAAATAAGGACAGAAGCTCCGCGGAGCAAGATGTCCCGCCCTGCGCAGTTTGTATAGTACATAAAGGAGATTGTTAAATAAACTTGTGGTTGTGAGCACCATGGGCTTTCTGTAAATGTGGCGGGTTGTTGTTTAAATGCATGTATGGAATATTAAAGCATAATAACTGAGCGTTAACTGTTGCAAAACACGGAAATTTCTAATTCAGTGACCTTGACCTTTGGGGTTAGCGGGCACAATGGGGTTTCTGTAGAAAAATTATGATGCGGGTGTTGTCACAAATGCATGTATGGAAATATTAAAGGCATAAACTTAGCATCAACTTTTCCAAAAAACGGACATTTCTAAGTCAGTGACCTTGACTTTGGGTAAAGCGGGCACATGGGCCTTTCTGTTGAATGATGCGGGATGTTGTTACAAATGCATGTATGGAATATTAAAGCATAAACTGAGCGCTAACTTTTCCAAACACGAAAATTCTTGACCTTTGGCGTTAGTCGAAAAAATATTAAAAATTATGTCATAATTAACCCTTTGAACCCGACAGCCCGCTATAGCGGTTATGTAAACGTGCCGATCCAAATGGAGCCGGCTCGTAAATGAGCCGTCTCATCTGATCAGCACTTTTTGAAAGTAATTGTCATATTTTTGAGAACAAAAAAATTACACCTTTTCATAAATGGACTAGTTCTGAAAATTCCATTCCAGTTATTTAGGGGTGAAAGGGTTAATAGCTAATGCAAATTAGATCTGATTTGCTACTCTGATGGGGAAGGCTATTGATGGCACCATGATTCTGCTACGGACGGTACATGTGTTGGAAGTTGTTTGTCAGAAACAGAAGTTTTTGACCAGCAGAGGATTACTTACTTGTCGTGAGTTTTGTCATACACTACCTCATGGTCCTGTTCCTACCTCATAGGTATGTACCCTAATCATGGTTCTGTTCCTACCTCATAGTGAATATACCCCTACCTGTGATTCGGTACCCGACATAGATGATACTGGATATGTACCTACCTAATGGTTATGTAACATACCTCATGGTTCTGTACCTACCTCATGGTTCTGTATCCTACCTCATGTTCTGTACCCTTCCTCATGGTTCTGTACCGTACTTATGGTTCTATTCCCTCCATCATGGTTCTGTATCTACCTAATGTTCTGTTCCACTTACCTTATGTTTGTTTCCTGCATGAGGTTTTTGTCGCGCCTGCTTTAGCAGAGGCGCGAATATAGTCGGCGCTTTTTCGTCGTAGTCGTCCGGTTTTTTGTAAGGCAAATGCGTTAAAAGTTATTGTTTTTTTCACATTATATCTTTATCCCCTGCCAGACTTTCTTATATTTCACATCAATGTTAGTCTAGGGATGGATGCTTCATTTCGCCACACCCCACATACAAATTTATCAAGGTCATTTATTTACTTTTAATGTTCACCGGTTTTGTAACAGAAATTGCGTTAAAGTTATTGTTATTCACAATATCTCTTTAACACCTTGCAGATTTGATAATATTTCCACATCAATGTTTGTTCTTGATGGTGTTCATTACGCACACCCCCACATCCAAATTCTCAGGTCAAGGTCATTTATTTACTTTCAATGTTCACGGTTTTGTACCACAGGAAATGCGTTAAAGTTTTGGTTTTTTCACATTTCGATTTAAACCTTGCCAGTATTTGATAATATTTACATAAATGTTTGTCTACGCATGATGCTTCATTTCTGTTCACGCCCACACATCCAAATTCTGAAGATCATGGTCATTTATTTTCTTGTAATGTTCACCGGTTTTGTAAGGCAAATGCGTTCAAGTATTGTTTTTTCACAATATCTCTTTAACCCCTTGCCAGACTATGATAATTATTTCACATCAATGTTTGTCTACGGATGATGCTTCATTACGCACACCCCCACATCCCAAATTCTGAGGTCAAGGTCATTTATTTACTGTAATGTTCAACCGGTTTTGTAACAGGAAATTGCGGTCAAGTTATTGTTTTTCACAATATCTCTTTAACCCCTTGCCAGACTTTGATAATATTTCCTATCAATGTTTTGTCTACGGATGTATGATTCATTACGCACCCCCCCACATCTAAATGCTCTGGTCAGGTCATTTATGTTTGCAATGTTCACGGTCAAATGCCTCGGCAGGCGCGTTACCGCTTCCGAGGCGGAATTCTTGTGTATCCTACCTCATGGTTACTGTTCCCTTTAGTCTTGGTTTCTGTATCCTAACCTAATAGTTATGTACCCTACCTCGAGGTTTGTTCCCTTACCTCATGGTTTGTTCCCTAACTAATGAGTCTTGTACCACTAACTCATGGTTCTGTACCATACCTCTTGGTTCTGTACCCCCTACCTAATGGTCCTGTACCCTACTCATGGTTCTGTGCAGTACCTCATGGTTCTGTTACCCTACCTCACAGTTTTATACACCTACCATCATGATTCGGTAACATAACATAGATGATACTGGATATGTACCCTACACTAATGGTCCATGTAACCCTTACCTTCATGGTACTGTACCCTACCTAATGGTATGGAACCCTACCCTCATGGGTCCTGTCCTACCTAATGATATTTACCCTACCACTGGTTTTTTTTCTGTTCCCTACCTCATGGTTTGTATTCCACCTCATGGATTGTTCCCTACCTCATGGTTTTGTTTATCCTACCTCACGGTTATGTTCCCTACCTCAATGGTGATGTACCGTACCTTAGGGTCCTGTACCATACCTTATTGTTCTGTGCCGTACCTCATGGTTCTGTACCCTTACCTATGGTATTGTACCCTACCTTATGGGCCCCCCCCCCCCCCCCCCCCCCCCCCCCCCCCCCCCCCCTATTCTGTCGAACCTCAAGGTTATGTACCCTACCTCATAGTTATTTTACCCTACTCTTGATTCGGTACCCTACATAGATGTACTTGATATGTACCCTACCTATTGGTTCGTACCTACATCATGGTCATGTACCCTACCTAATGGTCCTGTAACCCTACCTCATGGTTCTGTACGTCCTACCTAAGTGGCTGTACCCTACCTCCTGGTTATGTACCCTCCATAATGGTTCTGTACCCTAGTTGAATTTATGATATTCTTCTGGGCCTAAGGTTATTGGTATTTCCCTTCCTCATGGTTCATGGTTTCTGTATCCTACCTAATGGTTATGTACCTTACCTTCTGGTTCTGTTCCTACCTCATGGTTTTTGTCGCGCGCTCGATTTTAGCAGAGGCGCGACTATAGTCGGCGCTTTTTCCGCCCACAAGGTCTGCCGAAACTCCCTGGGACCACCAAATGCAGCTCTTGAGACACGTTTGCTGCGCCATATTTCATCAAAATCCGTTTGCATATTAAAGAAAATATCAAATAATACTTACTTTGGAGTGGGCGACGTTGATGTTGTTGTAACCCACGTGATCATTGCACCTTGTTTATATAACCCTTCCACTCACATGCTCCCAATATGCCGCCCGCTGTGATTCTAATCCACACCCGGGCGTAACCTAAAATGCTGAAATAAATTTTGTCGTTTCGTTTTTATTCTAAGGGTTAATAGAATCATTACGGTAATTTCTGTACCTGGAAGCACGTACAAATTGTAGAAAAATAAGACAAGAGCTCCGCGGAGCAAGATGTCCCGCCTGGCGCAGTTTGATAGTACATAAGGAGCTTGTAATAAACTTGTGGTTAGTGAGCACCATGGGCTTTCTGTAAAATTATGCGGGATGTTGTTATAAATGCATGTATGGAATATTAAGCATAAACTGAGCGTTATCTTTTGCAAAACGGAAATTTCTAATTCAGTGACACTTGACCTTGTGGTGTAGCGGGCCACAATGGGGTTTCTGTAGAATGATGCAGGATGTTGTCTCAAAAGGCTTGTATGGAATATTAAGCATAAACTTAGCATCATCTTTTCCAAAACACGGTCCATTTCTATAAGTCAGTGACCTGACCGTTGGGTTAGCGGGCACCATGGGCTTTTCTGTAGAATGATGCGGGATGTTGTTACAAATGATGTATGAATATTAAAAGCTTAAACCTGAGCGCTAACTTTTACAAACACGAAAAATTCTTGACCTTTGGTCGTTAGCGGGCACCATGGGCTTCCAAGCACGAACTTTCTATAGGTCAGTGACTTGACCTTTGGGCGTTAGCGGGCACCATTGGGCTATCTGTAGAATGATGCGGGATGTTGTTACAAAAGGCATGTATGGAATATTAAAAGGCGATAAACTGAGCGTTAACTTTTTCCAAACACGAACATTTCTCTCAAGTCAGTGACCCTTGACCTTTGGGGTTTGATGGGCCCATAGATTCTTGTAGAATGATGCGGGGATGATGTTACAAATGCATTGTATGGAATACTAAGCATAAAAATGAGCGTTAATTTTTCCAAACACGGAAATTTTTAATTCGGTGACCTTGACCCTTTGGGTTAGCGGGCCAACTGGGCTTTCTGTAGAATAATGCGGGGGTTGTTATCAAATGCATGTAGGAATACCTAAGCATAAACTGAGCGTTATCTTTTCCAAAACAGTAATTTTATCAGTCAGTGACTCTTGACCTTTGGGGTTCGCGGGCACCATATGCTTTCTGTGATTGATGCGGGATGTTGTTTACATATGCATGTATGGTAATATTTAATAGCTTAAACTGAGCGTTAACTATTCCAAACACGGATTATTTCTAAGTGCAGCCACCTTGACATTTGGGTTAGCGGGCACATGGGCTTCTGTAAAAATGATGCGGGTGTTGTTCAAATGAATGTTTGGAATCTTAATAAGCATTCCATTGAGGGGAAACAGAAGTACAATGAATTAACCTGAGCGTTAAGTTTTAGAAAACAGGAGCTTAAAACGCAAAAAACTTAACGTTGAATGCATGTGGAAAAGTAGGTCATTGATTCATGAAACTGTAGGTGAAGTAACATGGGCTCCCTTCTGTGTGAGATGGTTACACCACAGTGTTGATGTAATACCAGTATTGGAGGTCGTTAGGAGTTATAGTTTTCTGGGAAATGGTTTAAACGCAAAAATCTTAACGTGAAAATGTTGACACCGCCCGACGCCGACGGGAAAAAGCTATGCCTATGTCCCGCTTCTGCTAAAGCAGGCGGGACAAAAATTGAAATATAATGAACATGCAGTAAGCATACAAATATTTATTTTTCAAAGACAAAATAAGATATTGGAACAAATTTTCAACATGTGTTACACACTAGAACCGATCTTACCGCCAGTTTCGTATAATGGCACCGGTGAAATTGATAAATATTACACTTTCTGCTGATTAAAATTTATTTAAATTGTTTAATGAATTTTTTGTAGTTGATTTTGTATTTTATTCAGATTTTACATCGTCCTATTAATTGATGATTGCTCATTCTAGGGGGCCATCTGACCTGTTCCCATGGTTCAGATATGGCTTTTGGGCAAATACGAATTGAGGGATTGTTTGGGACAAATAACCTGATCAAAAAACACAGATTTTTCTGGGTGTTTCAAACAAGGAATTTATTTCAGAGAAAAATCATGGATGGGAACTGGTTTGAACCATGATAGTGTATTTGCCTCTTGTATGATGAGTGAGAAACATACAAACATTCAATCTGTGTTCCGCAAGTTAGCGTGGCACGGCATGGTTTTAAAGTGAATATTTTACCTCAGAATGGGACAATTTTAAAGAGGCTGCCAAGATTTTTCACATTCATGGATGGGTAAGGAGATAATAGAGCAGCATATTTGTGTTTATGTAAAGCTTCTAGTGTGTTAGGTCACAAATGTCGAACTCCATATTGCTGTCTGCCCACTTAATTTGGAATATTGAATTAAAGGCATACTGTCCGAGGCGTGAAATTGATAATTTTTAAATTTAATGGTCACTTGCCCCCGAAACACATTAATTACACACACTCACAACATGTCACCAGGTGGAAGACTCAGACCAAAAAAATGCATATTAAAAAACAATCATTACCCCACCCACTTGGTCTCGTACACTACCATATTATATTTATATAGGTGAGAATCAATAATGGATATTATAGAAGATCCCTCTCTTTTCGGCTCGCACAAACACATTAAACATCGAATCATGTATGACTTCTTTCTTTGGAAATCGATAAAGGTATTAGGTGTGTGAATATACTCACTTCAAATCGCTGTTTCCAGCATTTATTCAGTTATTTCGCATGGTGTTACCCCATCCAAAGCGATATTTGCGTGTACGAAAGAATCTCACACAGAATCGGAGGCCGTCCGGCGTGGATTATCGGTCATATTTGGCCGATAGCTGATCGCCAGCTCAAACTAAAGTCGTGCACCATGACCATATACATTAGAAACTCCAACCATAGAAAGTTCGTCCAATTGTGATCGTTCATCGATCTAAAAAACACTTTTTTGTCTAATTACGTTCATTATCTGTGAGTATATTCACACACCTAATACCTTTATCGATTTCCAGAGACAGAAGTCATACATTTAATCGATGTTTATTGTGTTTGTGCGAGCCGGAAAAGAGAGGGCTCTTTCTATAATAGCCATATTGATTCTCACCCTTATAAATAGAATATGGTAGTTGCACGAGACAAGTGGGGTGGGTATGGGATTTTTTTTTAATAGGCATATTTTTGGTGTCATAGGTCCGAGTCTTCCACCTGTGACACATGTAAGACATTCTGGATGAGACTAGCAAGAGAAAAAAAATACTAAGAAAACAATAAGTACTATCTACACAACAAAAGTAATACTAAATGAACTGCATGTATGATAAAGAGGGCCACATTTAAAACATAGTTTGTTATAAGCATGTATGGTGTTTCATGATGGAATGACGAACAGTGCCAGATCCTGATCAGACTGTGCGGATTTCACGGCTGTCTGGATCTACATGGTCACAAAAACCATATGCCCATTTCTCCAGTCACAGCCACTTATACAGGTGTTATTAGCTACTCGTTCTAGGCCCATAACCAGGGGGGGGGGTCGGAGCGCCTGTCTGACGACCCCCCCCCCCCTCACCCAGCTAGATTCCTCTTATTTAGACCCCCTAGATACCTCAGGCCCTTTTGGCCTTCGAAACGGACCCCCCCCCTTCAAACAGGTCTGGCTTACGGGCTGTGTTCATTATGACCTTTATAAGTATCTGGACTGGCGTATAAAGTAGAAACATTATTACATGTAAAATGGTCATTGTAAATTCAGTGGGTGGGGAATATTATAGTTAAAACTACTTTGTTTTTAATATTGACTTCATTTGTTGTAGACATTATTTAATCTGAATTGGGCATTCACTATATATTACAAACACTACTAAGTACAAATTACTTCGAGCCATTTCCACCCCTTTAAATATAAGAAAAAAAAAAGGTACAATTCCATTGTTGAATTAATAGACACCGAGAGATTTGATTAGTAAGACATATGGGTAGTTGTTACCATCACTAAGTAAATGCGAAGCGGAAAAAGGACGAACAAACACTCGGTCCACTGTATTGAAGTGTGCACGGACTGCTATCGGTAGTTGCATATTGCATTTAAATAATTATAAGTAAGTGGACAGTGCAGAAATTAAATGAAAATGAATTACATGTAAAATTCCCAATGTAAAATGTGTGGGTTGGGGAATGGTGGGAAATAATATTTGTTTTTAACATTGTATCATAGACTGCGCATCAGTTATCGGGGAATATATGCATGATATGTCTAATTAACACTAACTAGGTACCATTGACACGAAGAAAAATAACAAAACGTACCATACTTTTATGGATTTATTAAGTAGGTGTTTTGCCATTGAAATTCAGTGGGTGGGGTAACAAATCGTGCGAAATTCTTTCATCTGAATTAGCAGATATTATTTAATCTGAACTTATTCCATTGTATCGTTTGGACCACATCAGAAAACCATACAAAACTTGCCATTCGGTTTCTTCTAATGATAAAAAGCAGTTGGTTTTCAATGAAAATGTGATTTTTACAATTGCGAAAAGTCTGAGGGTGGTTTACTTCAAAATGTGCCAAAACATTCATCCAGCGGGTTTACGAGCGCAGACTTACGGAATTCACTCGTAATTGATTGTAGTTTCAGAAAAAATAGTCTGTAAAAATCACACTGGGGGGGGAGGGTGGTTCCATTTCTGGCTGACAGTCCTATATAGTATAAGTATACTATTGGTATTTGTATTTGAACACTTCCAAAATATGTATAGGATGGTGAAACCATACAAATAAGACAAACCTTTTTAATAATTGTCATAAAAATTAATCTGTGAATTACCCTTTTTACCAGTGCTTTTGCTATGCAAATGTTTATGAGATACCAACTTATGTTGTTTTTTTTTTTTTTTTCTCTTTTAATGCAGCAGAATGCTGGGAATGCCATCTAGAATTCACAACTAATTTCGGGGCGGGGGGGGGGGGCATGTTTATTTTATATTTTCCGTTTTTGCATCATCAAAAAATCATGTTTTTTATTGTGAAAGACAGACAAAATATATTACAACAGCAGACGACAATTTATGTTTCCCGCATTCTAAGGGTTAATGCAACGGTATGTTGTTAAGAATAAAAAGATTCAAGATCAATTTGCTGGTCTTTACATGCACAGACACGCGCGATTCAAAAACATATACAGCACTATATACAGCTCCAATAATGGAAGTTACATGTTAGGAATTGCATGCTGGGAATGTGTCGGCTATACAATTGTTCAAAACTAGTCAGATTGGCATATTCATTCTATGTCTTTTATTTCTCCCTTATAAATGTAATGAATATGTCTTGGTATTTCATTAGAATTGTGTCCGGAGGGATTCTAATGAAATTTCATAAGACCACATTTACAGAGAGAAATAATAACTATTACTCCTAATTCGTTTTGGCGGCTTTGTTCACCGCTAGCATGCAAAGAGATATATAACATATTGTGCACTCACTTGAACCCGACAGTTTAATTGGTAGCAATGTTATCTACTAGTACAGATATTGACATTAATTGTCTATATACACGTACATTCTCGGTTGTTTATTGGTGTTTAACGGCCAATCATCGCTAAGGCATTTAAGGCGGACCAACGCGTTCGAGCCCTTATTTAACCTGCTACTTTGGGGGGAAATCCTAAAATCAGAACGGAATATTTACATAAAAATATTTAGTATATTCTGCACTGAAATTAGAAATACCTGACTGGTGCCATGTCAGAACACACATTGGCCCCCTTACCCTAAAAGTAATCGGATTTAGGAATACTCGTATTGATCATATAAGGTGTATAAAAAGATTCAACTCTTTCATTCATGAATGCCAAAGGACGTACCCGGGGGAGGACTATCCTGGTCGGGATTCCGGTAAGGAGCATCCAATCGTTAAATTACTTCATCGCATGCTCCAACCAACCACCACACGTAATTCATGAATAATTGACAAATTACTTTAACGATTAAGTACGAAAAATAAACATTAGAGTGAGATGGCGCCATCAAACATTTGATCATTAGCTATGAACTGGCTTGATAAAATACCTTAACCCTTATACGCTGAATTAAACTTTGTCGTCTGTGGAAATGTTTTATTTTCAATATGTCTCGATAAAAACGCAGCGCATGAGGAATCGTCTCATTCTCATGTGCTGTCAAAACACGTTTTTTTGTTAATTAATTAACGCAAAATGAAAATCAGCAAACTGACAAAATTTCGTCTCACATGTAGTAAGGGCTTAATAACCCTACACTTATTTGAGACACCAATTTGTTTCGGGGATACACAGTTTCCCAAAACAAATTGTTTCCAATACTTTGTTATTATAATATGCAGTACAACCATACTATACCTTAATATTGGGACATTTGATGCTGCTGGATCATATATTTATGTTTCCATGAAGAAATGGTGTCGAATATTTAGGGTTAATATCGGTAACACCGAAATGTAACAAAGGACCCAGATGTACAAGTTGTTAGAAGCATGACGGGTTGTTTCATTGATGGAATAAATTCCTGATCAGAATGCGGGATTGACAAGCTGATTGGGATATACACGGTTGCATACCCCATAGCCCCATTTCTCATCACAGCCTCATATAGAGATTATAAGGTCAAACAATTACAAAGTTTGAGTAAATTTTGCAAAATCTTTAACACGAATTGAAAAGTTATATTACCTTGCTCGTGGGTCACACCAGACAAGAAGTAAAGTTCGCAGTTTCAGGTGAACTGTAGCCTATTTCACCAACATTGCAAAATATTACTTTTCTAGCAAGTATTCTTTGAGGGGAGTAATCATATATTTTTACCGAAATGCATTATTTTTATAGAACTAACGACTGGATATATTTAATGATTAAAAAGTATGTTACATTTATTTTACTGAATGTATTAAATTTATGATATCACATACAAATGGCTGTGATAATGTAACAAAGTCAGTATATTACAAATTAATTATTATTATCTAATATGATAATTTTTCTCCAAAGTTACTTGCTGCTAGGATAAAGTATACTTGCAATGTTGGTGAAATTGCTTATGGGCATGCTGGCCCAACATACTGTACCTGAATGGACATCGAACGCTGAACAAAAACTACACAGCACAGACCATGATTTTACTATTTCGCATGCTTTGATATCTATTGCTCAACTTATTACATTATTTACAGGAATTATCTCATATGAGGATGTGACGTGATAGAAATGAAAATGAGCCACAAATGAAAAGGACACGAGTTAGAAAATATAAAAGATCAAAAAGTACACACCAACATCCTTCTATGTTTCAAATAACCGAATTCTTGTATTTATCCCGTCAACACAGTGCGTATGTGCCGTGAAACACGGTGCCGTGAAACATTTTTGATATCCTGTCAATACGACCTGACTCACTGCGTATGAATATGTGCGGTGGATGGGATTATTTCTTTTGCATTTTAAAGACATTAGTATGTGTTGACGGGATGACCCAAATTGAATAGTAGGTAAGGTGCCGTGAATGGGAAAAACTATCTGGAGCGGATCGGAAACGGGATGTGCTCGGCAGAGCTCGCCCATCCAGTTTCCTAAGCATTGACAGATTTTTTTTCCCATTTCACTGGCACTAACTACTATTCTCTATAATTTTAAGGCATCTTAAGACCATGAAATTTAATTTCAGATTGTAAGGGTTTATACAATGTACAAGGTCGAAACATGATGGGGGTTTTTTCAACAGTCCACTTGGAGTCGAGTTACCAGGATTTCGCGATCTCCACAATACAGATGTTGCAGATAGTGAACAGTTACTCCATTTTAAAAACATTGGAAATTAATTGGCTATTTCCTATTTTCAACTTGGTTATTTAAAATTATTACCCCGACTAATTACTTTCAAATTGGGTATTTTCATTTATTTGTTGAAAAATGTATTACAAACAAAATGCATGATGAAATCCAGGCTGTATTGACCATAAACGTGACTAAAGTTAGCAAATCCAGTTCATAATTAACCCTTACATCGCCATCTTACTTTTTGTCATCTGCTATTTATTTTCTATTTTCCATTTTTATCATCAAAAACATGTTTTGACAGAACTTAGTATTATTTACAAGGTTTGAATTGAAAATGTTTTGAAGTGCTGTCAAACCATGTTTTTATTGAGAAATAAGGCAAGATATACAAGCAACAGCAGACGACAATTGTTGTGTGTAGCGGTCTAAGGGTTAATCAAACATTTTTTCAGCACATAAGAATCATCTCTGACTTTAATGTGCTGGCAACACATGTTTTTGTTGAGAAACAAGAGAATTTTACAGTGTCAATAGCATAAAACATCTGGATTTTATCCCTCGCCGGATAGCAAGGAGGTGAGATGGCAAAGAGGGGATATATAGTTAGTCCATGTATGTAACATACTGTGTGATATAACTTAAGCTGCATTTTCTAATCTTATCACCAATAGCCTATTTCACCAACATTGCAAAGTATACTTTTCTAGCAAAGTATACTTTGAGAGAGTATATTTAATTTTTCTGAAATGCATTATGTTCATATAGAAGTAACGGGACTGCATATATTTGATGATAAAAAGTATGCAGAATTATTATAGTTGAATTTTATTACATTATCACAGCCAAATGGCTGTGATATGTAATAAATTCAGGTATAATAACAAGATAAAACGAGGCAAGCCAACGAATGCAGGTTTTTTCCAAGAATAGACAATTGGATAAAACATAATTATACCCACTTTTGTGACTAGATGCCGTGGCCTGCTTGTCGCGCCTTGGGGAGAGGCATGGACACTAAAAAAATATATCCCCCCATAGTAGATGGAAAAACTTTAAGAAAAAACTTTAAAACGGACACACGGGACGTACGGACGTACTGACGGAGTATGCCAAAATGCTGATAGATATCGCGCTTTCCGCAAGCGGGTGCGACAATGATGATAAACACCCCATTTGGAAGTCTAAGGTATTGGTGAAGCAGTTGCAGAGATATTGTACACGTAAAAAACTTTAACAAAAAAAAAAAAGAATTCAAAGTAATTTGACATTGACATTGGGCAACAGGGGCAAGCACGTTGGGGGGGTAGAATGAAATATATGGATGATGATAAACAACATGTGAAGTTTCAAAAGGTATGGGGCGGAAGCCAGTTGCAGCTGATATAGTATAAGGAAAAAGTTTTAAGCAAACATCTTTAAACCAGGACGTAGTTAAAAAGTTAAAGTTGAAAATGCTATGTCAATCTACGTAGAAAATAATAGGTGAAGGTAAAAAAATGGTCAATGTTGGATAGTTGTATGTGGTAGGCACCCTTGGTTATGAAGCTGTGAAGTTTGGTGGTCCTAGGTGGTACAGTACCTTAAGAAATGACTTTAAACACGAAAATTAACTTTGTAAACGCGAAATCTTAACAATTGATTATGGCTTAGGTCGTCTGCGCGAAAAAATGGGTCAAGTTAAAAAAAAAGTAACATGTTGGATATGATATGTGGTGGTCTCCCCCTTGTTTATTGAAGCTGTGAAAGTTTGGTGGTCCTTGGTGGTACATACCAAAGAATGGACTTAAACACGAAAAACTTAACATTGTAAACCGCGAAAACTTAAAATTGAAAATGGCTAAGTCTGACTGGCGGAAAAAATGGGCTCAAGTTAAAAAAAAAGTAACATGTTGGATAGTGATAGTGATGGGCATCCCACTGATTATGAAGCTCGTGAAAGTTTGGTGGTCCTAGTTGGTACAAGTACCAAATATATGGACTTAAACAAGAAATCTTAACATTGTAACGCCGAAAAACTTAACATTGAAAATGGCTAAGTGACAGCGCGGAAAAATGGTCAAGTTAAAAAAACAAGTAACATGTTGGATTAGGTTTTTGATATGTGGTGGGCACCCTTGATTATGAAGCTGTGAAAGTTTGGTGGTTCCTAGATGGTACAGTAACAAAGAAATGGACTCAAACACAGAAAACTTTAACATTGATTGTGGACGCCGCCCGCGCCCACCGCCCGCCCGCCCGCACGCCCGCCCGCGGCTTTCGCCAAATCCTATAGCCTGGATTTTTTTTCAAAAAACCTGGCTATAAATTAATAAATTTATCCTAAAATTGAAAATTTCTCCCTCAAAGTATAGTTTGCTAGATAAGTTTCCTTTGCAATGTTGGTGAAATAGGCTACAGAAGATTGACTGTGACATGCAATCAATTTGGTCACCAGTATAGGACTTTATTCCTCTCACTATTTGTTGTGAGTTTGTTTGTTTCTTTATTGGGGTTTAATGGCCTATCAACAGCCTGAGTAGGGTCATTTAAGGCCGGTCAATGGGTTTAGTACTAAATACCATTTATTAACTGTACAATGTAACTGTTCAAGTACATGTACAAATGGGGGGAAAATACCCAAATCAGAACTGAATATTTACAATAAAAATTGTGTATAGTCAGCCCTGAAATCAGAATAATTCTGATCTGATGCCAGGTCCTCGCCACACCAGAATCACTTTTAGTATAGACTGTAATATCAGACACATTCACATTACAGAGTCAACCAGATCGCATTCTTAATTGAAGGAGTAAGTGAAAAATGTAATTTGGGACTTAGCTACCTTTCTTCAATTACCCTTCATTTGTATGAAGTCCTTATAGACTTATCCCTTCTTTACATCTGACCCTTTCAATGTATGATACGCTAACTGTGCAGGGCGATACTAACGAGGACTGACATCAGATAATCAATTGCTTCAATCTTCATACAAGTTATAAGGCAGGGTTTTTTCATCTGTCAGCCATTTTTAAACCACGTACGGTACTTATCTGTAGGGGTCAGGAAATTAGTATAGGGCGAGGAAACAAGGGTATCAGACTTGTGGGCATTTGGGAAAGATGACGCACAAAACAGACCTCAGATAAAAGGGGCTGGATAGAGGTATTATCAAAGGGATTCACGACTACCCAACGTATATGAAAGGCAGCAGAAATCAGGATAAATTTTGTGAACATACCGTATTTTTTCTAATAAACGCCCCTGGGGCTATGCAATCAGTGTGATGAAAACGAGGAAAGAGGATCTAATGTTTTTTTTAGAATACAAAAAGCCATTTTAAAACAACGTTTTAAATGGCTTTTGTACGTGAAAATAACATGTAGATGCAATTATGGGGAGCGGGGCTACTATTATAGAAGGGGGCTACTATTAGAGAGGGGGGTATTAAACCCATTTCATGCTGAGGAGGGATGCCATTTTTTGATTGGGGAAAATTTTAAACCATTTTTCTCTTAAATGTGCTTAGAAGTATATGTCGAGGACCACCTTGAACCGTCTCATCGAGAAATGATAGAAATGTCTGTGCGATTAAATTGTCTGTCGTGACGGACAGCACGGGTATAAATGTAGGTTTGATCAAATGTTCGATTGGAAACAATGTTTTCTCTACGCAAAATGTTTCTTTACGGGCCGGGACGACGTAAAAGTGTATTTTGAACCCGATGTTTACTCCTTTATATAGCAGTATCGGTCTCGGAAATGTGTCCGTTCTTTCCCGACCTAGCAATGATGATAATTGTTTTAAAACAAAACAATCGATAGCTCGTAAACGCGTTGACATAGCGCATCGGGGAATATATCGTTGCGGAATACTAACATTGTCCCAACTTCTGCAATAGGCGACAATGATATAACTCGGTTGACGTTTCCTGAGAGTCCGTTGTCTCGAGGCCGTCCGGGTTCGGCCTATTAAAAAGTAAGCAACCTTGTATAATGGAGTATATGGAGGGGGTAAAACAAATTTGTTTAGCTTATTTTTTTCTTTATTTATTGATGCTTTTAGGCATATTTAATGTATTTATAGACCTCGGTCCGTTACTTCAACCCGTGCAGTAAAGGTGTATTCCGCATGTAATGGGTTAATATAAATACGGTACTAGACTGTTTCTCTCCTTGATTGTCGTGTGGGGAATCAGTTATAGCTAACCTCTATGTCAATTACAATTACAGGGAACTAATCATACAAGCTGCACAATCAACTCTGTGCATGCTAGCGGTGAAAATATCCGCCAAACGAATTAGGATTATATGTTTTTTATTCTCTCTGTAAAATTAAATATGTCTTGGAATTTCATTAGAATTGAGTCCTCAGGACTCAATTCTAATGAAATTCCAAGATATATTCATGAAATTTACAATGAGAAATACATGTATGATGTCAGCTATTTTTGAACTATTTATAGCCCACAAGTTTACCAGCATGCAAAGTGTTAAATGCAACAAGAAAGATGGCATATCCACTTATAAGGCGGTTGCGGGAGAAATGGGTTTTGCGACCAGTGTAGATCAAGATCAGCATGTGTCCACACAGTCTGATATGAATACTGTTGGCCATTCCATCAATGAAACAGGAGTGTGCTAGTTGATCAGGAGCTACACTGGTCACAAAACCCATAAGCCCCAATTTTCCAGTCACTGAGCACATTTCTGGCTATTCCAACAGACAATTAGTTTACAGATTCTCATCCTTATCCACCCAGGATATAAATTCCAAATTACTTTTTGTTATTTGTACATGCATATATTTTAATAAAATATACAAGCTTTGGGTATCAATACGATATGTTGAAGAATACGTCAATACGTGGGTTCTTGGTAACTGATGTATACTAAAATATAGTAATTATTGCTTTTACAATAGTTTTAAACCATTATGAATAACAATACATAATAACAGCGTCCCTCCCTCACCACATTTTATTCCTTTTTTATTTTTATTTATTTAACCCTTTCACCCCTAGGTAACTGGAATGGATTTTGATATGTTAATTTTGCAACCAATCCCATGGTCACAAAATGATTTTCAGACTAGTCCATTTATGAAAAGGGGATGTTTTTGTTCTCAAAAATATGAAAATTACTGGCAAAAAGTGCAGATCCTGATGAGACGGCTCGTCACGAGCCTGCTCATCTGGATCTACACTGTTTGCCAATGCCACTATACAGGCCTGTGGTGTTGAAAGGGTCAATGGTGTTTAACGGACTGTCAACAGCTCAACCCATTTTAGACCGGGTTAATGGGATCGAAACCCGCATTTGACCTGTATGGATGAGACGAAAATCCCAAAATCAGAACTGAATATTTACATAAAAAATATTCGGCTTTGAAATAAGAGTAACCTGATCTGGTGCCAGGTCGTCCCCACTCCAACTATTTTTTTAATGAGAATCTATTAATTAATTGTCTTTGGCTTTAACTGTACTGGAGTTAATTGATGACGAGAGTAATGTGTGTGAGCCTGCATACTAATCATAGTGGCGGCTGTGTATGTGCACGTACACAGGAAACACAACAACAATACAGAACGTTTTCCACTTTCCAGTTGACATGTCTATTGTTACATGTATATTTCAGTCCTCCAGATAAGGATAATTTTCATTTCTGAAGCAATTGGGTATTCAAAATTTTAATTGGAATGGAATGGAATGGTGCTTAACGGCCCATCAACACAAAAAAGTATCATTTAGGACCAAGCAATGTAGATGAAGAATAAAAATAATAGTAAAGTAGTATGTTAGATGTGGTAGTCAATCAGATGATCAGGGTAAAAATATTAATATGATGAACAATATAAATGAAAAACATGTATATAATGATAAAATTATAGAAATGAGAAACATGTATACAATGATAAAATTAAATTTTCCGATACAAGTTAGTTTCATGGAGAAAGCGAAGCAAACCGTCAATGTTCTCCACCTGGAATAGCTCCGCAAGTGAAGTAACATTGAAGTGTTTGCGTCGAATATCGGCAAAGTCGATACAGTCAAGTATGATGTGTTGCACAGTAAATGCGCTGTGGCATGGAATACACCATGGACGCGGCTCACCCTTGAGCATATACGAATGCGTTAGTCGTGTATGTCCAATGCGCAATCCACTAAGGACAACTTCATCCCGGCGTACATGTCTGTTGCCAGGAGTCCATTCGCCCAGAGTCGGTTTCACAGCATGAAGTTTATTATCTGTGAGCAGATCCCACTGGATCTGCATTGTATCGGAGATGAATGAGTTGATGGATGATTCAAAATCATGATAGCAAACAGGAAAATGAGAAGTTGGTAGATCCAAGGCGGCCTTGGCAGAACTATCTGCCCTGTCATTGCCCTTGATACCAGTATGACTAGGTAGCCAACAAAAAATAATGTCCTTGCCAGACGAAAGTAAAATATGGTGTAGCTCCATGATTTGGCAGATAAGTGGATGTTCAAGCTTCATGTTGTACAAAGCTTGTAGTGAAGATAATAAATCGGAAAATAAAATGAATTGCTTTCTCCAAGATATTTTCGCAAAATCAAGAGCAAGTAAAATCGCAATCACACTACTGTTTACACATCAACAGACAGCAATTATTGAATTAATTTGCTTTGAAATGAAAACATATCTTGGCATTTCATTAGAATTGTCTCCTTGGAGACAATTCTAATGAAATACCAAGATGTGTTTTCATGGAAAATAAGAATGAAAAGTCATGCAGAACATGATGTTATTAGCCGATCAAATCAGGGTTCAATATATGTCCACATTTTAGTAGTTACAGAATCTCAGGGAAAAGTGAGAGAAGTGTTGATTTCCTCCCCAATAAAATTCTCCCACTTATATTTAGTAAATTACTATGGATTTGCCATTTACTAGGAGGCCATTTTGAGTTTTCTGACAATGGAGTATATTAACTGAAATATTATTCCAGTTGAAAGAATTAACCTTTGAATATAGGTGAAGGCGCTTAGCATTACACAAATATGTAACAAGTCAACCGAAATATCATAAATAACCGATTTTTGGCGGGCATCTTGAAAATATGATAATAACATACTGAATATTAGTGTAGTTTACGTAAATTCTTTAATATATCCATCTGAAATGTTTTTGAACAACTTACACCAATTTCCAAGTTAAGGACCATGACCTACCTATTGGCTCATATATTGGCAATTTTCGACTTCCGTCAAGCATAAATTTCAATGACCTTGAAATGACCTTGAACTTGGTTTAAAAAAATGGCACCCGGATTTTTTTGAAACCTTATACATTCAAGTTTATAAAAACACCGGGTGCCATAAATTAACACGAGGTGCCGGAATCTTATATATATACCTATTGCCCAGACTGTAGAAAGATGCCAGAATTTAAGAAAAACAAGCGTGTGAAAAGGTGATTAATTTGGTGTGCAAGTACTGTTTGTGAACTTCAATGTATATATTGCCAATGCAGATATACTGTCTGTATAATCGTCAATGTATATATTGCCAATGCAGATAAACTGTCTGTGTAATCGAGACGCACCATGTGATTTTGTACCTACAAACAGGTGCGCAATTTCATAAATATGCTGAAAGTTGATGAAATTCTCAAAGCAAATGCGGAATAGAATTCCGCATTTGCTCTGAAAATATCGACAACCTTCGGTGTCATTCCAGGAAAATATCGTAGATTTCGTATTTTTTTTATGAAATTACGCCCATTTTTGTAGGTACAAAACACATGGCACATCTTAATTATCATTATTACACTGGTGCTGCACTCCGCGCCGGTGGAAAATGTAAGACAATCCACTTGAAAAATACAATATGCACCATTATATAAGTTTCTAGATGAGTGTTAAAAAAATCAATAAAATTACTACTCGTCTTGAAACATTTTTTTACAATTAATGTCGCCTATTGTATCTTTCAAGTGGATCGTCTTGAAATATTTCCATCGGCACGGAGTGCAGCACCAGTGAAGTAGTGGACTGTTTCTCTAACGGTGCATCACAAATATAGTAGTATGTGACCGTGGCTTGAGAAAAAGGCCTTATGGGGTTTGATCAATCTGTATATTAATCTGGTAGCACACCCCTGTACTGTGAATGTACAGGCTGATCTGTGCCTACACTGGTCATATTACCATTGAAAGGAAGTAATATCATGCTTACTATGAGTGTTTATACTTTATTATTACATGCTTTATGTGATAATCATGATAATGGAATATAAAGATAAAGTATACATGTTTAGCTTCTATTAAAAATGGTTTTGAATTGGGATATGTATATGATTTTAATTTCAAAAGGTGCCAGCAAATCTGATGAAGAAATTCCACACCCCTAGCCCAGGAATACCAATTCAGCGATTTCGCTGCTGGCATGGTACAGATAAACAGGTCGGCTGTCGGTTGGTATAGTCGACTATACCGACCGACAGACAACCTGTTTTTCCGGTACCATGCTGGCAGCCAACCGAAATCGCAGAATCGCTATTTTCTTGCTATCAATAGAAAAGTAAATGTTTGATGGCGAAATAAGTGAATCTTCACTTCTGCAGCTACCGAGCCAACACTGTCCTTGACATCAAATCCTCTGTCCGCCAACACTAAATCCCCAGGTAATAACTTGGACAGGAAGTCACTGTTCTCTGTCACAAACTTGTCACGACCACCCCATGCTTTCGATATGAAGGACACACTGCCCTGAGGAGTAATTCTAATTAGAAATTTCACAATGTGGTGGTGTTTGTATGAAGACCAGGTTTCTGCTCTGGCTTTCAAACCACTTGGTTTCTCAATAAATAACTCAAAACAATCAATTATCACTGCACACCTGTGGCCGAAGTACTTCCTAAATTTCATTGGCATGGTTTTTCTCAATGTCTCGCGCTCTGGCCATCTTATGAGTTTCTTTAGCCGCTTGTACATACAGTCAAGTGTCCGTGTAAAAAAGTCTAGATATTGTTGATTGAGTAGTGTCAAATTCATACGTCAGAAAGAGATTTGACAAATTTAGTCGCAATTTCACTAATGTCAATATCATGACCTTGAATTTGGGCATGACAAAACTGGATGGCAGGTGAGGCTCCAGAAAATTAAACAATATAGATATAACTGTGAATGATGGTAATCCTGTTAAATGTTTCACCTTCTCGTCACTACCCTTAAACTAACTTGCAGTGAATTTAGTTTCCAAATGGGCCACTTTTTCCTTAAGCTCCCCATTCTCTGTACGCAGTTCCTGCAGCTCCAGCGACATAGCCTCCATGAGTGGACCATCAACATCAGTCTGTGACTGAACGCCGTCTTCATCAACGCTGTCACCCATATCCATACCCGTCTCAGTGCGATCAGGTCCAACAATAGTTGTGGATTCAGCTGGCTTCATTCTCTTCTTTTCCTGTGCCGATCATATCTTGATGTAGATGGTGCTCGCTTTTGTCGCCCAGATTAACTGATGGTGCCCAATTTGGGTAAGATGGTCATACAACTCTGCCTTCTTTCCTGAAACATATACATGATATATTAAAAACAAATAAATAATACATGTGTACTTGTCGGATATTGTAACTTTGCACATTTAGTTACAATATAATAACTTATTTTTATTATTTCTTCACGGAAGTATATGTTGCATACACCATCTGAACATTCTTGCGGAGACGGTTCAGATGAGTGGTCACAACATTTACATGCACTTTTGAGGAGAAATAAAAAAATAAAAGGTGTACTCATATGAAATATCACTGATATATTGACAATTTATGACAAATTTTATACATATGACATGCGCCATGTGATTTTGTATGTACAAACATGTGCGCACTTTGATGAAAAATGTTTACAAATTTTACAATATCTTTCATAAATAACATTCAATGGTGACAACATGGTGACATTCTGCATTTGCTCTGAGAATTTCATCAATGTTTGGCATGATTTACAGTAAATATCGCAAAATCTGTAAACATTTTTCATGAAATTCCACACAAACTGCAATTTGTTATTGTCTGAGGTCCATCAAAATACACCATCTCGCACGTCTTAAGCATGTTAAGTACAGTGAAAGCACGGGTGTCAAACATTATAATTCAGTGGGTGGCCGCAGTGCTCCAGATAAGGAATTAGTAATTGAGTATTGTTACTCCATCAGTTCTGAAGCAATTGGGTATTTAACATTTTAATTGGGTAAAATTAAATCACACTACTGTTTGCACATCAACAGACAGCAATTATTGAATAGTTTGTTTCGAAATGAAAACATATCTTGGCATTTTATTAGAATTGTCTCCTTGGATGCGTTTTCATGGAAAAATATGCTATATTGTAGTCTGTTTATTGTTTTCTGCAGCATGATAATAAAGGTACCACAATTGTGCTCATTGCTTTTTGATACTCACTACTTCTGATTTCAATTGGGTTTTTGGGTTTTTGGCAATTTTAATTGGGTATTTACGCAAATACGCAGCTTATATACAAATACGCAGCAAATACGTTCTGATTTTGGTATTTTCCCCTCAATGCAGCAGGTTAAAATGGGATCGAACCCGTTTGGCCGGCCTTACATGACCTTAGCTGTTGATAGGCTGCAAATAAATAAACAAACAAACACTATGGTATTAAATGTGATAAATCGCGGGTTTCAAGAGATGAAACCGATGAAACAGGAAATGCTGCTCATTTGAACCATCACATTGAGACTGGCCAGGATTACTGTAATAACCCGAACTATTGGGACAATAATAGGGGCTTCCCAACACAATTTGTATCCTAACAGGGCTCCAGATAAGGAATTAGTAATTGAGTATTGTCAGGGCTCCAGATAAGGAATTAGTAATTGAGTATTGTTACTCCATCAGTTCTGAAGCAATTGGGTATTTTAATTGGGTAAAATTAAATCACACTACTGTTTACACATCAACAGACAGCAATTATTGAATAGTTTGTTTCAAAATGAAAACATATCTTGGCATTTCATTAGAATTGTCTCCTTGGATGTGTTTTCATGGAAAAATAAGAAAAATATGCTATATTGTGGTCTGTTTATTGTTTTCTGCAGCATGATAAAGGTACCACAATTGTTCTCATTGCTTTTTGATACTCACTACTTCTGATTTCAATTGGATTTTTGGCAATTTTAATTGGGTATTTACGCAAATACGCAGCTTATCTGGAGCGCTGATTGTTACTCCATCATTTCTGAAGCAATAGGGTATTTCAAAATGTTAATGGGGTAAACTTAAATAACACTACTGTTTACACATTAACAGACAGCAATTATTGAATAATTTGCTTCGAAATGAAAACATATCTTGGCATTTCATTAGAATTGTCTCCTTGGAGACAATTCTAATGAAATACCAAGATGTGTTTTCATGGAAAAATATGCTATATTGATGGCCTGTTTATTGTTTTCTGCAGCATGATAAAGGTACCACAAGTGTTCTCATTGCTTTTTGATACTCACAGTCACTACTTCTGATTTCAATTGGGTTTTTGGCAATTTTAATTGGGTATTTACGCAAATACGCAGCTTATCTGGAGCTGGAGCTCTGGGTGGGGTTCACACACAATATAATGATTACACCAGCTTACATTGTCTCAGCAGCTGACAAGTAGAACTATCGGATTATGTATAATATCAAGGACTTACCATGACACCCGAACATTTTGGATATTCTTGTGCCCAAATTCTTGTCCAATAATTTCTAGCCAGAAATTCACGTGTCCGAACTCAGTTTCCCGCATTCCACACCTTGATTTGTGATTACTGCAGGCAATCTATACTATTCCAGTGTCCTTTCGCGATCTTTACGATGACTATATCCGTATATAGAACACTTCACACCCACTAACTAACTGAATTTAGGTCAAACTTCGAGCGTGTTTTGATTTGTGTATCGAGATATTGGAACATGGCGGAGCTTCCGGTTTGTGACGTCAAAATTTGCATTTTGCAAACCGCCGAACTCTTGTAGTTATTCACGTTAATTTATTAAAAAATTGTGTTATTTCGCTTATTTAAAGTTTTAAACAGAGATAATGGCCAAAAATGAAAAATTATCCGGTTGATGTAGTTTGGAAGTGACACAACAAATTTCGCCTTTGTAGATTACCGAATATAGGAGAAAATGGTGGTTACAAACTTTTTCACAAACCGATGGATAACCAATATATTAGCCGATCTATAAATAGATCGGCTAATAAAAATATGCTATATTTGTGTTATGTATATTTTTTCTGCAGCATGATACAGGTACCACACAATTGTTATTGCTTTTTGATACTCGCTACTTCGGATTTCAATTGGGTTTTTCGGCAATTTTAATTGGGTATTTACGCAAATACGCAGTCATATTTGTCAAAGAATGAATCTATATGCACCAGGAATTATACGTTGTCAAAACCACTCATTCTGAACCGTCTCGATGAGACGGTTCAGATGAGTGGTAACAAATTACACTTTTATGGATAATTAAATGAAATATTCACATTTGATTGTGAGATACAATGCTTGGCTTAATGTGGAACACTCAATTTGTACCACTTATTTCAGTACATGCGGAATATATTCTAAATTTCAAAATATTTTTTTTTCCAGTTTTCTTATTTACATCAAAATAATGTGTAATGGACATGTATCTTCATACAACATTAGATTACATCTAATAATGTATGTCTTATGAATGTGCATGTTTGAAAACCAGATTTCCATCAAGTGTAGTGTAACATGGTTAGGTTACAAACATGTACCATCAATCCACTAGGTAAATATATTGAATTTGTAATCAATTAGTTTATAAACTAGAAAATGTGTTCATAGAACACGGATTCCCAACATATCGCTTTGTTAGTAAACGAGGCAAAATTCCAAGTCCAAAAGAGGGAGATAATCCATGACTCAGTGTCAAAGCAAAAGTAGAAATTCACTTTGTGCATCTACACACCATAAAGAAGCTACATGTACATACCCAGCATCAAGCCTCCAGCTATTATGTTTAGGAGTTTTACAACTTGCAAAGGCAGAATTGTGAAATTCTAAGTCGAAAAGGGGGAGATAATCCATGACCCAGGGGTCGAATCAAAAATCGAAATAAACTTTGCGCATCTACTCATCAATTCATAAGGAAGCTACATACCAAGTTCAGGTCTGTAGCTAGTACGGTTTAAAAGTTTTACAAGATACAAGGCAAACTTGGGAAATTCTAAGTCGAAAAGGGGGAGATAATCCATGACCTGGTGTCTCACCCACACACAAGGCGATCGTCACGAAGGTCAAAGTCAAAGTCAAAGCTATCGGTGAAGTTTGGTAATGATCTGATCCAAAATTATTGATACGAAATTTAAGGTCACCAAGGTGACTGACTGTCAAGGTCACCGTAATTACACTTGACGGATAGCTATCAATGTGAGAAAGCTATTTATGAAGTTTGGTAATGATATGATTAACGGATCTGGAGATACATCAAGTTCAAGGTCAGCAAGGTCAAGGTCAGCCAAATTACATTGGTGGATATCCGTCAATGTGAAGCTATTGGTGAAGTTTGGAGATCATCCGACAACCAGATCAAGAGATATTTAACATGTGTATGTACGTCCAAAAGAATTAACATGAAGGTCAAGATCACCAATGTGTAGGTCAATGCCACCCAGTTGACATTAGATGGATACATGTAGCTATGAATGTGAGGAAGATATTGATGATGTTTGGTCATGATATAACTAGAGATATTCAACACTTGGATGTACGTCCAAAATTGTTGACACCATGGTCAAGTTCACCCGAATGACACTGGTTCGATAGCCATCAATGTGACAAAGCTATTTATGAAGTGTTGTAGGGATCCGACTAACGGATCAAGAGATATGTGAAAATGAGATATGTCCCAAATTGATGCCCCACAAAGGTTAAGATCACCAACGTGAAGGTCAGGTCATCAAAGGCATTGAGTGGATAGCTATCAATGTGAGGAAGCTATTGATGAAGTTTGGTAATGATCCGACTAACGGATCAAGAGATATACACAATTTGGACTATATCCAAATTTACGTCACACGGTGAAGGTCACGCTAATGACACTGGATGGATAGTTATCAATGTGATGAAGCTATTGATAAAGTTTGGTAATGATTCAACCAAAGCATCAAAGATATGCAAAATTTGGACTACCAGTATGTTCAAAACGTACGTCCTAATAGCTTACGGTCACGCAGGTGAAGGTCGCCCAAATGACACTGGATGGAGAGATATCAATGTCAGTAAATTTGGACTATGTTCAAAACTTACATGTACGTCCCAAATGCTTAAGGTCACCAAGGTCACCCGAATGGATGGATAGCTATCAATGTGAGAAAGTTATTGATGACGTTTGGTAACGATCTGACTAACAATGTTAACGGATGTAGAGATATGGGAAATTTGGCTACATCCAAATTGTACGTTCAAAGTGATGGTGACGACGGAATTGTGACCACTATGTCTCACTTTCCACTAATATGGGTGAAAAATAAATTGCCCATCTTCTACACTGTTTACCATTCAGTCAATAAAGTAAGCTAACTGCCACCAACAAAATGCAACAATTTAATTAAATAAAGGTGCAAGATGACCAAGATCTTCAAATTGTTACAAATGCTGTAAGTTCCCTTGTCTCAGCCAGTGGCCCAATTGTAAACCTTATTGCTTTGATTCTTTGGTTCTGCCTCTGGTAATGGGAGAGATGTCAAGAACAGTATGTGTACATGCACATTCAGACTACATGCAGCTGATGTCTGTAAGTTAACATTCAACACATGATGGTCAAGCGTATTTGAACCGGACATCGGATTAGAAAATACTCATTGAATATTGTGGGGCCTTTGTGATAACCATTTGTGTAGGCACACAATGTATGTGTAGAATGTGGGAACAAGGCCTGATTTCTCAAGTGAACAACATGTGCGCTCTCTCCCCTGCGGCATCAATCTTCTTTCCATGTGTGGACACCGCTACTTCCGCACCATTGCAAGCATCTTTCCCAGACTCCACATCTCCGCCAGAGATGTCGTTAGACAGCTTAACCTTCAGAATGACTGCTACGAAAATGGCCCCCAGTACTGCTGCGGCAATTATGATCACGACAATAAGAACATTAAATAGCTCCTGTGTGGTAATCACAGATGGGGCAGGCTGGCACTCAGGCTCTGTTATACTCCCATCATTACAAAGTTCCGAGTCATCTGTAATAATCTTGCTTCCACCATTCTTACATGACCACGACAGTTTTTGTCCATGCTTGATGTAACCACTGGCATCTACGTTGTTCAACTGTACAAGTGACAGGTCTGCAGCAACATGACAGTCACAGTAGCAGGCCATCGATTCACTAGACCAGCCACCTCCAGTACAGGACACCCCATCGTTTATTGGCCCAGCCGCGGATGTGTGATCCGCATTGCAGACTAAATATAGTAAGAGAATTTCTTCTTCCCATGCAATCTGATGTATGCAGCTCGAGCTTAATCCTAGATATGGGCTGCAAGTAATCTGCGAACAAGTTGGTAATTGTGTCCACTGTCCATTTACCTGGCACTCGACATTCGGGAAACCTTTAGCAATGTATCCATCTGTACACATGACTTTAATTACACTTGCATACTCCGTTCTAACACCATTTATACTGTAAGTAAGCTGTGTGGTTGCATGAGCAATGTCCGGCAACTCAGGGCAGCTGACAATATTACAAGATGGGGCATAATTTGGCATCCAGAATCCATCAGTTCTACAAATCAAAGTTGATGTTCCCGATAATGTGTATCCTTCATTGCAAGCAAATTTCATGTTAGATCCTGCTACGTACGTGACCTCATTTACAACATGGCCATTAGTTGGTGGTTCAATGTGCCCACATGTAATTTGCTTGCATTCAAAGTTCCCGTCAGTCCAAGCCGCAGCAGAGCAGACGTATGTGGCATCATCTGCTCCAAGCTTGGGTTTGTAGACAGTGCTACACTGGTACATTACCGTCGTGCCTTCAGGTATGGGCGTGGATCCAGGCCAGTCATGACTGGCGTTGGGAATTCTGGGTGGCACACCACAATCACCCGATACACATACAACTCCTGAAATAAACCAGACTTATGTATGTGACGCAACAAGCGAAAACCTCCCTTTAATATCTAAAAACGTGACATAACATGCAATGACGTTACAAAGTCGGCACATTTAAGTCTCTGACCACTTTTAAATGACTACATTTTGGATGAAATTTTGCATCATAAATAAATAAACTAATTAAATCCTTGGCAACAGGAATGTCCAAAACAATGAAGAAGTAATAAGCAGATAAGACAAGAGCTCTGCGGAGCAAGATGTCCCGCCTGCCGCAGTTTGATAGTACATGTACATGTACATAAGGAGCTGTAAATAACCGATGCTAAATTTCTATACTAGACATTTTTGAAGTCCGTGACCTTGACCTTGGGGTTACCGGACACCATGAACTTTCTGCAGATGATGTGGAATGTTGTTACAAATGCATGTAGGAAATATTAAAACATTCCATCAACAATAAATTAACCCAAGCATTAAGTTTTCAAAACTGAGCATTTTCTAAGCCCGTGACATTGACCTTAGCGGGCACCATGGGCTTTCTGTAGAATCTGCCGGATGTTGCTATAGTTTACACCCAAGAAGTATTAAAGCATTCCATCAAGGGAAACAGACGTTGTAATAAATCAAACCCGGAATTTTTCTAAGCCGTGATCTTGACCTTTGGGGTTAGCGGGCACCATGGGCTTTTTATAGAATGATGCGGGATGTTGTTACAAATGCATGTATGGAACATTAAAGCATTCCATTGAGGGAAACAGAAGTTACAATGAATTAACCCGAGTGTTTAGTTTTAGAAACAATAGTTAAACGCAAAAACTTAACGTTGATTGCATGTGAAAAGTAAGTCAATGAACCATGAAAACTAGGTCAATGTCACATGGGCTCCTTCTGTGTGAGATGGTTACACCACAGTGTTGATGTATACCAAGTTTGGAGGTCGTAGGACTTGTAGTTTTCCGGAAACTAAGCTAAATGCAAAAACTTAACATTGAATGCATGTGAAATGTAACGTCAATAAACCACGAAACCTAGGTCAATGTCAATGGAGGTCATAGGACTTATAGCTTTCTGGAAACTGAGCTAAACGCAAAAACTTAACGTGAAATGTTGACGCCACAGCCACCGCATACGCTGACAGATAAGCTATGCCTATGTCCCGCTTCTGCTAAATCAGGCGGGACAAAAACTAGATGGTCGGTAAATCCAACAAATGCTCCCCGATGACGCCTGGATTGAAATTTAGTCCTTGACCCTGGGTATTGGTGTAGTATTGTCACGCCAGGGTGACACTGTGATAGTTTACTGTTGGGTCGGAACACCAAGCGCGTTGTGGAAAGAGACAACAAGGTATACAATTACAATGATGATGTATTTACAAATGGAGATATACACAAATAATGAATATTCAAGACAGAACGGACATCGTCCTCTCCAGGGTTCACCAAACCAAGGCACAGTCACACAACCAAGGCACAGTCACGATTCTGGAACAGGTAATTATCGTATAACAATGTTCATCACGTTCAAGATACGAACTTAGAGTTTCTGTTATCTAACTCGGGTTTCCGCCATGATGACGGTGACGTTTTATGACGTCGTTCAGTTACATTAAAGTATTATCGACTACTTGGGCGGATGGGGCGACTACATCACATGGGTGGACGTCCTTTGAGATTCATCTCGTCCTTGGACGGAATGACGTCACCGGAATAATAACCCCGCTCGTTACGCCCTGGTCCACACGGAGCAGAGTCCCCGCTGGTACACGGAGTCGTGTAGTGTACCCCAGAATAGGATCGGTGCAGCGTACTGGTTCTACGCAATAACACCAGATAGACGTGCCGTCGCTGGTTGCTGGCTGGCTGGCTGACTGACTGGGACTATAAAACACCAACGGTGTTGTTATCAGAATGTAACGTGTTATAGTCTCCATAATAGTCACAGTAGTGCACATGAACTCATTATTATGATTGCATGGTAATACTAAACAACCTCGTAAATTACAATGATGAATCATGATAAATTGCAATGTACACAAAGATATGTTCACTACTTGGAAGAAGGGGGCTGATGTAATTCATATGTCGGATAATACGATATAACACATTAATGAACAGCCACTATATCTAGTGTACACAACAATATATATTCACAGCCATACATGTG
>CM055267.1:59699112-60050365 GCA_029237695.1 Conchocele bisecta
AATTTTGACTATTTAAATTTCATAATCCTGCGCTAACATAGAGTTATAACAAACATGTAGACCCGGATCACCTGCTCGACTGTGACTGGTGATCCGAGTCTACTACATCTATCACACGGTCAGAAGATCCATTTTGTCAGTACATGTCATCTCAAAAACTATACATTTTTCAGCATTATACTGATGACAACCAGTATACGTAAATACATGTAGATACATGTACATGAATATAATGAAACACAAACTATAACAGTTGCTGCTGCTTTTATTTTCCTCATTTAAATGATTGTACATGTAATGTTGAGCCTACACACTGTAGCACATATGATAACTCTTACATTAAAGGTACTGTGTCTCGGGATAGATTCAGTGGAGGGCACATTTAGTGTTGCCCTTGTCCGTCCGTCCCCAACCTTGTAACTTGTAAAACTTTTAAACAGTAATAGCTACAAACCTGAAACCTGGTATGTAGCTTTCTTATGAGTAGATGCACAAAGTTTATTTTGATTCTTTCAACCCCCGGGTCATGGATTATCTCCCCCATTTTCGACTTAGAATTTTGCCTCGTTTTACAGACGACTTGGACATATAATTTGGTTCCAGAAATACGATCTAAATTAACCTATGTCCTAATCTGTTTCATCACATTCTAGGCATATCAGAGACCCAGTGCCTTTAATGCACCCGTTACAGATATTTTGTGAACAGTTCAGAAATTATCCGTAAAAAACACGAAAATCGGACTGATTTCATGATTCATCTGAAATCTACATATGCTGTTTTTTATAATTATGCAGATAACCATTACGATATCAGATAACACTACTTGTATCTGACCAGGCTACTCATTGTTCACAACTTCACAATTTGATCAATAAATGCCGTCGATGATACAGATATTGAAAAGTGTGGGTTATTGGGAATATTATGAGCTACCTACCGGCTGAGAAAAGGAACCCTAGAACATGTGCAATCAGCATGGTGAGTGCATAGATCTGATCATGACCTACATTGTTTGAATTACTGTCATCAGCAAAACAATTATATTTTATACTGCGAAGTGGACCTCTATCTACAATTGTTGGATATGTTGTCAGGTCCATTTTCTCGGCTGGGGGCTATATGTGGCTATGACTGGAGAAATGGGGCTTATGGGATTTGTGCCCAGTGTAGCTCCTGATCCAATAGCACACTCTGATAGCCTGGTGGTCTATATAGCTTGGTAGAAGCATGACATGTGTATCATTCACGGAATGGCGAACAGTGCAGATCCTGATCAGACTGCAGTCTGATCTGTAGCTATAGTGGTCGCAAAACCCATAAGCCCTATTTCTCCAGTCACAGCCACATATGTGATCTGTGTGAATGTTACATTATTTCTTCGTAACGATAGCTTTTACTCGTTTGTTCTGTATAAGCTTACAAAAGCCATGACAGAACCATTTGCCCTTTCAGGGTATCGGGTCACGTGATTTCAGAACGACCCTAGATAATGTGTGATGTCGTTTTTACAGTAGATTTTCTTTACAATCTAATAAACCAATAATTTTCACGAAAAATAGAGTACATTTTATTTTGACATTTCTTGATACTTGATTGTGGAGTCCGGTGATACCCATTATAACAGTAAGAAGATTAGTACTAATCCTTTTACTTTTAGGAAGTGGAGTTAAATTATTCTGGTGAGCTGAGGATATATATTTGTACATATTCAATTCGAGAACACAACAGTAGAACTATGAGAACTGCCCTGATCGAACGACCTTGTGATATTTGTGGCAAGTGTAGATCCTAATCATTATGCACAGCAGTAATAAGCATATGCTCAACTGTCAGAAAAGCGACAATAGCCGGGGGGGATGCTGGTCACTAATGTTGTTAGGTGAATTTTCACCGCTGGGGTGAGGGGACATGCAATTGTATATGATGTACATAAAAAACTTACTTCTATAAGTAAGTTGAGGAACCGTTCTATACCTGATCATGTTTGATTCAAAGATAATTGCTTCGTAAATACATTTACTCTTTGTTATTAGACACTATGACAATAGTGCAGTGGAGCTTCATATCATGAGCGTATATCTGGCCAATGTGTATTTACATATATCACAGTACAGTGTCTAGGAAAAGTGTACACGTTAGTTTATGTACATATTGAGAATGTTCGCAAAAGTACACCAATATCTCACTTGAAGTACATCTTGGTGTAGTATAACTTATAGGAGTCCGTTGTCCTGGCTTTTCTATGTATGATTGGCCACATTATATCATATGTTCTACTTCTCATTGTCAGTTCTTTGTCAAATGCCGGAAGACGTGAAACTAGCTAATGGCTGGCACACACACAAAGATGGCTGACTTGGCCACTCCATGTGCCGTATATGATACAGTAACGAGGCAGTGTTCATATATATGTTAAACATATATTCCATCACTTTTACGAAGCAATTGTTTGAATCATATGATGATCAGGGGTCCCATAATTATGTCCTCATCATGACATTAGTGTCTTGCAACTCGAAACTCCATGTTCTCAACTTGAAACTCGAAAATAATAATAACTTGAATGCTTTCAACTGGAAACTGAAGAATTCTGACTCGAAAGTCAAGAATGTCAACTTTCCTTAGTCATTTTGACCTTCAAAAAACAACAGTGAAAGTGAAAGGGTTAACGTCCCAGCAATAGCTAAGGTCATTGTGAGACAGGACAACAGTTTAAAGTCTCATCAGACAGACCAGTGGCAAGGAAATACTATGAAAGTATTTTTGGATGCCCTAGGCAAGGTTTGAACCCACAACCTCCGGATTGGAGTCAGGTGTTCTAACCCCTATACCACAACCCATCCCTCATTTGACCTTGAACACAGGTGAATAATGGGCGGGCGATAGAAACCTTTAATGCAAATTTTGCCAAAACTTGGCGTTGACATTGGCCATTTAAGCACATGGGTGGTGAAAGAGAATGGGTTTTATGTCCCAGCAACAGCCAAGGTCATGTAGGAATGGTAGATTGGTTTCAAATCTCATCTGGTGGGATTTTGGGATTTACCCCCATCACAACAAGTCTTTAACCTGGCCTAAAATGACCTTAGCTGTTGACAGGCCATTAAACACCATTCGATCAAATCATCCTTACTGGAATCCCAATATCCCTGGTTTGACCCTCAGGTGCATGATTGCCTTTCTTGTTACTTGAGAGTTGAATCAGGTTATACCCATCATAAAAGTAGTAGGATTAATACTAATCCCATTACTTTTAGGAGCTGGGGCTAAGTGACTGGTGTGGCGAGAACCTGGCACCCGATCAGGTTATTTTCTTATTTCACACCTGAATATATACATTTCAGTGACTTTCTCCCCATCGATGAAATTGAAATATGGGATTTGACTGTTAACCTGACCTAAAATGCCCATAGCTGTTAACAGGCCGTTAAACTCCATTAATTAAACTGGCAAGTATTCCTGTCCCATTTCCCACTAAACTCCATTAATTAAACAGGCAGTCCCGTCCTATTTCACACGTCCCAAGGACATCAAAGTCTTCTGCGGAGTTGACGGTTATGGCTTGTGAAGAAACTCAACACCAGTTAAAACTTGACTTTAGACATCATTAGGTCGATGACACTATGTTGACACCTCAGTGGCACCAAATACTCCTGCAAATACAGAAGAACAACATTTTATATTTCTTTGCTAGGAGTAACCATTATGATTACAACATGCACATTTTCAAGATCCCCTGACTGGCAGCCTTGACAATAATAACATGTGCCCTCAGTGACCTTGACATTGTCGAAAGGCATGTAGCGGTAATACATGTTAGCAACACCTTTCATTTTCTTAAATAACTTCTGATCCACTTTATTGATTTTAATAATATTTGGCCATAACGTGTGTCTAGGTATAGTAATTGGTTTTGCAAGCACCACACGTATGAATTAAGACACAAAGTTACGGTCACTGACCCCAACCTCGTGGGGTGGGGGGGGGGGGGGGGCAAACTGGCTACAAATGCATAAGCCCCAATCCTCCATCACACATATATATCAAGAGTCAGACTGGTCACAAATGCCATAAGCCCCAATCCTCCAGCCAACACTCCTATCAAGATCACTGGTCACAAATGCCATAAGCCCCAATCCTCCAACCACATATAGAGACCAGGAGCCATATAGGCCACAATTCATATAAGCCACATTCACAAAGGCCACATACATGTACAGAGATCTGTAGCCGATTTCATCAAAATTGCAAAGTATACTTTTCTAGCAAAGTATACTTTGAGGGAGTAATCATTTATTTTTCCCGAAATGCATTATTTCATATAGAACTAACGACTGCATATATTTGATGATTACAAGTATGCAGAATTATTATACTGAATTTATTACATTATCACAGCCAATTTGGCTGTGATAATGTAATACATTCAGTATAATAAAAATTAATAAATTTATCCTAAAATTGAAATTTTCTCCCTCAAAGTATACTTTGCTAGATAAGTATACATGTACTTTGCAATGTTGGTGAAATAGGCTACAGGAGTCAGACTGGCCACAATTTCCATATAAGCGCCAATTCTCCAGCCACAGTGACATATAGAGATCAGCAGACTTGGCACAACAACAATATAGAGATTAGCAGACTGGCCACACATGCCATATCATGGATAAGCACCAATTCTGCAGTGACATATAGAGATCCTGAGTCAGACTGGCCACAATTGACATAAGCCGTAATTTTCCAGCCATATATAGAGATTAGGAGTCAGACTGGCCACAATTGCCGGAAACCCCAATCCTCCAACCACATGTAGAGATCAGATTCAATCTTCCAGCCACATATAAAGATCAGGAGTCAGACTGTCAATCTCCAGTCACACAAATGACATACCCTAAGCTTCAATCCTCCACCCACATATCAAGATTGGTAGCCGATTTCACCAACATTGCTAAGTAAACTTATCTATACTTTAGCACTTTTGTGGGAGTTAATTTATTATTTGTACTGAAATGCATTATTTCATATATAACAACTAACTTTGTACTTGATTATTAAAATTATGCAGAAGTACATGTATTATACTGTATTTATTCCATTATCATTAAATAAAAAAAATAATTTATGCATAATTTGAAAATTGCTCCCTCAAAGTACACTTAGCAAGATAAATGTAGTTAGAGATTTTGATGAAATCAGCTACAAGCGTCAGACTGCCCACATATGCCATAAGTGCATTGCTATCACTAAGCTAATCCCATGGCAGGCAGCTTTGATAATACAAGGTGATCGCTGGCGAGAAACAAATCACCTGATGACGTTTAAAAAACAAGGCGAACGCCAGGAAGTGTCTCGCCCACTAAACAAGGCGATCACCACAAAGGTCAAGGTCGGTCAAGATGAGGAATTCCAAAATTATTGATATGAAGGTGAAGGTCACACAATGACACTGGGTGAATAGCCATCAATGTGAGGAAGCTATTGAATAAAATTTGGTAATGATCCATCAACGTTAAGAATCAACTGATGAGGGGGTATTCAATATTTGGACGTACGTCTAAAATTATTGACACAAAGGTGAAGGTCACCTGTGAGAAAGTTAGTGATGAAGTTTGCAAATTAATGATCCGACTAACGGATCGAGAGATATGCACATTTTTTTTACTTACATGTACGTCCAAAATGTTGTTTTTCTGGACGACGGAATAGCGACAGCTAGGTCTTATTTTCAACTTTCGTGGGCGAGACAAAAAGTGGTTTTATGGTAAGAAATTGCATTGAAATCAACGATATTATTCTGCTGTCTACATTGGTAAATTGAAACAAACAGGATGGGGGTGGGGGCATTTGTTAGTATAATCAACTTACCCTTCCAAGAACTTCAATGACTGCTACATCCCGGACCGAGTTACGAACAAACTGATTGTTGATGGCGCCGACCGTCGATTGTATCATGGAGTGGGACTGTCACTGCACACAACTTCACAAAGACTGAAAGAGTTCACAATACCTGGTTATACCCTTTGCTATAGCTGCACATTTTTCGCTTTATAGGCAATAGGTTGCACTATATCGCAACACCAGTCAACGGTATAAATTATGCGGAATAACTTTCACTAAAATATAGTAATAATCTGCAGGGCATTGACATTCATAGCTATATAGTTATTGAGAGACAAATGTACACTATGAGAAAAAAATATTATCATGAACTTTGTCGAAAATCTAAATAACTGTTCCGCATCGATTAATCATAAGGAAACTACATACCAAATTTCAGGTCAGGTGTGTAGTTAGTACGGTTTAAACGTTTTACGACTTGCAAACCAAAATTGGAAAATTCTAAGTCGAAAAGGGGGAGATAATCCATGACACCGGGGTCAAATAAAAAATCAAAATAAACTTTGTGCATCTACTCATCAGAAGGAAGACACATACCAAAAGGGGGAGATAATCCATGACCCCGGGGTCAAATAAAAAATCGAAATAAATGTTGCGCATCGACTCATCAGAAGCAAGCTACATACCAAGTTTCAGGTGTGTAGCTAGTACAATTTAAAAAAATTATGACTTACAAGCCAAAATTGGAAAATTCTAATTTGAAAAGGGGAAGATAATCCATGACCCCGGGGTCAAATAAAATATCAAAATAAATGTTGCGCATCGACTCGTCATAAGGAAGCTACATACCAAGTTTCAGGTATGTATATAGTACGGTTTAAAAGTTTTACGACTTGCAAGCCAAATTTGGAAAATTCTAAGTGGAAAAGGGGGCGATAATCCATGACCCCTGGGTCGAATCAAAAATCTAAATAAACTTTGCGCATCTACACATCATAAGGAAGCTACATACCAAGTTCCAGGTGTGTAGCTAGTAACAATTTAAAAGTTTTTTTTACGACTTACAAGCCAACATTGGAAAATTCTAAGTCGAAAGAGGCAGATAATCCATGACCGAGGATCAAATAAAAAATGGAAATAAACTTTGCGCAAATACTCATCATAAGGAAGCTACATACCAAGTTTCAGGTGTGTAGCTAGTACGGTTTAAAAGTTTTAAGACTTACAAGCCAAAATTAAAACATTCTAAGTAAAAAAGGGGGAGATAATTCATGACCCGGGGGTCGAATCAAAAATCGAAATAATCTTTGCGCATCAACTCATAATAAGGAAGCTCAATACCAAGTTTCAGGTGTGTCGCTAGTACAATTTAAAAAAATTACCACTTACAAGTCAAAATTGGAAAATTCAAAGTCGATAAGGGGGAGATAATCCATGACGCCGGGGTCAAATAAAAAATCGAAATAAATTTTGCGCATCACATCATCATAAGCAAGCTACATACCAAGTTTCAGGTGTGTAGTTAGTACGGTTTAAAGGTTTTACGACTCGCAAGCCAAAATTGGAAAAGTCGAAAAAGGGGAGATAATCCAGGACCCCGGTATTTAGCTATTACGGTTTTTAAAAAAATTACAAGTTACAAGGCAAAATCCATGACCCGAAACAGTTCGGTCCAAAAATGGCTTATCTGATGGGGAAAGGAAAACGGTCTATAGATCGTGCTGTCAAGTTGAGTTAAAAGTGTGCAGCGAGTTGAAATGCTATTATGACCATCTCATCTGCACGTCCTTAAATATAGCTTAGAAAATCTCAGCTCTACGGATGTGTTTTACTATTTCATCTGTCTTTTATATTTTCTGTATCCGTGAGAGCAGAGACCCTTATAAATACTTACAGTGTAAAATTTAGTCACAATAACAGCCCAATTTGTCCTGGTGTTTTGCTACAAAAATGGGAATAAAAGGATAACCAATGTCAGGGCTCCAGATAAGGAATTAGTAATTGAGCATTGTCACTCCATCATTTCCGAAGCAATTGGGTATTTCGAAATTTTAATTGGGTAAAATAAAATCACACTAATGTTTACACATCAACAGACAGCAATTATTGAATAGTTTGCTTCGAAATGAAAACACGTCTTGGCATCCAAGGAGACAATTCTAATGAAAATTGTCTCCTTGGAGACAATTCTAATGAAATACCAAGATGTGTTTTCATGGAAAATAAGAAAACTATGCTATACTTGTGGTCTGTTTATTGTTTTCTGCAGCATGATAAATGAACCACAAAATTGTAATTTCTTTTTGATACTTGCTACTTCTGATTTCAATTGGGTTTTTTTGCCATTTTAATTGGGTATTTACGCAAACTATGTATACCTACATGTGTATTATTAGTCTATGAATGTTTTTAACATGACCATGATGACTGCATGTGAAGTGTTAAAACTTCTCACTCGTCAGACTGTGTAGCAAAACGCCAGGACAAATTGGCTTGTTATTGTGACAAAATTGTACACGATAAGTTTCTCAGCTCTCACGGATACAGGAAATACAAAAGACAGATGAAATAGTAAAACACATCCGCAGAGCTGAGATTTTCTAAGCTACCTTAAATACTGCATTAAAAGGATAAGAAGCCCAAGAATAGCATCCGGCCACACTTTTGCCCCTTTCTTCCAAGTTCCACTGACTCGGTCATGACACAGGGCTACTAAAATAAGTCCACTGTAATGCAAGTCAATACTCATTGTAACATCATTACTGTGTGTTACAAGTGGGTGGGGTAATATTCAATGTTGACTGATTCACGAATACGTACTCGGGTACAGTACTGTAACTGGTGTCATGAGATCGTGAGAGTCGCTCGGCTGTTCTTGTTCGATTGTGTATAATGTCAATGTCATTGATGCAAATTGTAGTTAAATAATATCGTCTTCGCGAAACAAATGTTTACTTTCTTGTTGTTGTTGTTCCCCTTCAATTTAGCGCACGTGCTTGTGACGTCATGGTTTTGTGTGTAAGCAGTTTTCCGACATGTCTCCGAGTAGTAGCGAGTACGCTAGCGCGGAAACGCTCGGGATTCCGAAAATGAAAAGTGTCAATATTGACATTATGCGCTGAGTGGTACACAAAACAAGTTTTTGTTTACCTTTTGTTGTCTTCACATTGCGAATATGATATGAATCTCAAGACTTGGGATATATATATTAGGCAGTATATGTAGTTTTGGTGTACTAAATCAGTTGCCAAACATGTTTTTGTGTTTGAAAAAATCTGAAAATTGGAATACTGAGCCGTTCTGTGCCTTTAAAGTGCGGGTTACCCAACCCAGTTATGTGTATGTGAGTGAATTGTCGACATTCATTCATTCATTCGGCTCATATTTAAGGGTGGGAATTGGCTCGAACACCTTCCATACCCGGTGTATTGAATTGTCGACCTCGATATTTTGTATTTAAAGTGTTTGTTCGCGCATGCGTAAATAGCTGACAGTCAATCGATCGGCCAGTGGCCCATTGTGTTTCTTCACGGAGCGTTACAATGGATTTGACAACTCAGAAAAATATGTCAAGTCTGTCGCTCTACGTCAAAGGGTTGGACACGAGAGACAGATATTTCTCAAAGCTTATGTATGAAAATAAACTCTAGATCGCTACCAGACCCGTTCCAGGGGGCCGTTTCACTAAACTGTGTACGACTAAAATGTTCGTAAGTGCAGAATTATGATAGTCTATAAATTTCACATTAACACTGTTTTCTTGTAAACAATTATTGGATTTACATTTATTGAGCATAGGCTGCTATGGAGCCAGCCTATGCTCAATAAATGTAAATTCATCAATTGAAATTTCCAGACGATTCTAAATTTGCACTTACGAACATTTTAGTCGTATGAAGCTTTGAGAAACGGGCCCCCTGTGTGGTACCAGAAATATTTACTGTTCATTATAACACACCCAGAGAGCAGGTCTGATTGTTGATATGTATATTTTAACTTGCCACCTCATAAATACAATGATAAGCACATGTATATTACCAGAAATAGTTATTGTTTCGTATAGCACATCCAGCTAACAATGAATCTGGTACCAGATCAGGCTATTGTAAGTGCAATTAAATGTAGAGCTGTGTTTATGATCCCGCCACCCTCTCCCAATACAGGTGAGGTACTGGTTCTGCCTGGTCATCACTATTAACCCTTTCCACACCACAGACATTTTTCTTGGTGTTTGCAAACAATGTAGATCCAGATGAACCGGCTCATATGGATCTGTCTCGTCAGGATCTGCACTTTTTGCAAGTATTTTTATATAATTAGGAAACACCCATTTGTTTATGAATGTACTGATCTAAATGCTTTTTTCTAACAATTGATTGGTCTGAAAATCAGTTGGACACACACACCTTGAGAATGTCATCGACACAGTAAAGCAGACTATTTTGTTACTTGCACTGACACCGTGGACATCACAGTTTTCGATTCTTTATTAAACATGCATATCAACAGTATACATGACTTTATATAGTCTGTGTTTCCCA
Organism: Conchocele bisecta; assembly: GCA_029237695.1. NCBI lineage: Eukaryota > Metazoa > Mollusca > Bivalvia > Lucinida > Thyasiridae > Conchocele > Conchocele bisecta. The sequence continues at coordinate 59,709,495 of CM055267.1, forward strand.
TTTGGGTACACCTGTTGTTACACTACTCTTATATTTAATACGTTGTATCGTAGCCCGAAGACTTTTAACCCTTAGAACGCTGAAAAAGAAAATTGTCATCTGCCGATTTTCAATATTTTTCTATTTTAAATCATGTTTTGGAAGCACATTAGAATCGTCTCAGCTTGAGACAATTCTACTGTGCTGCCAAAACACGATTTTGAGACGAAGCGAAAATAAAATACCAAATCAGCAGACAAACATTTTGGTTTCCAGCGCTTTAAGGCTTGTTTGTCAGTATCTCTGTTAGTACAACCAAATACCACACATTCTTTCCCCATCAGATATTGTCAGTAAATACCGATAATAATTAGTATTGATACACACAGAGCAATGTAAATACGCTCTGGAACAATGGCTTCGCCGAAGCAGGAAGCTGACGGCCAGCTATCTTTAGTAACAGGAATACACCCTGCATGACGTCAGCTCAAAACCTCCTATACCCAAAAATGTTAAAATGCGGGCATCCCGACCCAGTTTATGTGTATGTTGGTGTATTGTCGAGCTGGATGTTTTGTATTTAAAGGTACCTACCCACTCAGTAGGCACAAGGTGTTCTTTATAGGAATTAAATAAGTGTATGATTGTGTCACTATTCCTCCAGTTGTAAAAATTACGAGTGCCCGCTATACAGATATAATCATTTAGTAACATATATTTTACCGATAGTGACTCGCGGTCGTATCATGCTATTTTCATATGCAAATGAGCCATGATTTTTTTTTAATCAATGTTGTCTGCTGATTATTTTATATTTTCCGTTTTTGCTCATCAAAAAACATGTTTTGACAACATTTTAGAATCATTTCCATTGGAAATGATTCTAAAGTGCCATTAAACCATGTTTTTATTGTGAAAGACGACAAAATATAAAACAACAGCAGACGACAATTTATGTTTCCCGCATTCTAAGGGTTAAAGCAACAGTATTTTGTTTTAAGTAAAAAATAATTCAAGATCAAATTGCAGGTCATACATGCACAGACACGCGCGATTCAAAAACATAACAGCACTATATACAGCACCAATAATGGAAATACATGTTATCTCTTTGCATGCTGGGAAATGTGTGGGCTATACATAGTTAAAAAATAGCAGATGGCAATTCATTATATGTTCTTTTATTTCTCCTGATAAATGTCATGAACATGTCTTGGAATTTCATTAGAATTGTGTCCGGAGGATTCTAATGAAATGTCAAGACACATTTAAAGAGAGAAATAAAACATATACTCCTAATTCGTTTGGCGGATATTTTCACCGCTAGCATGCAAAGAGTTATGTACATATTGTGACCACTCACTTGAACCCGACAGTTTAACTGGTAGCAATGTTGTCTACTAGTACAGATATGACAAATGTATATATACACGTACATTCTCGGTTGATTTATTGATGTTTAACGGCCTATCACAGCTATGGTCATTTAAGGCAGGGCCAACGCGTTCGATCCCTTATTTAACCTGCTACATTGGGGGGGGGGGGGGGATCCTAAAATCAGAACGGAATATTTACATACAAAAATAGTATATTCAGCCCTGAAATTAGAATAACCTAACCTGGTGCCATGTCCAGAACACACATTGGCCCCCTTACCCTAAAAGTAATAGGATTAGGAATAATCGTATTGCTCATATAAGGTGTATAAAAAGATTCAAATCTTACATACAAGAATGCCAAAGACGTACCCGAGGGCCAAACCTGGTCTCCAGTCGGGATTCCGGTAAGGAAGAATCACAATCGTTACGTTACTCATCGCATGCTCCCAACCAACCACCACACGTACATTCATGAATAATTACAAATTACATTAACGAATAAGTACGAAAAATAACCATATAGAGTGAGTGACGGCATCATTCATTGATCATTTGCTATGAACTGGCTTGAATAAAATACTTTAACCCTTACTACGCTGAATTAAACTTTGTCGTCTGCTGGAAATGTTTTATTTTCAATATGTCTCGATAAAAACCTGTTTTGGTAGCGCATGAGAATCGTCTCATTCTCATGTGCTGTCAAAACAGATTTTTATTTTAATAATTAACGCAAAAATGAAAAACAGCAAACGACAATTTTCGTCTCCCATGTAGTAAGGGTTAATAACCCTAACTATTTGGACACAATTTGTTTCGGGAAACCCAGTTTCCTAAAACAAATTGTATCCAAATACATTGTTATTATAATATGCCAGTAAAACCATACTAACCCTAAATATTGGGACATTTGTTGCTATGAAAAAATGGTGTCTTAATATTTAGGGTTAATACGGTAACACCGAACTGTAACAAAGACCCAGGGGGCCGTTTCACTAAACTTCTTACGACTAAAATGTTCGTAAGCGCAGATTTAGAATCGTCTGCAAATTTGAATTGATGGATTTACATTTATTGAGCATAGGCTGCATATGCAGCCTATGCTCAATAAATGTAAATCCAACAATTATTTACAAGAATAATGTTAATGTGAAATTTACAGACTATCATAACTTTGCACTTACGAACATTTTAGTATTAGGAAGTTTAGTGAAACGGGCCCCAGATGTACAAGTTGTTAGAGGCATGACGGGTGTTTCATTGATGGAATGGCGAACAGTACAAATCCTGATCAGACTGCGGATGCACAAGCTGATTTGGATCTACACTGGTTGCAAACCCCATAAGCCCCATTTCTCCACTCACAGCCACATATAGAGATATAAGGTCCAAACAATTACAAAGTTTGATGTAAATTTTGCAAAATCTTTAACACGAATTTGAAAGTTATTTTACCTTGCTCGTGGGTCACATAGACATAGAGAAATGTACGTAGTTTCAGGCTGACCTGTAGCCTATTTCATCAACATCGCAAAATATACTTTTCTAGCAAAGTATACTTTGAGGGAGTAATCATTTATTTTTATGAAATATGGCGCAGCAAACGTCTTCATGAGCTGCATTTGGTGGTCTATGGAGTTTGCACAGACTTATGTCCTTTTTGCGAACACGGACATTGATTCTTCGCAAAAACAACAGAACTTTGGACTAAAATACCAACAAATGTAACTTAACAAGACGCGTTTGGTGCACCATATGTCATCAAAATCCGTTACGTAATAAGGACACTATAAAAGAATACGTACTTTGAATCGGTACTTGTTGTTGTTGTTAGTACCTCGTGATCATACACCTTGTAACTGTCTCCACGCTATTGGGATCGTGATTCTGGCCGTTTGCACGGGTCTACTTTCGGAAGTGGCTCTCTCTCGGGGGACGTCTCAATAGGCTCAATTTGCGTTCGCAATTAACAACAGTCAGGTGACATTTAAAGTCAGCGAGTGAACTGAAAGCAAGTTATTAATAGCAACGGCAATGCTCAACATTATGTGTAAAATAGTTGGCATGCCCAACTTTACTTTTGAAGAAAACAAATTGCTGTTATTGAGACGCCCCCCCGTATCGTGTACCACGCAGTTGCAATGCGACGTCGAAGGCCATTTCTTTTTCATATTGTGGTTTACGGGCGATTTTCGAAAAATTACCCTCTGGGTGAGCGAAACAAAATTCATGAAAACATTTTGCCGTTCATGCAGCATACACGTATGTAGGCCTAGGCCCAGTCATAATTTTGAAAAGATTTCACATAATATTATGTCACACCTCCAGAGTTCCTGTTGGGTATGCAATTTGGATTACTCGGTTTATATCCCTATTCTGCAAAGTGCTGATTGATTTTGGCCAAATAAACATACTAAACATATGAAAATTTCCCCGTTTTTTTTTCTTCACATGACGAAAAACCTATGCTGACAAAAATATTTGTTGAACAAAATCGATCAAATATTGATTTTATGGGCATAAATCAACATCGAATATATTTCTAACAAGGAATTTCTGAGTATGCAAATTCACAAGTGGCTACTTCTCTCCCGCCAGTCAGTACTTTCAGTACTTTGATTTCATCTATCAGCCAATTTAAAACCACTTACGGTATTACTGCAGGGTTCAGGAAATCTAGTATAGGGCGAGGAAACAAGGAAACAGACTAGTGGGCATTTGGGAACGATGACGCACAAAACAGACCTCAAGATAAAAGGGGCATGGATAGAGGAATATCAAAGGAACACACGACATACCCAACAGTCTATGAAAGGCAGCAGAAATCCAGGATACATTTTGTGAACATACCGTATTTATTCTAATAAACGCCCCTGGGGCTATGCAATCCGTGTGGATGAAAACGAGGAAAGTGGGATCAAAATGTTATTTTCGCATACAAAAGCCATTTTAAACAATGTTTTAAATGGCTTTTGTATGTGAAAATAACATATTTAGAATGCAAATATGGGAGGGGGGCTACTATTAGAGAAGGGGGCTATTATTAGAGAGGGGGTATTAGAATAAATACGGTACTAGACTGTTTTTATCCTTGATTGTCTGTCGTGCTGGGAATCAGTTATAGCTAACCTCTGTGTCAATTGCATGCGATTACAACAGGGAACTAATCATACAAGCTGCACAGTTAACTCTTTGCATGCTAGCGGTGAAAATATCCGCCAAACGAATTAGGATTATATGTTTTATTTATGTCTTGGAATTTCATTAGAATTGAATCCTCAGGACTCAATTCTAATGAAATTCCAAGACATATTCATGAAATTTACAAGGAGAAATAAAAGAAAATATGATGATTTCTTGTCAACTATGTTTGAACTATTTATAGCCCACAAGTTTCCCAGCATGCAAAGAGTTAAATGCAATAAGAAAGATGGCACATCCACTTATATGGAGAAATGGGTTTTGCGACCAGTGTAGATCCAGATCAGCATGTGCATCCACACTGTCTTATATGAATACTGTTCGCCATTCCATCAATGAAACAGGAGTGTGCTAGTTGATCAGGAGCTACACTGGTCACAAAACCCATAAGCCCCAATTATCCAGTCACTGAGCACATTTCTGGCTATACCAACAGACAATTAGTTCACAGATTCTCATCCCTATCCACACAGGATATAAATTTCAAATTACGCTTTGTTATTTGTACATGCATATATTTTAATAAAATATACAAGCTTTTGGTATCAATACGATATGTTGAAGAATACGTCGATACGTGGGTTCTTGGTAACTGATGTATACTAACATATAGTAATTATTGTTTTTACAATAGTTTTAAACCATTATGAATAACAAAACATAATAAAAGCGTCCCTCCCTCACCACGTTTTATTCCTTTTTTATTTTTTATTTATTTACCCCTTTCACCCCTAGGTAACTGGAATAGATTTTGATATGTTAATTTTGCAACCAATCCCATGGTCACAAAATGATTTTCAGAGTAGTCCATTTATGAAAAGAGGATGTTTTTGTTCTCAAAAATATGAAAATTACTGGCAAAAAGTGCAGATCCTGATGAGACGGCTCTTCACTGTTTGCCAATGCCACTATACAGGCATGTGGTGTTGAAAGGGTCAATGGTGTTTAACGGACTGTCAACAGCTAAGCACATTTTAGGCCGGGTTAATGGGATCGAAACCCGCATTTGACCTGTATGGATGAGAAAATCCCAAAATCAGAACTGAATATTTACATAAAAAAATATTCGGCTTTGACATAAGAGTAATCTGATCTGGTGCCAGGTCTTCCCCACTCCAACCATTTTTTAATGAGAATCTATTAATTAATTGTCTTTGGCCTTAACTGTACTGGAGTTAATTTATGACGAGAGTAATGTGTGTGAGCCTGCATACTAATCATAGTGGCGCTGTGTATGTGCACGTACACAGGAAACACAACAACAATACAGAACGTTTTCCACTCTCCAGTTGATATGTTTATTGTTACATGTATATTCCAGGGCTCCAGATAAGGATAATTTTCATTTCTAAAGCAATTGGGTATTCAAAATTTTAATTGGGTAAAATAAAATCACACTACTGTTAACACATCAACATACAGCAATTATTTAATTAGTTTGCTTTGAAATGAAAACATATCTTGGCATTTCATTAGAATTGTCTCCTTGGAGACAATTCTAATGAAATACCAAGATGTGTTTTCATGCAAAATAAGAAAAATATGCTATATTTGTGTTCTGTTTATTGTTTTCTGCAGCACGATACAGGTACCACAAAATTGTTATTGCTTTTTGATACTCGCTACTTCGGATTTCAATTGGGTTTTTCGGCAATTTTAATTGGGTATTTATGCAAATACGCAGCTTATCTGGAGCTCTGATATTATAATCGTATTCCCATCTGTAATGTAATGTGTCAACCATTAAACATAAACATGCGGTAGGTATACATATAGCAACAGGGGTGTCAAAATGTCAAACAATGTTTATATCCACCAGAATTATACGTTGTCACCACTCATCTGAACCGTCTCCATGAGACGGTTCAGATGAGTGGTAACAAAATAAACTTTTATGGATAATTAAATGAAATATTCACATTTGATTGTGAGATACAATGCTTGGCTTAATGTGGAACACTCAATTTGTACCACTTATTTCAGTACATGCAGAATATATTCTAAATTTCAAAATATTTTTTTTCCAGTTTTCTTATTTACATCAAAATAATGTGTAATGCACATGTATCTTCATACAATATTAGATTAAATCTAATAATATGTCTTATGAATGTGCATGTATGAAAACCAGATTTCCATCAAGTGTAGTGTAACATGGTTAGGTTACAAACATGTATCATCAATCCACTAAGTAAATATATTGAATTTGTAATCAATTAGTTTATAAACTAGAAAATGTGTTCATATAACACGGATGCCCAACATATCGCTTTGATAGTAAACGAGGCAAAATTCCAAGTCCAAAAGAGAGTGATAATCCATGGCTCAGTGTCAAAGCAAAAGTAGAAATTCACTTTGTGCATCTAAACACCATAAAGAAGCTACATGTACATACCAAGCATCAAGCCTCCAGCTATTATGTCTAGAAGTTTTACAAGTTACAATGCAAAATTGTGAAATTCTAAGTCGAAAAGGGGGAGATTATCCATGACCCAGGGGTCGAATCAAAAATCGAAATAAACTTTGCGCATCTACTCATCAATTCATAAGGAAGCTACATACCAAGTTTCAGATATGTTGCTAGTACGGTTTAAAGGTTTTACAAGATACAAGGCAAGCTTGGGAAATTCTAAGTCGAAAAGGGGGAGATAATGGGAGAGATGTCAAGAACAGTATGTGTACATGTACATTCAGACTACATGCAGCTGATGTCTGTACGTTAACATTCAACACATGCTGGTCAAGCGTATTTGAATTGGACATCGGATTAGAAAATACTTATTGAATATTGTGGGGCCTATGTGATAACCAGTTTTGTAGGCACACTAATGTATGTGTAGAATGTGGGAACAAGGCCTGATTTCTCAAGTGGACATCATGGGCGCTCTCTCCCCTGCTGCATCAATCTTCTTTCCATGAGTGGACACCGCTACTTCCGCACCATTGCCAGTATCTTTCCCAGACTTGAATTCCACATCTGAGCCAGAGTTGTCGTTAGAGTTTTCCTCAGGAACTGGAGCACATTTCTACCAATACGAATAATGACTGCTACAACACTCATGCACCGTACAATGTATACCAGTACTGCTGCTACGACAATGAATACCAGTACTGCTGCAATTATTATCACCATAATATTACCTGGCTTTTCTGGTAGTTCATTAGTAAACAAATATTCGGCCTGTGATAAAATGTCCCCATTCTCATTTTTAGACATACACACATACTTACCATTGAAACTGTTTGTATATGGAAATACCAAAGCTAATGCGAGGACTTCACCTGTGACACTAAAACTGGAATTGAAGCCTGATGTTCTGTCCAGGAGGGCAACGCTACTCATGTTACTGCTGTACCTAGAAATTTCCTTGCTGCCTGTATACCAGCTAAGCGTGCAACTACTCCATGGTACCACATTTACATTGCAGAACAATGTTTTGTATGTCTCTCCTTCCTTTGTTGTCTCTCCTTCCTTTGCGAATTTAATATAAACATATGTGTCGCATGGTGCTGTAGTTGCAGGCGTCCGTGTAGTCTCCTGTGTGGTAATCACAGATGGGGTAGGCTGGCACTCAGGCACTGTTATACTCCCATCATTACAAAGTTCCGAGTCGTCTGTAATAATCTTGCTTCCACCATTCTTACATGACCACGACAGTTTTTGTCCATGCTTGATGTAACCACTGGCATCTACGTTGTTCAACTGTACAAGTGACAGGTCTGCAACAACATGACAGTCACAGTAGCAGGCCATCGATTCACTATACCAGACACCTCCAGTACAGGACACCCCATCGTTTATTGGCCCAGCCGCGGATGTGTGATTCGCATTGCAGACAAAATATAGCAAGCGAAGTTCTTCTTCCCAGGCAATGATATATATGCAGCTCGAGTTTAATCCTGGATATGGGCTGCAAGTAAACTGCGAACAAGTTGGTAATTGTGTCCACTGTCCATTTGCCTGGCACTTGACATTCGGGAAACCGTTAGCAATGTATCCATCGGTACACATGACTTTAATTACACTTGCATACTCCGTTCTAACACCATTTATACTGTAAGTAAGCTGTGTGGTTGCATGAGCAATGTCCGGCAACTCAGGGCAGCTGACAATATTACAAGATGGGGCATAATTTGGCATCCATAATCCATCAGTTCTACAAATCAAAGTTGATGTTCCCGATAATGTGTATCTTTCATTGCAAGCAAATTTCATGTTAGATCCTGCTACGTACGTGACCTCATTTACAACATGGCCATTAGTTGGTGGTTCAATGTGCTCACATGTAATTTGCTTGCATTCAAAGTTCCCGTCAGTCCAAGCCGCAGCAGAGCAGACGTATGTGGCATCATCTGCTCCAAGCTTGGGCTTGTACACAGTGCTACACTGGTACATTACCGTCGTGCCTTCAGGTATGGGCGTGGATCCAGGCCAGTCATGACTGGCGTTGGGAATGCTGGGTGGCACACCACAATCACCCGATACGCATACAACTCCTGAAATAAACCAGACTTATGTATGTGACGCAACAAGCGAAAACCTCCCTTATCTAAAAACGTGACATAACAAGCAATGACGTTACAAAGTCGGCACATGTAAGTCTCGGCCCACTTTTAAATGACAACATTTTGGATGAAATTTTGCATCAGCTGCAGTAGACATACATAAATAAACTAATTAACTCCCTGGCCACAGGAATGTCCAAAACAATGAAGAAGTAATAAGCAGATAAGACAAGAGCAGCTCTGCGGAGCAAGATGTCCCGCCTGCCGCAGTTTGATAGTACATGTACATAAGGAGCTGTAAATAACCGATGCTAAATTTCTATACTAGACATTTTTGAAGTCCGTGACCTTGACCTTGGGGTTACCGGACACCATGAACTTTCTGCAGATGATGTGGAATGTTCTTACAAATCCATGTAGGAAATATTAAAACATTCCATCAAGGGAAACAGAAGTTACAATAAATTAACCCAAGCGTTAAGTTTTCAAAACTGAGCATTTTCTAAGCCCGTGACATTGACCTTAGCGGGCACCATGGGCTTTCTGTAGAATCTGCCGGATGTTGCTATAGTTTACACCCAAGATGTATTAAAGCATTCCATCAAGCGAAACAGATGTTGTAATAAATCAAACCCGCAATTTCCTAAGCCCGTGATCTTGACCTTTGGGGTTAGCGGGCACCATGGGCTTTCTTTAGAATGATGCGGGATGTTGTTTCAAATGCATGTATGGAATATTAAAGTATTATATTGAGGGAAACAGAAGTTACAACGAATTAACCTGAGCGTTAAGTTTTAGAAACATAGCCAAACGCAAAAACTTAACATTGAATGCATGTGAAAAGTAGGTCAATGAACAATGAAAACAAGGCCAATGTCACATGGGCTCCCTCTGTGCAAGATGGTTACACCACAGTTTTGATGTATACCAAGTTTGGAGGTCGTAGGACTTGTAGTTTACAGGAAACTAAGCTAAATGCAAAACTTAACATTGAATGCATGTGAAATGTAACGTAAATACACCACGAAAACTAGGTCAATGTCACATGGGCTCCCTCTGTGTGAGATGGTTACACAACAGTATTGATGTATACCGAAGAATTCCATCAAGGGAAACAGAAGTTGTAATAAATTAAACCGAGCGTTAAGTTTTCCAAACCCGGAAATTTCTAGGTCAGTTACCTTCACCTTTGGGGTTAGCGGGCACCATGGGCTTTCTGTAGAATGATACGGGATGTTGCTACAAATACATGTATGGAACATTAAAGCATTCCATTGAGGGAAACAGAAGTTACAATGAATTAACCCGAGTTTTTAGTTTTAGAAACATTAGCTAAACGCAAAAACTTAACGTTGAATGCATGTGAAAATGAATGTCCATGCCGTGAATGTTGCATTTAAGCTTGAACCCCACTTTGCACAGAGGATATGGGGTTCAGTCATAGCGAATTGCCATCACCCCATGTGGTGAGTCTGGAGGATTTTCTGAGATACCAGATGTATTGATTTCAACTTCAAAGAAGTTACTGATAGAAATCTGAGGTAATTAAGGACTGGCAACTCAGCCTGCCTATTTTCGAAAAAAAGAACAAAAAAATCGACAAATGTAAAAATAGTTATCATACATGTATTTGTATGAAAAAATAGGCAATGGCATTTTTTTAAATTTTGAAATTCGTCCATAAATGAGCAAATTAAATTAATTAATTTAATTAATTTGGTTCTAGTGCATTGCATGCAATGCCATGCATATGCGTAGGAATACACATAGACTATTACACAAAGGAAATAGTCATACAAGTTTCATAAAAATGATATACTTCAATACATGGGCTCATGGATGTACGTACATTTGTATATTTAATTAATTTGTTATTCAATTGCACTCGTATGCCCAATAAGATGTTGTTCAAAGGTGTAAACACATTGTGGAAGCGGAACTATTATTCCTACGCAACACCTTTCCACCCATGTGTATACCTGTTTTCAACCTTCCACTACAGACCTGTTTACCTAGGCCTGTTTTCACCAACAGTGTAGATCCAGATGAGCCGGCTCGTTACTCGTATGGACTATTTTATGTTTATTTATAGATGTCCATTCATAAGTATAGGTGTGTTTTTAAAAAATCAGAAGAAAAAAATCCCCCCCCGGACATAATGCCTCCCCCGGACATAATCCCATCGGACATAATCCCCCTGCAGGATTTAATAAAGCACATAAGTTGTGTCTAGTTTTATGTTTTTATTAACGTGCATAATATTTGTTTACGAAACATTTACATATATGCCGAACCCCATGTTTTATTATATCAACCTAAAATCAGGCTACAAGCCTACAATACATATTACAAAGAAAGTAGTTAATTTGTTGTCTTATCTTTACTAATAGCCCATACATGTAGCTGACATAAAGCACATTTATATATAAGGCATTTTATTCATACACCAGTGACAGATGAAAAACGGGTCCCACGTCCAGCTAAAATCTGATACTCGCGCCAATGGTAATTGTTATATGATTATCCAAATTAAACAAATGAATTAAAATACTTTTAGATACATCAACCTAAATCCACTATATCTCTTATGATTTCTGCAGGAGGGGGGGGGGGGGGGATTATGTCCGGGAGAGGGATTTTGTCAGGTGGGGGATTATGTCCACCCTGGTAAAAAAAAACAGGGGGGATTATGTCCGGGGGGATTATGTCTGTACACCCAGATATACAGGTCTGTAGTGTTGAGAGGGTTAGGAAATTGGACCCGATTTTTATTACATATAAACTAAACCAAGAACTGCCATCTTTGTGAAGTCTGATGTGTATGCTAGTTTTCCCATTGCCAAATGGTCAAACTATGAATCTGGCTTATCCTATAGAATGGGATGGATAATTTGCTATATCTGACCTGACCTTACACATGTAGCTAAATGGTGTTACTACACAATGTCACTATCAGCTGATCAGTTGCCAGATGGTCTCTTGAGATGTGTAGACAAGGAAAGTAGTCCCTGAAAAGTGGTTGCTGGGTGTTGGGTAATAAATCAATGGTCAGTGGTTTTGCTGCAGTCGTTATCTCTTAATGGTCAGTTTTATAGCCTCACACAGTAGGTGGTCACTGTGGCGAAAAGCGGTTGGATTCTATGGAATTATTTTAGATGGAGAATTCACATCATGTCAATGAACCATGAAAATTAGGCCAATGTCACATGTGCTCCTTATGTGGGAGATGGTTACACCACAGTGTTGATGTATGCCAAGTATGGAGGTCATAGGACTTATAACTTTCTGGAAACTGAGCTAAACGCAAAAACTTAACATGAAATGTTGACGCCGCCGCATACGCTGACGGATAAGCTATGCCTATGTCCTGCTTCTGCTAAAGCAGGCGAGACAAAAACTAGATTGTCGGTAAATCCAACAAATGCTCCCCGATGACGCCTGGATTGAAATTTTAGTCCTTGACCCTGGGTATTGGTGTAGTATTGTCACGCCAGGGTGGCACTGTGATAGTTTACTGTTGGGTCACCAAGCACGTTTTGGAAAGAGACAACAAGGTATAAAGTTACAATGATGATGTATTTACAAATGGAGATATACACAAATAATGAATGTTCAAGACAACGGACAACGTCCTCTCGAGGGTTCACCAAGGCACAGTCACACAACCAAGGCACAGTCACGATTCTGGAACAGATAAGTATCGTATAACAATGTTCATCACGTTCAAGATACAAACTTAGAGTTATCTAACTCGGGTTTCCGCCATGATGACGGTGACGTTTTATGACGTCGTTCAGTTACATTAAAGTATTATCGACTACTTGGGCGGATGGGGTGAATACATCACATGGGTGGACGTCCTCTGAGATTCATCTCGTCCTTGGACGGAATGACGTCACCGGAATAATAACCCCGCTCGTTACGCCCTGGTCCACGGAGTCGTGTAGTGGACCCCAGAATAGGATGGGTGCAGCGTACTGGTTCTACGCAATAACACCAGATATACGTGCCGTCGCTGGTTGCTGGCTGGCTGGCTGACTGGCTGGAACTACAAAACACCAACGGCGTTGTTACCAGAATGTAACGTGTTATAGTCTCCATAATAGTCACAGTAGTGCACATGAAATCATTATTATGATTGCATGGTAATACTAAACAACCTCGTAAATTACAATGATGAATCATGCTAAATTGCAATGTACACAAAGATATGTTCACTAGTTGGAAGAAGGGGGCTGATGAAATTCATATGTCGGAGAATACGATATAACACATTAATGAACAGCCACTATATCTAGTGTACACAACAATATATATATATTCACAGCCATACATGTAAATATCGACGTCATTCACAGTTATTTACCATTACCGGTAGTAAACAAACATTTAATTGCGACCCGGCCTTACCCTGATTAGACTACTCGTGGCCAACTGCGCTAATTTAATAACGAGCAACTATGTATTTTCCTGTGCAGACTCACAGTATTACATAACTAATGATAAACACTGTAGGCTCTAATCAGACTGCAGGATTCCACAGGCTGACCAGTCACCTAAAGCATCAGTGATTGAAATACATTATACTTCACATCATGTCCTTATTACAACTTACTGACGTATAAATCAGTGCATTTATAGCAGAACTGTCTGATCTATCCTGGTCGTAATAGCATTTTCACTATTTACAATACACTGTGAACGTCCATGACTTAATAAAATGAATGTACACACGACTTGGATTGGAGTTTTACATCTGTCCAACATAGAGTGAATGAAAGTCATCCGGAAAATCCACGTTACAATTGTTACAGGTTAAAATTGGCAATATTCTCATGTATTGTACAGAGCGCATGACACGATATTGGACTGTATCGTAATATAAAATGCATAGCTAAATGTTAGTAAACATTTCAATCGTTTTCGCCCTTAGTTTACACTTAGAACAGATTAGCATCTACAATTAGTGATATGCACCAACAAACCGAGAATAATATGCCATTACAATACTCACATGCGAGACCTTTAATCGTTATCATTTACACGTAAACACGAATTATTAATGATTCAGTTCGATTTGATCAAGGGAGATAATCTACACCATCGGATACATGCCATACGGCTTTCATTGGCCAAGCATTTGGTCGAAATGGGTGCAAATAACTCAGGTAAACGTAATAGGGCAGTATTATCGAGGATACGATAATAATGCGGTGAATTGCCGGTCTTGGCATGAGTCGGAAGTTATTTGCAGCATTTGAAAGTAAATAATAAACATATGTACTTACCAGAGATTCCCAGTAAAAGCTTGTGTCACAAAGTGATCACAAGAATGGTTGAATGTCCGACTCCTAGAATATGGATACGATAGTTCATATACATACTCTAGTGCATAAGATTCCTCCGTTTGTCCGCATGTCAATATAAGAACTCTGTGCCAACATTTGGCTTACAATTTTGCGTAAGTGGACTAATGTTCTAACAGTCAGTCTAGCTGTTGAGATATCTGGCGAATTAATCTGAAATAATTCAGTCATCAGTAGATATGACCTACTCGGTATTCAGGCTAGCATCCAAGTCTGCATAAACAGTGTAAACCACTCGTATATAACCGGTGCAAAATCCAATACTGGTGGTACGTGCACGGTTCGGATAAAGCGCTATTAAGCGCTAAAAAAGTTTAACGTCATTTGCCCTTCACATTGGGCTCCTGAGCTTTTTGCAATGAAAATATGGATGGTGATCAATGTTTATATGAAGTTTTAAGTTGATATCCCAAGCAGTCACAGCAATATAGCAATTTGAAAAAAATTAACGTAAAACTGGACGCCGGACAAAGCGGTAACAATATGCTCCCGCCCCCCCCCACCCTTTTTGGGGAGCATACTAAAGTGTGTATTAGCAAAATTCTTAGGTCACTCTCCACGAAGTAGAAAGTAAACAAAGGACGCTTCAAATGAACACTTGGAAAGTCTGCTCCGTTATAACTTTGATGTAATGCAGTGTAATGCAATGTAATTAGAGTTATGTATTCAGAACAATGACCGGGGATGCTGTCACAGCGATCCCACTGCCTGAGACAGTGATCACGGGGGACAGGTATGCTATGTCCGTGTTGATCGACCACTTTAAATACGTTATGTCCGCGGTGACACAGTGCCAAAAGACCATAAAGAAAAAATGTGTACTGTAGCTGAGACCTAGCTGCACGTTTTCTGCTTTATAGGCAATGGGTTGCACTATAGCGCTACACAGTAGAATGTGCGTAATAGCACTTCACGCACTAAAATATAAAAAAAATAAAAAAAACCTGCAAGGCGTTGACGTTCGTACTATATTGTTATTGAGAGACAATTCTACAATATGACACAAATGTATTACGATAAGTTTATCTAATAAAGTGCGTATTAGCCAAAACGCACATTTGGAAAGACTACTCCATCATAACTCTTATGCAATCAGAGCTCCAGATAAGCTGCGTATTTGCGTAAATACCGAATTAAAATTGCCAAAAAAAAAACAATTGCAATCAGAAGTAGCGAGTATCAAAAAGCAATAATAATTTTGTGGTACCTGTATCATGCTGCAGAAAAAAATAAACAGACCACAAACATAGCATATTTTTCTTATTTTCCATGAAAACACATCTTGGTATTTCATTAGAATTGTCTCCAAGGAGACAATTCTAATGAAATGCCAAGATATGTTTTCATTTCGAAGCAAACTATTCAATAACTGCTGTCTGTTGATGTGTAAACAGTAGTGTGATTTTATTTTACCCAATTAAAATTTTGAAATACCCAATTGCTTCAGAAATGATAGAGTGAAAATATTGCTGTTACAAATGCATCTATGCAATATGAAAGCATTCCATCAAGGCAAACAGAAGTTATAATGAATTAACCACAGCGCTAAGTTTTAGAAACAGAGTGTTTTCTAAGTCTGTGACCTTGACCTTGGGGTGAGCGGGCATACGCTTTCCGTAGAATGATGCGGGATGATATTCCAAATGCATATATGAAATATTAAATCATTCCATGAAAGAAAACAGAAGGACGGACGGACGGACGGACGGACGGACAGACAACTTTTGTATTCCTATATCCCCTTTTCGCTACGCGAGGGGATAATAAAATTGAAACGAAACAAGAGACTTTAATGGGTTTTAAAGTGGCCATAACCATTATTCGGCCAGCAAATCAAGGCACCGCGTGCGTAACATAAGCGCCGCGGTCGGACATACATGTATAGCGCCGCGGCACACTGACAACTGAAATTATAGCGCCGCGGCCTGATATTAAAGCATATATTGCATAACACATGTACAACCTCATATGGATCATTCCCTGCTTGATCTGCTTTGCCCTGACCAATTTTCAAATATCATCATCGTATAGGATAACACTTCACAATACGACTTGCACTCACACTCAGCCCTTTTCAAGGTTTGACATACCGACATAGTGCGATTGGAGAATGAACTAGCTAGGTTAAATTAACCGCACCATTGCATCCTTAATTTAATGCACATATTTCGAATATATCGCATATATATTGGTAAATTCGGAAACAAACGGACCAATGGCCATTGGCCTGTTAAATGTTGGGTTCAAATACCCGGGTATAGAAGGTCTTCGAGCCAATAATATAATGGTCTGACCCAGATGATGACACGACTGACGGTTTGAACTGGGATCTCATTGGTAATGCCACGGGATCATGATCTGATCATGCTGCTATACTGGATTGGTGGCATGTTTGGCAGCGGTTCCCTTGAGATCGGTACACACTAGCCGTTAGTTATTCGGCGAAACTGGTAGTATTTGTTACACGGAGGGGAATCGACGTGAACAGCAGAAGCAGCTGATTTCAGATGGACTCATAATATTTGTATCACAATGTATTATTGTTCCACCGAATTTGATGAAATAAAGCAAACGGACAGCGCAAAAAGTGTGTAGAATCCGGATCATTCCAGCCTGTTCCCCGAACACGTCGGAAGTTTTTTTTTCAATCTGACACTCGTGGTGTAAACCGTTATAATTATAGCAGTTAGTCCGAATAAACATGATAAATAGGTCCCAACAGACTGAAGAGCCATGTCTAATGGGCGTCTGAGAAGCCATGCTCTTACACCCATTGTGGACCCGACATCCAGAGTGGTCTATCGAGTCAGTGTAAACTTTCAAGATCCTTGATAATCGTCGCAGTAGCGAGTGGAAATTTACCTCTGATATAAAATGTATAATAATGCCAATCAGTACGTGGGGTAATGGTGAATAAATATTTGTTTTGCCAGAAAATATCTCAGATGATGTCTGTGATATAAAGAACAGTTTGTGCCTACTGAGTGGGCATGTACCTTTTAAAACCAAATAGTTCTCATAAGAACAAAATATAACAATTATCTCCTAAAACAAGAGCATCGTCTCTCGTTTTCGCAATCTTGCCTTCCGCTTTTGGAAATACGTTTTGCCCTAACCCGAAGTTTCTGTCTGTAGCGCAGGCCGACTTGCCCTGCGTTACAGACAGAACATTCGAGTTAGTTTTGTCCATGCCTGTGTCGAAATCATGCGTGTTGAAATTGCGCATGCTTGTGTGTACAACGCGCTTGTGCGATCGCGAAGCAAAAACACAATATCAAGCAGGAGGTTGCGAAAACGCAATTTTGAATAATTTATGATAGAATCTGGCTTTTACGTTTTGCGCTCTCTTGCTCTTCGTTTCGCGCTCTCGCAATCACGCTTCGCGTTTTCGTGTTTTCAACTTGTGCGCGAGATCACGAAAATGCGAGATTGTAACATGTCCCTAACAGGACACGTACAAATCGTCTTACGAAAATATTCTCATGTGCTGCAAGCATATTTTTATTAAGAAATAGAACGTAGAGCACATATCATGTGCTGCCAATACATGTTTATTGAGAACAAAACGTGTTATTGTTTTAATACTGCATCGCATCGCCCGTTTTTGCCGATACGGCGATACATACTGATTCCTTTACTTTCTTTTTCGTAGATTCTGCACCTACTCTCCGACATCTTTAAACTTTCGACGCCATACATTTATGGAAGATTTATCTTATACAACTCTGCGAAAACCGCTATGCGATAAGAGAGTTAATTCCATAGCGAAGTTCTATTCCATTCCGTGAATAAAACAAATATGCTTTTAGTAATTGATCGTGAATGTGCTTCTTTATTGCATCGCGTCAGCGTGTTTCAAAGGTCAGATCGACACGACTTAACTTTTAGACGCTACATGTTGTAACCTTTGATGTCTCATTCTCCGACACCGACATACGTCACAGTCTGTAACACCAAGCGCATTTGATGTACGACGTGATCGGACAAAACCGGGCTTATTGCATATGCCACTAGCGAAGACAAATACATGAAAACGCGAGATTGTAACATGTCCCTAACAGCACACGTAAACATCGTCTTAGGGTGCGATTCTCAAGTAAAAATCGTCTTAGGGCGCGATTCTCATATTCTGCCAAACCATGTATATTAGAATATTTTTTTTGGACGAAACAAATGATAATTGTACGGTGTCATGTTAGGGCCATGTTACAATCCCGCATTTACGCGATCTCGACCTATACATGAGATCGCTAAAGCACAGGTTGAAGCAACGGACCGAGGTCTATAAATACATTAAATATGCATAAAAGCATCAATAAATGAAAAAACAGCTAAAACATTTTTACTCCTCCATATAGACTCCATATGGAAGGTTCCGACGTTTTTAATAGGCCGAACCAGGACGGCCTCGAGACATAGGACTCTCACCACGAAACGTCAACCGAGTTATATCATTGTCGCCTATTGCAGAAGTTTGGACAATGCTAGTACTCCGCAACGATATATTCCCCGATGCGCTATGTCAATGCGTTTTCGAGCTATCGATTGTTGTGTTTTAAAAACATTAGCATTATTGCTAGGTCGTAAAAGATCGGACACATTTCCGAGGCCAACACTGCTATATAACGGAGTAAACATCGGGTTCAAAATACACTTTTACGTCGTCCCGGTCCGTAAAGAAACATTTTGCATAGAACAAATATTTATTCCAATCGAACATTTGATCAAACCTACATTTATACCCGTCCTGTGCGTCACGACAGACAATTTAATCGCACAGACATTTCTATCATTTCTCGGGAAGCCATGTTTTCCAATCACCGTGGGCTTCCCCGATGACGTCATCGCTAAACGTACAGTCGTTGTTACACTACATATGATTGGCCGATATACCGGGAACCAGATAGGGAAACGAATCAAAAGGATCATTACAATGATTCTTATGTGCTGCAGGAATACGTTTATTAGAAAAATAAAATCAAAACAAAAGCATTTTGACAAAACATGATGAATAAATCAATTGCATGGCTGGATGGGTGATACAATAATTAATAAAAACATATGGGTTGTTTAAAAAGCATTTTGACAAAACATGATGAATAAATCAATTGCATGGCTGGATGGGTGATACAATAATTAATAAACACATATGGGTTGTTTGGCATGGGAAAATTAATAATTATGGGGGTTGGTCAGGTATCACGAGTTACCACTTGGTTACTCTCTCTCTCTCTCTCTCTCTCTCTCTCTCTACTGGCCCAGATGATGACACAACTGGCGGTTTGAACTGACATCTCCCCTGGTAATTCCACGGGACCGTGATCATGCTGATATACTGAACTGATGGCAGGCATGTTTGGCAACCGTTCCCTTGAGATCAGTACACACTGGTTATTTGGCGAAACTGGGAGTATTTGTTACACGGGAAATCGACGGGGAATCGACGTGTTCGTAGGTGGACGTTTTTTACCCCCTGTCTCGGTAGAGCCGGAGGCATATATTGTTTAGACTGTGTGTCCGTGTGTCCGGCACATTAAGTAGTTCGCCGGAGTTTCGACATTCTGTTATAACTTCTATATCCCTTGAAGGATTACTTAAATATTTCAGCACAGTATACTTGTGGACAAATGCCACACATCCATGCTGCCCTTAATATGACCTTGACTTTTTACCATGACAACCTTGAACATTTACCCACATTAAGACGTTCGCCGGAACTTCTCATTTCTGTCATATATTCTATATCCCTTGATGGATTACTTTAATATTTCAATACATCATACTTCTAGACAAATGCCACACATCAACACTGCCTTTTAATATGACCTTGAACTTCTGACATTCATACATGTGCTTGTGAATACTTATCACTTTCGTTAATAAACTTTGCCACATTTTCTCCAATCTGCCGCCGAGCGCATTCGTGTGCCGACAGGCCACGTTTGTTGTTTGGATATATGAACAGCAAAAGCAGCTGATATCAGATAGACTCATATCATTTTAGTCACAATTTATTATTATTCCACCGATTTCGATGAAATAAAGCGCACGGACCGCGCAAAAGTGTATAAAATCTTCGTCTGCTGGCCTCTTCCGAGTCATTCCGGCCAGTTCCCCGAACACTTCAACTCGGAACAGTCATATTTATTAATCTGACACTCCTGATGTAAACCGTTAGCATTATAGCAGTTAGTTCGAATAAACATGATGAATAGGTCAAACCAGACTGAACTGCCACGTATAATGGGCGTCCGAGAAACAATGCTCTTACACACAGTGTAGACCTGACATGCGGAGTGGTATATCGTCTCAGTGTAAACTTTCAAGACCCGTGATAATCGTCGCAGTAGCTCAGTGTTTATATGTGACCAGTCTTGAAGGTACGTAGCACACGGCATGCCGTCTGTATGTTTATTAGCTATTTAAATGTACATGTCCACTCAGTAGGCACAAACTGTTCTTTATCATGTGTATAGGAATTAAATAAGTGTATAATTGTTTCACTATTCCACTAGTTCTAAAATTTACGAGTGCCCGCTATACAGATATAATAATTTAGAATATTTATTTTACTGATAGTGACGCACGTTCTTGTATCAGGCTATTTTCACATGCAAATGAGGCATTGTATTGTTTTTATTATTTATACTAATTAAATGCGTTGCCTGAACAAATAATATTTTCGAGAGATTATGAAGTATGATAATTGCACATCAAACAATAATTGATATCAGTGTGGAAAGTTACGTCTGATATGAAATGCATGCTAATGCCAATCAATACGTGGGGTAATCATGGTAATGGTGAATGAATGTTTATTTTGTCAGAAAATGTCTCAGATGAGGTCTTTGATATAAAGAACATGTTGTGCCTACTGAGTGGGCATGTACCTTTAATCTGGTAGATCAGTTGTGGCATTTATATAGTATATTATTATACCTAATTACAATTTCTAGGCGTTGCATTGGTCAATTTCATATCACGTGATAAAAAATATTCTACAGGGTCGTCCGCTTCACAATGCAGCGGGCAATTCACAACGCAGCGGACAATATTAGGGGATTCTGAAATACCGACGTTCATATCATGTTCATAATAAATATTATTCGGTATAATAAATTAAATACCGCCTTTGGTTGAGAGGACTATTGTGCATTATTTCCCCTCCATAATATTCCCCTGAATGTAAATACATGTACTTTGATTTAACGACGGCACTGGCTCGATGACTTTGCATGTCGGGTAACATTACCCTGAACAAGGGCAGCATTTATGAACATGGCCTACACTGTTCACAATACGGCCGATGGCGTAGGGTAACTGACAAAGCGAAACGAATGATCTCAAATATTACAACGTAATGAGTCGCAACATATCGACATAGTTTCACATTATGTCGACATGTAGTGATATTTAAGTCGACATACTTGCGACGGATAAATTATGTCAACATCTCGATATCAAATATATACCACCATATGTATCGTGTCATCAGTATCTGCACTGTGGATAGTTTGAACTTTATTCACAAATTCTGAGTCGATTCAAGTTACTTAGGCGTGACAGCGTTAAAATACAAGCATCACAATCATCATGATCATTAGAGCAGCATGATATTCCATGCAATACACATATGTCCGAGGTTGGATTACAAGCTCTTCTAGGTCACACGAGGTCATACACGTGATGCAGCGACTAGTAAGCCCTGATCAGTTTGCACAGTAAAATACTCATTACTCTAGCTGGACATAAATACAGAAGGACAATGGTAATTGGCGGGTAATTGAATACATACTAGTACTTGGCATGTATATTAAAGGTACATGCCCACTCAGTAGGCATGAACTGTTTTTATAGGAATTAAATAAGTGTATAACCATTCCACCAGTTCTAAAAAAATATGAGTGCCCTATATACAGATACATTGTATAATCATAAAGTAATATTTATTTTACTGATAGTGACGCGCGGTGGTATCAGGTTATTTTCCTATGCAAATGAGGCATGACATTTTTTAATTATTTACACTAATTAAATTCGTTACCCGAAAATAATTATATTTTCGACAAATTATAAAGTATGATATTGCATATAAAGTAAAGTATATATAGTAGTGTCCGTTAACATTTTAAGGAAACACGGTTATCGCCCCTGATATCAGTGTGGACATTTTCGGCTGATATAAAATGTATAATAATGTCAATCCACACGTGGGGTAATGGTGAATTAATGTTTATTTTGCCAGAAAATGTCTCATATGATGTCTGATATAAAGAGCATTTTGTGCCTACTGAGTGGGCATGTACATATATAGCAAGGTCTGTTGATGATACCGATATAGTATATCATGAAATATAGTAAGTGTATCAATGAAATAATGATTTTATTGTGAAAATAAAATTATATTGGAATTTAACATTGGGATAAAATATATTTAAAAATAAAATGGAATGTGTGATCGATTTTAAGTATACCTTTTGATTTTAAATATACCTTTTGTTTTCTTAGTTTAATACATCATTTTCAAGCTATCTACAATACAATCAATATGACTTGGGGAGGGGGGGGGGTGCATGCAAACTAGTACAATTTTGTGATATCGAGTGCTACTGGCTGACCCGATTGTTGTGTATAGTTTTCACGAGAGGGTGGCCTGGATTAACCGCGGATAGCTACGCTCTGACCCGATTTCACACGAGTGTGTATTTATAATTAGCGTGGGGTAATTCGCTTGCTGTATTTTGATTTGTAACCAGCTGGACGCCGTCACGCGCCTGTCAAATACTGCGGACGGATAGAAGGTGGAGCTTCGTCAGTCAAGGTGTTTGGACAGATGGTCATTATGCTGGTGTCATATGGGTATTTCGGTAACAATGCCCACAAACCACCAGAGATACCGAAATTACACACAAAACACCGATATATGAACCGTTATTCAAGAACCTGTGACGCAAACCAGTGCTAAAGAGGCGGGACAAACAAAATTAGATAAAATGACGTAGGTTTTATTACCAGATTACTGACACAATGGGGCGGCCGGAAATCTTCGAAGAACTCTTAGATTTATGAGTATTGGAGTATTTTTTTTCAGGCGCAATATAAGTGCAATATAAGTGCGCCCCTTTGTGCACATACTGGATTTGTGACAGCAATTGATATATTTGAATACAAAAACGAATACAGAATCGTTGTTTTTATGCCCCCGCCCGCCCCGGTCTCGTTAGACATGTTAGAACCGGGAGGTATTATATTGTTTGGACTGTGTGTCCATCCGTGCGTCTGGTTAAGCAGTTTGTATGAGTTTCTCCATTCTGCCACCGTGCGGGGTGGGGGAGGGGTGCATTGCTCTCAGAAGTTTATACGTGTATCAATAGCAGGGCTTTTAAAATTTCAGAATGCCAATCGGTCCGGACGTAATTTTCGGCCCGAAGGAGCCGGTATGATTGATTAGGGCTACGCCCCCAACACACCCCCCGCGCCTCTCATGTTTTGTCAAAATATTAATGTTTGTCTAATAACCATGTTTTGGTAGCATATGATAATCGTCTCATAAGAATATTGTTATGTGTCCTCTTGGGGACACGTTACAATCTCGCGGTCTTTTATTACTGATCCGATCACGTCGTACATAATATGCACGTGCGGTTGTAATCATTCGTGATTGTGACGTGTGGACGGCGAGACATCAAAGGTTACAAGGTTGTGCCGATCTGACCTTCGATACACGCCGACGCGATGTCAACAGAGACACACATTTACGATCAATTACTCAACACATATGTATCCATTTCGTGACACTAAAACGCATGGACTAAAATAGAACTTTATTTAGTAAGATTTGGCTCTGGAATTGTCTTTCGCACATAATTATTCCATAACTTTATGACATCGAAATTTAAAAGTAGGAGGTGCAGAATCACCGAAAAAAGATAAGGCAAAAACCGGCGATGCGATGCAGTAACCAATAAGATATATCGAAATATGTCCCCCCACCCCCTCCCCACACAATAAACATGTATTGGTAGCACATAAGAATCTTCTTCTAAGACGACGATTATCATGTTTTTGGCAAACTATTTTGTTGTTTTTTGTCAAGAATTATTGGTGTTTGTCCACATTTGTTCTACTTCTTAATAAAAGCATTTTTCAGCAGCACATGAGAATCGTCTCCTAAGACTATTTGTACGTGTCCTGTTATGGACACTTTAAAATCTCGCGATCTCGCGATATCGAGCATAGGTTGATCGCGAGATTGCGAAGTATGATCGCGAGATTGCGAGACGAAAACGCGCGATTCTATCATATTCAATATTGCTTTTTCGCAACCTCGCCCCAGGTGGAAGATCGGGCGTTTTTGCTTCGCGATCTGTATCAACACTCATGAGCAAAACTAACCCGAATTTACTGTCTGTAACACAGGGTAAGTCGCCCTGCGTTAGTAACCTGCGCTTTATAATTCGGGTTACAGCAAACTATATTTCCAAAAGCGGAAGGCGAGATGGCGAGACGATTCTCATATCTTTAGGAGACGATTCGCATGTTTTCGCAAGACGGAAACATTGCAAAACGACAGCTCTAGACGAATCATAATGCTGATTGTTTTATTTTGGATTGGGGATGGCAGACATACCTTTGTCCAAACTGTAGATCCCGATGAGCCGGCTCATGCTCATCGGGATCTACGCCATTCATTTGCAATATGCATTTGAGATACATGCCACATCACCCTGGTGAATTCATGTGGTATGTATCTCAAATGTAATCCTATTGTATTGCGCGTAACCAACTCGGAAACACCGAGTTGAATTATCACTAAAAATGAAATTTTGCGTGTGAAGACGTGGTAAACTTAGGTTCATAAACAGGGTCTCTATGAGTATGTGAAACGAAATACACGACTGTGTATTCAATTTCCGAATAGTTCAAGCATAGTCTGCGAGTTAAACATCAGATACCGTCAATCTCGTGTTATGAACGCTTCAAGTAACAAACACGCACGAATACAGATACTATCGCTTTATAACGAGAAGGAACATAATGTATGTTATTGACCAGTGACCTAGCGTAGAAATATGTAGAATGCACATTATTTACACGACTTATTTATTGAAAAGATCTGTTTATTGTAAGATCAATTTTGCCAGTAGAGCCACATAAGATACTACTAGTACAACTTATATATGTATATGTATCACCACTGAACATGGAAAGCGAGACTATACTGGTGTAGGGAGTCTGTAAAATACGAGAGTTGTCCTATCCCGCCTCCAGCCCTGGGGAACGATTACAATGTCAAACTTATGGAAACGTTAATTGGGCACTCGAATGCTGAGTTGATGACGGATAAGTCACGGTGTAGTATGTCGACATGTCTATTACAACACAACAAGTAGAACATAATGATTATGTCATGTATATATAACAACGCAGCTTCGATAGTTAAATCCTTGCGACATATTTACATAATGTACATCCCGACATA
Organism: Conchocele bisecta; assembly: GCA_029237695.1. Lineage (NCBI taxonomy): Eukaryota > Metazoa > Mollusca > Bivalvia > Lucinida > Thyasiridae > Conchocele > Conchocele bisecta. Next base: position 59,735,405 of record CM055267.1, read on the forward strand.
CAGGCATACATCTGCGCGACATAAATCTTTCCGACATGTTCATATAAAGGACATGTAGACATAAATGTACGCACCTGTGCGAGAAGAAGGATCGCGCTTTGGTGATATTAACAAAGTATTCCTACATACTTCTTGACAGTTTGCCTCACAAGTCATCTCGACAAAACTACATAATGAGTTCTTGTTTATATAATTTCTCGTTTATATAATTTTCATAGAAGACGCCATTGACACCTGATAGTACGCAAACGGGACACACGCACGAGGTATGTGGAGCATTTTATTTTGTTCTACAGTTTTCATGATTTTATATATCTTTTCCTGCACATAAATGTACGCATCTGTGCGAGAAGAAGGATCGCGCTTTGGTGATATTAACAAAGTATTCCTACATACTTCTTGACAGTTTTGCCACATAGGTCATCTCGACAAAACTACATTAATGAGTCCTTACCACATAAGTCATCTCGATAAAACTACATTAATGAGTCCTTACCACATAAGTCATCTCGACAAAACTACATTAATGAGTCCTTACCACATAAGTCATCTCGATAAAACGACATTAGTGAATCCTTACCACATAAGTCATCTCGACAAAACTACATGATGCGTCCTTACCTACATGTTGCATTGCAAAGAAACACGATTATAGATGCCCACGAGGGTCAGTCGGTCTCGTAATTGTTGAAGGATGGTCGAACAAGGTTTTGCCAAACTGGTGAGTCAATCTTTTACAATTCTTTAATCTTGACGTATTCCGACAGCGGTTTGATCAGTGTCATTTAGACGCATGACAATTTTGTCATTGCATTAGACTGGTGGGTGATTCTATTTGTTTTCAATACAAACCATTTGGAAACTGCTTATTTCAATTGATTGTGTTAATTAACATACAATTACACATAAGAAGCATTATTCAAGCTGTTATACTCACAGAGATGTACCTTTTTCAGCCCTTTTAGCGACCATCCTGGATCTTTTTCGACAATGTTTGACGACATATCATAATTAATGTTTCACCAATATGTCGGGGACATCGAAAGCAGTCAGAATAGATACCAAATGTGTTGTCATGTGATTATTAGAACAAGATATATTGAAAATCTAATATATTGCTAGTTCGGATGGCGGCCATCTTGGATTTATGCAAATTAGGCAAATTTAGCATCAATATTTTTTCGAAGACTTTGGATAAATCTAGAGACACTTATAAGATGACTATGGAAAAAAAACATAATCAAGCAATTTGTTTGAGGTCTATCGGTATAACATATATTGACCGGCATAATGTGGCCTCATAATAATTTGCTGTTTGTCTGTTGTGAGTTAAAATAAAAATGTTTCCGTAATTTCATTTCAGTTGGGCGTATACCTTCTACTGGTGGTGTTTATTCCAGTAACAGCGATGATTCCACAGGGATCCAGAGATGAGCTGATTCGATACTACTTCAACCAAGGACATACGTGGAAGGAAATATGCGGATTTTTACTCTTTGTACATAACATAGCAGTAAGTTTATCTCAGATGAAACGAATCTTGAAACTTTTACATTTGAGAAGATATAACGTTTCATCCGCCGGATGTTATTTGTGCATTATGGACCGTGTTTCAACGTGGGTATTATAATGCAGGTTACAAAACTATATGGAGAGTTCTCAATTCGACAATCGATATTCGTGCTAGTCAAGAGACTGTCAGACGTATTATTGGAATTTTGGACCCGGAAGGTGTTGACCTAAGGTTACGTCATAAATTACGACGCAGGACATACATAAACCAGGATCCGAACTACTTAATTCACATTGACGGCTATGACAAACTTAAGCCGTTCGGGATAGCTATTCACGCTGCGATTGACGGCTTCTCAAGACGCGTGCTTTGGTTAGAAGCTGCTTATTCAAATAACGACCCGCAAATCGTTGCTCGTTATTATCTTAATTTCATTAGACGGATAGGGAGTTGTCCAAGGTTGGTGTGGGGGGATGCAGGTACAGAACATGTTTTGATAAGAGACTTACAAGTTGCATTTAGATATCACTGCACTGATGGTATGTCTGCAATGAATAGTTACATATCTGGACCGTCCACTTCAAATCAACGGATAGAGCGATTTTGGGTTAACTTAAAGTACAATTTTACAGTATTCTGGAGAAACCATTTAAAGGATTTATCAGAACTAGGATTTATACATCTCGACGATCCTGTTCATCTGGAATGTCTTAGATACTGTTTCCTCCCGATAATACAGCGCGATCTGGACGCGTTCGTTCATGTTTGGAATCTGCATAGAATTCGAAGGCAGAGAAACTGTGAAACTCGAAGTGGAATCCCCAATGTATTGTATGATCAACCAGTCATATTTGGTGCTCGAGATTATTCATTTCAACTTCCATGTGATTTGGAAGCTGTGGACCACATACGAGACCTGTATACACTCCCAAAGCCTCCTTTTGGTTGTCAAGAAAACTTCGTACAGATAGTAGAGGAACTGTGTGGAATTCCAAGGGAAAATCTCCGACAACCAAATACGGTTGAAAGTGCTACTGATTTGTTCATAGCTTGAACTGAAGTATTAGATAGAATGTGATGGATCGTATTTGACATTTAAATAAATGTTCAAGATAGATTCAAATGTACTGATATCTAGATGGGGAAAATTAGCAAGTTACAATTGACATGACCAAGCGACCTTTGTCTTTTTATTTGAACCCTGCCTGATGAATTATCTTCCCTTTTCACATGGAAGTTCCGCAATTTCCTTGTAATTCGTAAAAGACAGAATAGATACACACACTTCATACTTATTATATTACTTTCTTATATACGCTGTGTAGATGTACAATGTGAATTTCCTTTTTTTATTTCGAACCCATATTCACAGACTATCCCCCCCTTGTTCGCTTAGAAATTCAAATTTTCTCCAGGAACTCAAAAAAATGTTTAACCTTAATTCATACAGACTTGAAACGTGGTCTAGCATACATTCCTTATCGTATGCAGATGCAGAAATTGACCATGATTTTTTTAATTGTATCCCCCGGACGAAAGTGGATTATGGATTTGACGTCGTCACGCCGCCCGGAGCATATCCACAATAATATATTTGAATGAAACTTCACACATGCATATATATCGGCGTGGTGGAATGTCGCGCCCAATGAGGACGACTCTCGCGTCGTTACTTTTTGAGTTATTATCTTGTCCGGAGCATGTTTTTATCCAAGCATATTTGCTTGGATATAGTCCTTATACGGTTTTTGGGACCTCTCATGTTTTATGCAAATGAGTAATTGTCGACCAACGAACGTACTTCATGCTTCATGATTCTAGCTACGCCACGTGAGAGAGTTCCAAAGCGAGCGGTGCATTATGAACGTGTCACTCACATTTTTGGCCAGCTAAATTTTTTTTGAGCTACAGTTATATTTTTAAAAATAGTTTGTGATTTTATAAAATATTAACTGTCGTGTTTCATAATAAATATTTTGTTAGGAAGGTTATATTTTTAGCGCAATGATCGACCGCTCCACATGTAATTTATGCGTAGTTATACGCCATGAAAAATAGTTCTCATAGTGAGCTAACATTATATTGTGTAGTGTAATACATGTGTTGTTAATTTTTCTGTACGACATTTATATTACAAAATGTTTATCTGATTTAATATAATATAAACTGACATGTATTAATTTGAGTATATTTTTTTTCACGCGCAATGATACAACCTCGTGTCTCATGAAAAGTAGTTTCCGCCATTTTATGCAGACAAATTACAGAATCGTTTACATAGTCATAGGTCAATGGCTCGATAAAATCCAACATTGGGCAGCGAAATGATGATGATTTAAAACAGAAACATTGTTTTATGACAGTTACATACCGCATGCTTTAAATAATCATCTTGAGCCATCGATATTATTAATCAGTGTCCATTTTACTTAAAACATCAACTAATCTATAATGACGTTACACAGCATATGCAGTACGATACACTTCACAAAGGAAACGTTGTCTTAGAGTTTGAATAATTATAGGTTCCGCCGAGTACGCCGAAATATATTTCCGTACAAATCCAATAACCTATTTATACCCGTTCAACAAAACATGGATCCTAATGATTAAAGAATCCGATAGTGTGATGAAATGCGACTCTGTATTATTTTTGTTGAACAATCCGAGCGCCTGTGATGGCTTCAGTTTATGCAAATTGACAAGGTCATTTCGCGCACCTGAATCGATACAATACACGAAAAACCAAGATGGCTGATATCACTACAGACACAACAAAACCTGAAGAAAGGCGTTAAATTTGGATAAAAAGCCATACTTAAACACGTAAGTTTATTTAACACATGTTTTATTTGCCGACGATATCAATGAATATTATTAATACCCCAAAACTTTCATATAATCGTCCGGCAAAAATATGAAGCACATCCATCAGCATCGGATCGACTGTCAATAATTTCGACACGTTCAACAACTGCTGAATTTAATTTTGTTCTGATGACAAAATAACAACATAATACACAATATTGAATTATTGCATGTATCGGTACTACGGTAGTAAACTTCACGGCAACATTTTCAATTCCATTGGCCAACAAAGCAAAAATGAACAAAATTCATCAATAAATGATCATAAAGACAATATTTTGTGTTTGCCTTGAAAATCTGCTTACTATCCCTCAAAAAACACCATCACCCTCCATATCTCATTTCTACGTGTGTTTTACACCAATTACATGATATTCAGTACAATACAGATCCCTACAATTAATTGCGAACAGTAACTTGCATTCTACCATCCATATCGAGTAGCGATTCCACTCATAGGCTGCAGAATAATTAGCTGCTAAAGTTTGAATACAATCTGATTCGCTATTCTGCAAAGGAAGCCTATGTTTGGAATTGTAACTCAGACTACGGACGGTACGGCAGTAGATTGCAAGAGTTACTGTTCGCAACTAGCATACAATAAGGTGATTTTCGTACAACTAAATTTTATTGACATTTATCACATTTAAATTTCAGATGTGATTTGGTACAGCTCCAAAGTTTCCGAAACCGCGGAATGTATTGCCAGACAAGAATGTTGCAGGAAATGGATTTTGGGCAGAGAAAGCTGACGAGGTGACATTTTCGATCTCCTGTAGCGGCAGAACATTCACACTACTAGGGACAGATACAGTGGCCGTGCTCGGTGGGGCGATTAATTGACCCAGTTGTACTGTGCTCGGTGGGGCGATATTCTGACCAGACTGTAATATATTTGATATCTGACGATGTTCTCCGATAGACAGTTCGGCGTCATAGTGTGTGATGGATTGTATATTTTTATGTCCCGTAATTTTCATTATTTTTTGTGGGGGAACTCCTGCTTTCGATAAAGTGGTGACTGTTGACTTTATAATACTGTGATTTGTCAACCGTGACGAGATTCCAGCTTGCTCTGCAGCATTCTTCATCAGACTGCCAAGTGTAGCCTCTCCCATGGGCCGTGGGTAATACCTGAAAATAAATATTTGGGAGAAAATGTGTAAGAAATACTTTTGAGAACTGCATATCGACCAGGCTGTAGAATCGTTTTAAGATCACTATTCAGACACACTGAATTACATCAGTTCTCAGTTTTCACCAATTATAATAATTCTCAAAACAGTGTCGTATTTATAACTATTTTACTTTTCTAACTAAATATTAATGTCACTTTCTATGAAACTTCATTTGATCTTCAGCCTTGTCCGTAATGATTTTCAGTGTCATATGATAATGTTTAAATAACATTTAAAATAAAATGGAAACAAAATCATAGTGCATTATTTCACATAATAAATGTCATACCATGGCTCATTTTCTGTGCCTTTCAATCGTTGTTCTGGTACTGCTGTCAGGTAAAATGGACTGACAGCAGCCAACATCTCGGAAGGTCGGCGACTTCTGAAGATCTCAAAAATCTTGACAGGGTGACTCGGTCTTTGAAATGGAAATATTGGTCCATAAAAAAATGTTAGGTTTCTCATATATTGTCACGCCAGACGGCCGATATTGATTTCAAACAAAAATATAATAGTTTTCCAACAAATTTCACAGTACATTGTATTCACAGAATTATATCTCAAATTCAACTTCAGATGTATTTATGGATTTAAATCGATATCAACAAAATACAGTGATAAGAAACAATATTTGTTTCACATGCTGGCCCAGATATATTTGCGAGCGGTAACTCTTGCAATTTGCTCCCATACCGTCCACAAGTAGATTGCAAGTTACCGTTCGCAACAAGCTTTATTCGCTGATGTTTCCATGCCAATTCAGACCTATTTATCTTATTAACAATGATATAGTAAACTTTCTTTACTGAATGTATGAAAAGCAAAATACTTTTTATGGACTACAAGTAGTAGTGATCACAATACATCGGACCTCCGCTCGTATGCACCTAACTTTATTGTGTCTTGAGATATTTGAATTAATAAAAAATGTATAACTAAACAAATATTTAAATTTGAATGCTGATACATGTATATTGAGGATCGATTAACATTACGCTCGTGAACATTTGATCGATTCTCCAAGTATCGTCATGACAACCGTGATAGTTTTCAAGTTATTCAATTTTCTATCGACAATATCTCACGACTCAAAAAAATTTTGCGCTTACAAGGCCAGCAAACATACCTGGTGTTGTCTGTTGCAAATATCTTCGGTGTGGTCTCTCGAGTATTCGACAGATTCGACCCATCCCTGGTCTTGCTTGCCCTCTCATTGAACTCGAGAAACTTTTCCCCATTGGATGTCGTTTTCATCTCTATATCACCGAATTTCAATTGTCTTGCTTCATCTCGTCCACGCAGACCGAACATTTTTCCGAAATAGTAAAATATCGTGAATTGAAGGCTTTTTGGTGTACTTGTACCTAGAGACCCAGATGAATACATTTTCTCTTCTTCTTCATGTGTAATGTTCATGCACCTTTTATGTTCATTGCCCTTCCCAAGTTTCTTCAGCTCCATTTTCTTGGCCGTTAATGCTCTGATACACTGCCCAAATACTCTGTCTCGATAAATATTGTTGTTGCAGCATTGATAATGTATACTGATTCGAAGAATATATTGATTTTAAATGGAGTATATATGATTTTTTGTGTGAAATATTAACTTAAAATGGTTGAGCACGTACTGCGAAGGATTTCAGGACTTGCAGTCCTTTGATTTTGATAGGCTGCCACTATAGACATTTGTTGTCCGAAGTATATATAATACCTCCAATACCGTATGAAATATGTTATTGAAACTTCACACACTCATAGATATCGATGTAGCGGAATGTCTATGGACAACCCTGTCCTCCTTATCAGCGACATTCACTAATTTTGGAGTAATTGCCCTTTGCTCGTTTTTTAAATATCTTGTTCGGAGTATGTCTCGAATACTGTATGGAATATTTTAACGAAACTTCACACATGCATATATATCGGCCTGACGGAGTGTCACGCACAAGAAGGGCAACCCTCGCATCGCCCATTGATGTTTTTTGATGGGCTGCCACTATAGATATTTCTTCTTCGGAGTATATCTCCAATACCGTATGAAATAGTTTAATGAAACTTCACACATGCATAGATATCAATGTACCGGAATGTCGCTGACAACGAGGACAACCCTTACTTCACTAACCTCACTTCACCTTACTTCACAACCCTCACTTCACCCTGCCTGACCCCTACTCTACACTTGGCCACACTTTACACCTGACCATATCCTACACATGACCCTGGCTGGTGGTGGCTGCAGGGGGATACAATGTTGTCGTGGGCGGTTGTCGTTCTAATTCGACCTCACAATTGTGGATTATCTCCCCATTTTACTGACACTTTTTAAAAGTGGGTATATTGCTACTGTTTTAAGTAAATGATGAAATCATTGCTGAATCACTTAAGGACACACTTTATAACATGTTAATTGAAAAATAATAAATAGTGTTGCACCTTCCTGACTAAAATGTCAGTGAATTATCAGGAGAAGTAGACAATGTACAGACATGAGGGTGCAATAAGCAGGTAAATGTACGGTTATGTGTCTGTACGATCGATAAACAGCTCGCTCGCAAGAACCGTACATTAACCTACGCTTGTATCATGGCTGCGGTGTTTTTTCTTTTGAAGTTGGGCATGCATGCGATACCCGTAGCGGATGTGGAGTCAACTGTATTCACAAGTGTACGGATTCTGTAATTTCTGGAAGTTATTGGATGCCGATACCGCACACCTAAGCTAGAGATGAATCCACCTCCGCTGCTCAGCGTCGAGATTGCACGGTGCGTTGTGTGTCACCTGATTACGTGACAAGCTGAGTGTGTACCAATGAGGCATCGCATACCAGAGCTTATTCACCTTTTTTAGTCATGTAACCAAAGAATATTCACATTTTTAGTCACGTAACTTAAAAATTTGCCAGGTAAATTTATTTCAATTGAGTATGGATAGTCCATATAAAAAGTGACTGTAAAGAGTGCTTGAGAACAAACGTGCACAAATTCCTACCTTGTTTTAAATGTGCTGTATCATTTACAAACTTATGACAAGCATGCTGCACAAAATGCATTTCCTGTGCAGCTGCAGAACTCGTTGAGTGCATGAGAAAATGTGCAACTTGGCAACATCAATGAATGTGAAAATGCACAACTTGGCGCTTGCCGTCATCATTGTTCCAGATCAAAGTAATTATAGTGGCAGGGACACACCGGAAGTTGTTCCATGAATTTTTTTGTTCGATGTTACTTTTTTGCGCTTATCTTCTCAGTTTCCGCTTGGACGTATATACCATACTTAGAACCATATAACTCCAATACAACTAGAACTCCCTTGAAATTTCAAGAGTAGCTTTACTTGGAACTGCTTCTGGTGCGTCTCTAACACTAGTATTTGCATAGTTTCTTTGTTTTGACTTCACATTGCTTTGAATTACGTAGAAAATTCACCAACACAAGACATTACATGTACCAATTATAATACCAGGGACGCCCGGGAAGTAGTTCCATGGGAAGATATTTTTATTCCATATTTTTTACAACCAGTCTACCAGTCTACTTACCTTGAAATTTGAAGAGCAACATACATTGGAACTACTTCCGGGGCGTCCTCAGCATTGGAATTGGTCTATATGTAGTTACGTTTTTTGTTGCGTCGTTATGTTGCAAATGCAGTTATGAAACTAAGCAATACGACGTCAAAACAAGCAACTACGCAACTAGTAGTGTCAGGGATGCCCCGGAAGTATTTCCAGGCAAAGTTACGCGTGAAATTTCCAGGGCATATGAGGCTTCTGCGAATGTGTGAATATTGTGGAAGAGGTTTGGACATGTGATACATGTGGGACTAGTGATGCGGTGGGACTTGTGATGCTGATGGCATCCATCTTAGATGTTTTATGTATGACATATACAATATTATCAAAGGAAAGTTGGTTATTATATATATAATAAAACAGATATGTACTTTTTAGTTGGTATATATGATGTGATATCCACCACCAGCCAATTCTATAAACCTTGGTTAAATTAACCACTGGTTAGCGCTTAACCACTGGTAAAATTTTAGCCAGCGTGGTTAGTTAACCAGACTGGTTAACCGTTTGTATAAAACCCGCTAACCATATGGTTAACTAACCAGTTTCTGGAAGATTTAACCACTGGTTAAATTAACCAAACCGGTGCAAGTCGTCCCACAATGCATTGCAATACTAATTCCGGTTCCGAGTATTTTCGCGACATCTGTCATTGCATTAGAACGGGCTATTGTTAACAAAAACACTAATGCCCTCGTCTCCTTAAAATATTCTCATAGCGACGTGTTGTGTACACTTCAAAATGGCGGCTCCCGAGCTAAGTCTTTAAACTCGATTTTAATTTGCTCATATCGGGCCGTATTCAAATTTTCTGAAGGTGCCGCATATCAACATGAGCGCAATATGCTTCCAACTTTAAATGCAGCATTTTAACAATCCCGCATGACAGACTATTACTCAGAAATTCAAAACAAAAGATCCAGTTTTATCGTTCTCTTCCAGGGGCAGCGGAAGTGAGGGGGCGGGGCCCTGCCCCAGCCCCTCCCCAATAATTGTATTGGGGGGGGGGGGGGCTGGCCCCCTCAATAATTATGTAATAACTTGCTGCGAATGAAGGAAATGGCGTTTCACGCATTCTTAGATTTCAAACATTTCCGGGGGAGCATGACCCCCTAGCAACATAAGGCCCTTTGTGTCCTCAAGACTGGGCCCTGAGAATGCAGGAAATTGCGATTCACGCCTATTAGATTTCAAAATTGTACGGGTAGCATGCACCCGGAACCCGCTAGCAAGATCATTTCACGGTTCCGCCGCCTATGTCTTCGAGACGAAACATTCGCAGGTGCGAGTTAAAATCGGGACATAAAAAGAGTTTGGAAGCAAAATTCACAAATACACGACATTGTACAAACCATAACTTGCATTATAAGTAAACCACATATCCAATCTCAAGTCTCTATCTATCATAGTTGCGAATAGTACAGGGCACGAACATTCCACTCGTCCGCTCGTCCTAACGAGTGTAAATGCCTGCAGGATGAGTGTAAATTTTAATTTTTGTAATAGATTTCTTGATTTTGCCATTCCGGTCAAAGTAAGGACGAGTAAATATTTCAAGAATTTTCGCGCCCTGTAGTAACTTGCAATTTACTCATGTACCGTTCATCTACGGATGGTAGGGTAGTAGGTTTCACGAGTTGCTGTTCCCACCAAAATACATCATGTATAGTATGGTTTAAAAGTTTTACCTCTGACAAGAAAACATGACGGACGGACATACATGTACGGACGGGAGACGTATGTACGCACCTGTGACAAACAGAATATACCCATTTATCCACCAAAAAGTGGGTACAAATTAGTTGCGGGAAGTTAATCTGCAGAATACTCTGCGTACGGACGATACACGAGTATTCTAGAGTTACTTCTTGGTACTAGGTACAAATATGTGTCACGGTACGTAACTCACTATGGGGAGAAGATGTGTATGCGTGCCCGGATAGCTCACTCGGTTAGAGCGATGGTAGGTAAACCAGATGTCTCTGGTTCGAGCCCCGGGCCAGTGCACATTTTTCTCGACCTGTGACATAGGCATTGAATTAGAAATCTACAATATTCATTAAATAGACAAAATCTTGTAAATGTATTAAATAATAATTTACATCAATTGTGGGCTAGTTGCGGGAAGTAACTGTGCAGAATACATGTACTCCTGTATCGTACGTACCCATAGCTATGGTGCCTTCCATAGGTTTCCCCTGCAGAGTAGTGAATCAGATCTGATTCGCACTTAGCTGTTCATAATATGGTACATTTTATATACGGATATCACATAAATGAAGATTAGTATTATGAAATTAACATATTGCAATAGTTTTGTCATATAGTTACAGATGTAGATTGCATTTTCTGTAAATTTAAGATAGAATAAAAAAATGTCAGTGGCATCCAAAAACTGGATGTATGTATGTAACTGGAAATGCAATATTTAATTTTCTAGTCCGACTATCTACAATAATAAAATTCATAAGTTACAAGTTTGTTTTACTTTTACAATACTGACATTTCTTTCAATTGAAAACTAGATCTACAGTCTACAGAAAATGTGTCACAATTAAAAGCTAAAGTGTGAATCAGATATGATTCGCTACCCTGCAGGGGAAACCGATGGAAGGCACCGTAACTTTGGGTACGGACAATACGGGAATATAATGTAGTGAGTTACTTCCCGCAAATAATGTTGGGTATACAAGCAGTGCATAACATGGGGGGGGGGGGGGGCCTGGCGCCCTCAATAATTCTGTAATAAAGCACATAATTTATTCTCATCCTCAAACCCCCGAACCACCCTAGCAACATCAGGCATTTTGGGTCCTCAAGACTGGGCCCTGAGAATGAAGGAAATGGCGTTTTACGCCTCTTAGATTCAAAAAATTCCGGGGGACCCCCCTAGCTACATCGGGACCTTTGGGACCTCACGATTAGGCGCATCCCCTCCCCCCAAAATTGTCCGGTTCCGGCCGGTATGTAATGATTGGAACTAAAGATATTTGAAAGTCCCGGCGGTATGGGAGTTTTTCAGTCACAAGCCGTAGCCCTAAAACTAAGGTATCTGGATTTATAATTTGCACAGAAACAGATTGAAATTTTGTTTTCTCCGAAAAGCCTGGTTAGGAGCTTGGTTAATATTTAAGCAGGCTTCTGTAGGTCGGTTAAATCTAACCAGAACAAGAACAATTATAACATGAATGATCATGTTATAAAAGAACGCTTTGAGTGTATGTTATTATTATTGAGGCCAACTACATGTTTGCAAGTAGCATGTAAAGTTATAGATATCAGGGTATGTGATCAGTGGTTTCCGAACCAACTTTTCCGACGTGACGTATTCTGTGACGTAATTTTTACAGTAAATTTTCTTGAAACTTTTCCAAGCAAACGGACGGATTTCGCACACCATAGAAGTGACATACCGGTTCGATGATATGTATCACACCATACATTCACGTTCTTTAGATTTTTATTCACATCCATGGTAACCGATTCTTCGTCAAAACCAGAAAATTGTCAGATTAAAGCAAACTATACCATAATGCAAGAACTGGCATCATTAAACGAAGCTAATCCCCTCGCTGGCAGCCTGGATAATAAAAAAGTACTCCGTGACCTTGGGCGGTCGAACGTGGGTCATATGAGTCTACTCATATGCTAAACCATGCTCCATCCATAGACACACATTATGATCAAATAATATCAAAATCGTGGAAGCAGTTCACAAGTTATTGAAAAATGAAAGGTGTTACTAGCGTACGTACATACGTACGCAGTACATGGACTACCGATATACCAGCTCTTGCCTATTGGCGACGGGATACTAATTGGCAACCTGTTAAGCATTTACTGCGTTATGTTTCATTAAACTCTGTCTTTCCATTATAAAGATATTACATTCAACATCCTGCACCACCTTTAATTGACATGGCGCAATTTTAAATATTGCGCGGCCCAATTTTGTTTAGTACTTCCCCTAACAAAAAAACCCGGCATCTAGTCGCACGCTGACTGAGCCGCGATATATAAACTTACCCAGGGAGATTACATTGCAAACATAGTGTAACGCGTCCACTGGCGGTTTGTTTCGGTGAGTCCGCACAGTACAACAGTCCGACTTGGCAACGCCACCTAGCGACTTATCACCGGCACTGCAGTGCATGATATAAAAATCCTAAAACCATCAACTTCTAAAACTGGCGTTTTGAAGAAAGTCATGAAATATGCAATCTTAAATTCGATAAAATTGACGCAGTACAATTTGAACGACGTTATAAGCCAAATATATGAGTGCCAGAAATAATCCACATTCAGACACATGAAAATGTTTGCCATTTCTCCATTTCATTGTCGAAACTCCAGACGGTTTTACAGAATGTGAAAGCCATGGAAAATGTATACTGGATATCAAATACTCCTACAAGCACCAATATGAACGTGTGAGTGAAATTCACGACAGGTCATACATTACATCGAAACAGAAATCATTGCCTTGAAAAAGTCTGAGAAATATTAACACATTCAAACTGCTGTATGTCAAAAATTGTTCTGCGACTTTGTACTGCAGTGGAGTAGCCAGATTCATGCGAGAACATACATTCAATTTCTTCCATTGTAGTGATTTTCACATATATTATACAGGTAGTTATTTCCCCCAAAAAACGTAGGTTAAAGTAAAAAAATACACACCTGACAAAATGTTACGGGATGCAATTACACACCATGTCACTGGACTTTGTACTGTACACCCACTGGTGAATCCATGTGACAAGTGTTTTGTATGATGTGGTGTTTGTGAATGAGCTGATAAGACAAGTGTCGTGCCTTTGCACTTAATGACTGGGTGCCAGACATCCTTCAGCAAAGTTGCAAATCATGATTTGAATTGGGGTCCCATCTGTTTGGCACAAAGTGTTCTTTATAGGAATTAAATATTAAATAAGTATAATTGTGTAACTATTCCAACAGTTTAAAAAAATACGAGTGCCCGCTACACAGAAATATGCACTTAGTAATCTTAGGTTTACTGATAGGTTGTATCATCGTGCTATTTTGATTGTAAATGAGGCAGGTCATTTTTAAATTATGTATACATGTATCAACTAAATGTGTCACCTGAATAAATATTTGTATTGACTTGTTACAAAATATGATCATTGCACATCAAAAGATAAATAGAGAGAATAAATAGTTGTTTCCATTAACATTTTAAAGAGTCAATGTTATCGCCCTTGATATCAAAGTGGCAATTCAAGCTTGATGTAAACATAATAATAATGTAAAATTAACATGGTTGATATGAATTTTTTAAGAATTTTACCAAATTTTCTACGACGGCCATCTTGGATTATGCGACAACCTCAATTTTAACAAATATGAAAATGCTTCACCCACGCACCACAACTGTGAAGTCTGACCAGCGTCGGCCAAACGGTACATGAGAAGAATACGAAATCTATAATTAAAGGATGACCTGTCGGCGGCCATCTTGTATGATGTATCATCCGATTTTGACAATACCCACGATACCTTCGATTTGATATATATCAGGACCATATTAGGTCAAATTTGAAATAACGCCATGTGCCAGATACAAAATCAATGCGTAACAAAACAAAGGGAGAACACTGGAATATTAGTGAGGCAAGAGTTGTGATAAATATACAAAAAGGAATTCCAGTTATGCTCGGGACACAAAATCAGTACATGTATCCGAAAAAAAACAAAAGAAATCAGTATGGTAAGATATGTTATTCTTGCTTTTAAGGACTAGAGCAAGTGAGCGGGGTCTCACACATACCCTCGGCCGCAGCAAAGTCATTTGGCCTTGACCTTTGGCATGAAAGCCGCTTAGGTGAGATATAGAATGAAAATATGGCTGTTGATAAAGAAGTATGTGACATTTCCAGTCGATCCAACATACGGTTGCAGATAAATTGTGTACTTAAAACTTTAATGCAAATATTTCAAAACATTTAACACAATTTGACCTTGACCTTGGACATGAAAGTCACATGCGTGGCCTATAAAATGAAAATATGGATGTTGATTGTTGATAGACAAATATATGAAGTTTCAATTCATTCTCACTTACGGTTGCAGAGAAATTGTTTACTTAAAACTTTAACGCATATATTTCAAAACATTTAACGCAAGTTTCAAAGTAATTTCACCTTCACCGTGTGCATGAAAGCCGTATGAGTGGGCTATAGAATGTTTGTTTAATGGTGTTTAACGGCCTATCAACAGCTATGGTCTAATACTCACATAAAGGATATAACTGTCGGATACCAAATGCCAAATTGTTTGTTTGTTTGTTTATTGGTGTTTAACGGCCTATCAACAGCTCAGGTCATATAAGGCTGGGCAAACGGGTTCGATCCTGTATTAACCTGCTGCATTGGGGGGAAAATCCCAAAATCAGAACGGAATAATTTCATCGAGAAAAATATAGTCAGCCCTGAAATTAGAATAACCTGACCTGATGCAAGGTCCATACCACACCAAAGTCACTTGGCCCCTTTCCCTAAAAAGGATTACGAATAATCGTAATACTCACACAAGAGATATAACCAGATTCAACTGTCACATACAAAATGCCAAAGACGTATGTGAGGGCCAAACCAGGTCTCCAGTCGGATTTCCGGTAAGGATGAATCGCGATTGTTAAATTACCCATCACATGCACCCACTAGGGCTATAGAAAGAAAATATTGATCTTCTAACTTCATAAAGAAGTATATATATGAAGTTGCAAGTCAACCCGACTTGCGGTTGCAGAGACATTGTGTACTTAAAAACTTTGACATGTTTGATGCAAATATTTAAAAACTTTAAGTAATTTGACCTTGTGCAGGAAAGCCACATCGGTGTGCTACAGTATAAAAAATATGGATGACGATAAAGAAGTATATGAAGATTCAACTCAATGCGATTTACGGTTGCAGATATAATGGGTACCCAAAAACCTTTAACGCAAATCTTACGGATGGACGAAAATACAAAAACTATATACACCTCGACATACTTTGTATGCCTGGGTATGAATCATGATTGAAGGCACTGTGTTACAGATGATGCCTCAATATGTTGTTTGTCACATCATGCACTGCAAATGACCAATATCAACCAATTGCACCATTTCATTCGAAGTCAAATTTCGAAGTCGAAATTTATTGTACACATGTAATTTGTTACAAGTTTGACCATTGGGCATTGATTTCAATTATAATCATGATAATAGCACAAAAATACATCATTAATTCGTAAATTTTCGTTTCCCTTCGAAAGTCTACAAAGTTTGTCTTTGGTCTATTCTGGATGTTTCAAGTAAAATCCTTTATTGCGAAGATAACTGAAACCATGTGAAAACAACCAAATAGAGACTTTATAGACTGTGGACGTTAAACAGAAATTTATGAATCAAAGATTGAATGCAATACCTTAAATGCTAATCACTCTAGGTTGGCGGTAGGATTTTTAAATTTGCTCAAATATGTGTCTGTGACTGGAGAAATGGGGCTTATGGGATTTGCGACCAGTGTAGATACACATATCCGCACAGGATCTGCACTGTTCACCATTGCATCAATGAAATCTCCATCATGCTTCTAACACGCCACATCATTATCAGGCTACAGGAGTGTACTATTTGATCAGGAGCTACACTGGTCACAAATCCCATAAACCACATTCTCCAGTCACAGGCACCGGTTAAAGTAACGGACCAATACCTATAAATACATTAAATATACCTAAAAGCATCAATAAGTGAAATAAAATAGGCTAAACAAATTATTTACTCCCATATATCACACATGGAGTAGATACATTTTGTTTAGCTTATTTTTCTCTCACTTATTGATGCTCTTATGTATATTTAATGTATTTATAGGCCATGGTCCGTTACTTCAACCTGAGGTCACAGCCACATATGTGTAAAAGCATAGTAAATATATTTCTGACCATTTCAATAGCTAGTCCTTCAAGTGTCACATAATCAGAAATGTACAAATGTCATTCTGTCCACCACAAGAATGAGTCATCGATTAAAAAAATATTGACAAATCTTAAAACTGCACATGTCAGATTTGTGTGAATAAGATTCATTCTCAATTCCATCAACACAAGAAGTAACATGTCTTCACGACACATCCTTTCAACAGGTTGATTAGATGATTAGAGCAGAAATCAGAGTTAAGAACCACACAAACACTGCCGCTGGCATGGATGGTACTCCGGTTAAATGGTTAATTTTTTGTAACTGAACTTGTCTTTCTCAAGCTCTTCCTCGAGGGTTATATTTTCAGATGTCGCTGATCTTAAGATGATGACAGTCTGTCATGGCGACACTATATTTTGCTTCGTGTAGGTCAGGAACTGGATCAGTTCCTTTTCGCGAGTGTTTGGCAACTTGTTGCCCAGGTGGAGCAGTGTCTTCGGGCAGCGATTCTTCTGGTGGCCTTTGTCCTTCAACAGCAGAATGAGAAACAATTTCTGCCTTATCTGCTTCTGGGACCGCCCATATACTATCTCAATAGCCCTGCCTCGACTGCAGGGTGAAGTTGAAGAGGCTCGACGAATAATCCAGATGGCTAAGATCTGTAGACGGCTTCCCTGAAACAAACAATCAAACAATATTATGTATATGGTTAGCCTTTTATCTAATTTCTTACCAGTATTTCCAACATGAAACATGAAACAGTGCTTATAGAACTACATCCCACCCGGGCATCAAACTCACAACACTTGGATAAATGTGGTAAGCGAGTAAGCCACATTGTTCATAGTTGTGAACAGTAACTCTTGAAATCTACAACCGTACTGTCCGTAGCAGAGTTACGTTTCCATTCATAGTCTTCCTCTGCAGAATAGTGAATAAGAGATCTGGTTCGCAAATTACATGCAGCAGCTAAAGTTGGGGTCCCATCCACAGGTTGAAGTAACGGACCGAGGTATATATATGTGTGTGTTATAGAGGGAGTAACAAAACTTTTTTTAGCTTTTTTTTTTCGTTTATGGATGCTTTTAGGCGTATTTAATGTATTTATAGACCTCGATCCGTTACAATGTACTTCAACCTGTGGTCCCATCTAGTAGGCATAACAGTTTGCCTATAACAATTAAATAAGTGTATAATTGTGTAACTACGGTACATGTATTGCACCAGTTTTAAAAATTACGAGTGCAGGCCCACTATACACATATAATCATTTAGTAATATTGATTTTACTGATAGTGACTCACGGTGGTATCAGGCTATTTTGATATGCAAATGAGACATGACATTTTTAAATTATTTATACCAATTAAATGTGTCACCCGAACAAATATTTTTATTGACACATTATAAAATACGATCATAGTGCAGATAACAAAACTAAGCAGACAGAATATAGTTTCCATTAACCTTTAATGGGAACATGGTTATCGCCCCTGATATCAGTGAAGAAATTCACGTTTCATATAAAAATAAAAAGTACATGTATATTTGCACGTACATGTACAAATGGGGGGAAAATCCCAAAATCAGAACTGAATATTTACAATAACAAAACTATATGTTCAGCACTGAAATCAGAATAATCCTGGTCTGATACCAGGTCCTCGCCACACCAGAATCACTTGGCCCCTCCCAAAAGCAGTAGGATAAGTAATAATCTTACTACTTTTATAATGGGCAATAACCCAATTCAACTCCCAGGTAACAAAAGAGCCAAAGATAAAAATGTACTGAAGGGTCAATCCAGGCAAATAGTGATTCCTATATGGAGGAACCACTACCGTTAATTTAAGTCGTCTCGTTCTCCCGACCACCACCCACGTAAAGTTTTGTATTACTTTTATAATAGTTTTTTTTCAGATGGAAAATATACAAATTAGGTCACAATTAACAACTAAAGTGTAAATCAGATCTGATTAGCTATTCTGTAGAGGAAGCCTACATGTATCATTTATTTGTTTGTTGGGGTCTAACGACCTACCACCAACAGAATCCCACTACGACTCACTGCAAAGGGGGGTAGAAATCAAGTATACACCCTGAATCACCATGCCAGGTCCACAGCAGGTAGGATCAGTAATAATCTTACTACTTCTATAATGGGCAATAACCCATTTCAACTCCCAGGTAACAGAAAGAGCGAAAGATGAAAACGTACCTGAGGGCCAAACCAGGCAAATCGTGATCCATACGTATTACTTTCATAATATTTTTTTTCAGATGGAAAATATACAAATTGTGTCACAATTAACAACTAAAGTGTAAATCAGATCTGATTAGCTATTATGTAGAGGAAGCCTACATGTATGAATGTAATAGTAACTCTGCTACAGACGGTACAGGAGTAGATTGCAAGATGTATTGTTCGCAACTACAATAACATGGTTCAATAATAATGAAACATCAGTGATTCTATATTTTATGTACATATTGGTGTCGTTTTTCTAGTTTCGATGTAGAACCAATAATTCATTAAACTGTGTTTATTCCATTTGGTGACATCACCCAAATAGTAAAAGCCATCTGTTTAGCCGTGATTATCTCGGCTAAGAACTGCCTTGAATGTTCAGGGAATTTAGACTGAATATGGACATTTTCACGAAAATTATTATTAGGTGCGCAGAATTAACAGACACGATTGTAATCCCAACAAACATACAGCCTCCACCCCCGCCCATATGAAGCAAAGAAGTCCCTCATCACCACCCCAGACCAAACATGGGTACCCTGTGTACACATACATTTTAGGAAGCCCACCCACTGCAATACAAATACTTAATACAAATACTGCACTTCAATATTTTTACTTGTTTGGTCACTGTTTTTATAGTTTTCTAAATCGTGTAAACACGTGACTTTCTGAAAACACTTGTCTTAAGAAAACAACATGAATAATCAGACATGTAAAATATTGGTGTGTGCCAAGCCACATACACGGTGCGAAGCCGGGTACACTTGCTTAATACAAATACTGCACCGGCCTATATTCATGATATTTCGGGGAAAAGTCACCGCTGTGCAAATGCAGTGTACCTGGATTCGCACACCTCAATTTTTTACTTATTTCATCACTGTTGTTACAGTTTTTTTAAACACATTTGACTCTCGGGGGGGGGGGGGGGAATGAAAGTAGTGTCTTTTTTAAGTGCTAAGGGCACACGCGCTTTTGGCTAGCGCTCTACCTACCGAGACACGGCGTCACTACCATCCAATGTATTTTCCGCATACATCGGTTCCGCCGATGACTCTTGTTACATCATATGGTTGAGGCGGATACAATCTTCATGTTCTGGGATCCGTGGTATGGAGCCAACATAGCAGTGCTTTAAAGTCCATGACACAAGATGCCGTCAGAAAGGTCAGTTCTTGGTAAATGCTGGCTTGTGTGTATGACTATTTTGGTCGAGTAGGAACATGTTTCAACCACTGTACTTGATTTTACAGCAGTCATTATGGAGATTGATAATTTTACCATACTCAAAAAGGCTTGAAATTATAGAATAAAATTAAAACTTTTAAGGTTTATAAAGATTTATTGCCATACTTAATTTATAATGATTACTATACACTTAACAAAAGTTATAATTGGTCACCCTATAAGCTTGCGATTTGTGAGCAGACTAGAATTCTGACTATGTTCAGGTAGGATTTTAATTTTATACAAATCATATTCCAATACGTTGTCGAAAAATATCGATTCAAAATATCTCACAGCAATGTCGTATTAAGCACTTAAAGATGGTCAACCTCGCTCTCAAAAATAAAACATTTGAGACGGAAAAATCTGTTGTTGGCGTTTGTGGGTATCATTATTCAAACGAAGTCAGCAGCAAATTCTTGTGTAATGAATGAAATTGAGTAATTCACACATTCCGCGCGAAAAAGAGTCGATATCACGCGCACAGAGGGTGTTGAATAACACGTCTGTCACGTACCGTACTTGGTTATCCGCACGGTCCGTTTTTTTCCGAATTTTGTAAAATTTGACAAAAAATCAGTTTTTAGTGCTTATTTTGGCTTTAATAGATGGATAATTTTATTTAGTATACCGCGTGTATTGGAGGTGAAACTAGATGGAATAAGATGCAGTTTATTGGGCAATCAATGCAAATTAAAAACGCACCGGACAGTAGCATGGACATGACCGTGTCGCTTTCTCATCTACAAGCGTGTCATAAATCATGATGAATTGGTAGTTCACGTCCTTTCAACTGAATAACTAATGGGGATGCATGCAATTAACAGTGGGATATCTCCATTTAGAGACGTAAATTATGAATTGGCGAATTATGAATCTTTTTCAACAAAAGGGCGCATTAGAAACATCAAATCTTGACGGTGGGTCGCATTTCTGTGATTGTTGTTGTGTCAACGCCGAAACATCACCTAATGGATAATATGACGTCATTATTACGTCATAAAATGCAACTTTTTATTAACATTTTATGTTTTTCTTGTTACCGAAATGTCCATGATTTAGTAACAACATTGACAGATGTTAATAAAATATCACCAGACATGTGCCAAAACCACTGTTTTTGAGCTTCCTGTCACAGCTGAGTGATTTTGCTTAAAATGTTAAAATGTTATTACTAGAATATTTTAGATATCTGTTAAAATTACATCATTATCCGCTAAAAATAAACAAAGTTATTGCATTTTGTAGGGTGACCAATTATACAATTTGTTATGCGTATACAACAGTTATGAACAGCCACTGAAAATTCTGAACCATTGTAGTTTAGACAAATAAACGTTTGCAATAACGTTTTATAAAGGATGTCAAACAAAGAATCTCTTCCGGTTTTCATCACATGCACTTCATAAATTATTCATGTACATGTACTGTCATAAAGCATAACAGGCCTAATGAAAACAACTGAAAATCTTCAGACAGAATCACAGGCATAATCAAAACAAGTGAAATGTTCAGACATAATCATAGGCATACTCAAAACTGACCTCTTCAGACATAATCACAGGTATAATCAAAACAAGTGAAATGTTCAGACATAATCATAGGCATAATCAAAACTGATCTCTTCAGACATAATTACAGGTATAACAAGAGCAAGTGAGCTGCGGCTCACGTATACCCCGGCCACCGCCACCGCCTCACATTGCCAATCAGAAAAACAAATTCCTGTCACATGACCTTGAAGTCGCAGACAGCATGTGCATGACATATAAAGAATATTTGCAGGATGTAAGCATGCATATGAAATTATAAGTGAATAGATGAAGAGATATAACATACTTAAACGCTTTAAAGGGGCATCTAATGGATCAATGCGAGAAATGGCCTCTAGAAAAGAAAATATTTTTAAAATTGGTTTCTAATTGTAAACCTCATAGATAAAAGCAATGCACCAGGGGGCCGTTTCACTAAACTTCTTACGACTAAAATGTTTGTAAGTGCAAAATTAAGATAGTCTGTAAATTTCACAATAACATTGTTTTCTTGTAAACAATTGTTGGATTTTCATTTATTGAGCATAGGCTGCATATGCATCCTATGTTCAATAAATGTAACTCCATCAATTTGAAATTTCCAGCCGATCCTAAATTTGCACTTACGAACATTTTTGTCGTACGAAGTTTAGTGAAACGGGCCCCTGGTCCGGGCCATTAAAACGTGTGTTGAATGCATATTTTTGTTAACTGAACATAGCTTCTGAGGAGAATCCGTTGTTCTCTTTATCCGTTCTTGTTTACTTGTATCCAAAAGTACACATGCTAATTTACATACCATTAACAGTGACTTATTCAAGCAATGTTCTATTATTATGGAGGCGTATAACATCACCTAATGGATAATATGACGTCATTATTACGTCATAAAATGCAACTTTTTATTAACATTTTATGTTTTTCTTGTTACAGAAATGTCCATGATTCAGTAACAACAAGATTGACAGATTTTAATAAAATATCACCAGACATGTGCCAAAAACACTGTTTTTGAGCTTCCTGTCACAGCTGAGTGATTTTGCTTAAAATAAATACATTTTCTCCACTCCAATGTTATTACTAGCACATGTACTGTCATAAAGCATAACAGGCCTAATAAAAACAACTAAAAATCTTGAGACATAATCACAGGCATAATCAAAACAAGTGAAATGTTCAGACATAATCATAGGCATACTCAAAACTGACCTCTTCAGACAGTCACAGGTATACTCAAAACAAGTGAAATGTTAAGACATAAAACCAAGTGATATGTTCAGACATAATCATAGGCATAATCAAAACTGATCTCTTCAGACATATCACAGGCATAATCAAAACAAGTGAAATGTTCAGACATAATCACAGGCATAATCAAAACTGAATTAATTTTGCAAAGATCCAACAGCCAGTATCATTGATCTACATAATGGACACAGTTTTGTTGTCGATTCAAGTTCCACAGCACAAACCGTGCAACATCGATGGCCACACGGTATGAAAAAGGAATCCTTTGCATGGTCGAAACACACAAAGCACTCCGCACCACCTGGCGCCACCGGTTTGAAGGAAACCTGAAATAAAGGAATAAAAAGAACTGTGTGCATCACAAAATATACACGTTCATGGGCAATAACTTTAGTGTTACTTCTCCCATTTGGCTGTTTATTGAACTTTGCATATACAGTGTGCCCATACACACTGTGACAAAGTTTCCTAAGGATTTAGTAATACATGTTGGAGTGAGGACAACACAATTTATGTTAATTTTCCACAACTGAAGTGTGAAGGATCTGTCTGGTTATCGAACTTGGCCTGGGCATTGAACCCATGAATATTGTGACCAAGTTTCATAAATAGTTGGTAATATTTTATTTTATTATACCTCACATCATGTCCCCTATATAAACTTCCTATATCGTCGAATGAACTATTTCTACTGTTTTACATGCTACACAATGTCCCCGTCCATTATATAAATAGTGCCCTTGGTTAGAGGGGGATATTGTGGATTGTCTCCCCGAGGGAAAATTATCGAGGGGAGACAATCCACAATATCCCCCTCAACCAAGGGCACTATTTCCTTTATTATACCGAATATAACTAAAATTTGACATTGCGCGTAACCACTGCTATGTAGATGCATCACTAATATCTCTTATCAGTGTCCAAGTCAGTACGTCAACACGCTTCAAGTTTGTGTGTGTGAAATTCTGAGTGGTGTCACTGGTTCAACCAAAGGCAGCATTACTTCGTTATGCATAATAATGAACCCCGATTTTATGGTTATACATGTGTAATTTACTCTTTCCACAACTGTTGTTAACGCCAATTGCGACGTCTTTGAATTGGCGCCAACGATAACGTTGTTTTCAACGCGACGTTACGAAACTGACGTCAATTGGCGTCGTTCATGTGTTTCCGTCAACGGTCTTCGGGTATCTTCGGCGCTTCATGGGATATTGCCATTGCATCAATTGGGGATATTGTAGATTATTATACCTCATCGTAAATTCGACGCTTTGCATTGGTCAATTCCATACCACGTGGTATAAAGCAATTGGCCATGTGTACCCTGAGGGCAATACTGCCATGACATAATATAATTATGGACCGTTTCGCCCGAAGATACCCGAAGTCTGGTCACGGAAACTACCGAACATTAATTGGAGTACCTTGTAGCTTATCGCGCATCGAAACCGAAAGTACCGAATGAGATGAAAGAAGACGCTGACTGGTACCCCCGTACCAGTCACTTTCGAATGTCACTTTCGAAAGGCCTGTTCCCCCGATGGATATCAATGTACATTTAAAGTATGGCGAAGATCGGAGACACGGTAGGAGAGTTATCGGACGGAAACGAACATTCTCTACTGACGGACGGACGGACGGACGGACAGACGAACGGACGTTCGCACGAGACGGATTTACGTGTTTTTCTTTTGTTCTTTTGAACCCCACAAGTCCCATTTTGAACCCCACAAGTCTACGGAATAAGTAGTATGTCTTACGAGTACTTGTGTGGTTTTTGGCAGATTTTGCAATTCACAACTACCCTCGCTTGTGTACGGACAGACGGACGGACGGACGGACGGACAGACAGACGGACGGACAGGGTAAACACTATATGCCACCGACAACTTTCGTTGCGGTGGCATAATTATAATTATATTATCCAACCTCTCTAATGCCTCCATGAAGATAATGGAATCTTGAAAGTGTACTCTGGCAGAGTTGATAATAAAGATTATGCATATAGGCCTATGTATCTGGAAAAGCAAATGGCGGAAATTGGATAGTACCATTTATACTAATGGTTCAGACTTTTCAATATCATAGGCCTAAACATATTTTTTAACATTTTTTTTATGTCTTTCTCAAGTTTACCTTGGTGTAATATGGGTTCAGATACAATTGTTCTAGCAAATTTCTGGAATTTACGCCATTTGCTTTTATTATTAAACACAGGTCCTTTAAATTCAAAAATGTTGCTCAAACAAACTACATTTTATCACCAAATTCCACTATGTGAATGGTTCAGGTCTGGCAAAATTCTGCAAAAATGTAGTTCCTTTAAAATTGTGAATTCGCAGGGCCAGTGCTTTTAGGGCCGACCTGACTTAGGGCCGAAGTGTCATTAAGGCCCATTTTCAATAAACATGTGCAAATGGTGTCGCAGACGTATATTGAGCTCTGTAATCGCTCTGAGAATGCAATTTTTGCATGTTCGTTACTGTCGCAATTCTGAAACACGTATGTTATACGGCACTCAACATACTTACATTTCAATTTGATCTCGAGCAGCGTCGACCCCACCAGCCCCACCCGTCTTTTCCGATCTGCTAAGCAGACTTTGACAGCGATCTTAGATTTCTCCGTCTGACTCTCCTCCATCTTCAGCTGATCTTGGACTTGCGCAATGTCTGCAGTAGTGCAAATGGCGTACAGTTGACTAAGGGGAGTAACTCCGGTCATATGTATGTTCGTTATTTGGCAATGGTAGGTTGGTTGCTTGCTTGGATTTAACGCCCGTAACACAGATTTAATCCCGACAATCGGGAATCCCGATTTAGACAGTCTAATTTCCCGGTGGTTGCCAGCCGTCCCTCCGGGCGGGGAAGACATTGATAGGTGCATTGATAGGTGCATAACCCTCGAGAGAGTGAGGACGGATACAGAGACCTGCTGGTGGCCCCCTGGTTCTTGTACGTGCTCAGAGTAAAGCTCCGATACACGGGATCGACACTTTCTGGGTTGAACCAGTAGTATCCGGCCTCTTTAGTTGAGATAGTATTTTTATAGTGCCGAAGCCGGGGATCGAACCCACAACCTTCGCCACCGTAGTCTAGCGCGTTACCACTAGGCCACTCTCCGGCCCTTATTTGGGAATATCTTTCGAAGTTGGCATACCGCCACCTAGAATGTCAAAATCATAACAGTGGTGCCCGTTTTTCGTTTCTATATGAGAGCATAGAATAAAATATAAATTAAATGTAGTTTGCATTAAATTCCACGCCAATTTCACTGGTGCAGGAAAAGAGATATAAAATCATGAAAACTGTAGAACAAAATAAAATACTCCACATACCTCGTGCGTGTGTCCCGTTTGCGTACTCTCAGGTGTCAATGGCGTCTTCTATGCAAATTATATAAACGAGAAATTATATAAACAAGAACTCATTATGTAGTTTTGTCGAGATGACTTGTGAGGCAAAACTGTCAAGAAGTATGTAGGAATACCGTGTTAATACCACCAAAGCGCGATTCTTCTTCTCGCACAGTTGCGTACATTTATGTCTACATGTTCTTTATATGAACATGTCGGAAAGATTTATGTCGCGCAGATGTATGCCTGTATGTCGGGATGTACATTATGTAAATATGTCGCAAGGATTTAACTATCGAAGCTGCGTTGTTATATAGACATGACATATTAATTCTTTTCTACTTGTTGTGTTGTAATGAGACATGTCGACATACTACACCGCGACTTATCCGTCATCAACTCAACATTAGGGTGCCCAATTAACGTTTCCATAGTATACGGATAAGAACATGGACAATACTCAGGCCCTTACGCAGGAATTATTTTAGGGGGGTGCGTTATCGACGGCGCGAAGAGCTAAACATTGTTTTTGCACATCCACGTAAATACCTCGGCAGATTAACCCGTTCACCCCTAAGTAACTGGAATGGATTTTGATTTGTTGATTTTGCAACCAATCTAAATCATCATAAAATGATTTTCAGACCAGTCCATTTATGAACATGGGGTGTTTTTGTTCTCAAAATTATGAAAATTAATTGCAAAAGTGCAGATCCTGATGAGACGGCTCGTTACGAGCCGGCTCATCTGGATCTACACTGTTTGCCAATACCACTATACAGGCATGCGGGTCAAGAGTGAAAGGGTTAAGGGGGGTGCATACGCACCCGTCGCACCCCCTCTGCGTACGGGCCTGATACTGCAGTTGGAACAGTTTGCAGATTTTGATTATCTTGCGTGTTAGATAAATCAGGCTGTGTAGATCCTGATCACACTGCGCGGAAACTGGTTTGAAAGCTGCCCATGCGACTATACACATGACGTATATGCGCAGTCTGACCAGAACCTACCATGTTTATTAATCAGTGAAACACGAACCATGCCTTTACCCTGCCTCCAGCAAGCAGTATATTTCCCTGTCAGCAGGTCAGGATGTAGTTGCTTGATGGCAAATCAAGAGATAGACAGGTCGCTAATTGATAGTTGCATACAAAATATACTCCAACCATGCAAAGTTCGTCCAATTGTGATCGTTCACCGATCTAAAAAACACTTTTTGTCTAATTACGTTCATTATCTGGAACAGGGTCAATGCACCTTATTTAATAATACAAGCACCGAAGCGTCTATGTAAGGACATCTCTGATTGGCTAAACCTAAAAATAGACGCGAGGACTTTCCCTTTTCAGGGTTTCGGGAAGACATAATCTGATAGTACGCGAATCATGAATGAAATCCAATGAAATTAGAAAAAAGTGTTTTTTAGATCGATGAACGATCACAATTGGACGAACTTTGTATGGTTGGAGTTTTTAATGTATATGGTCATGGTGCACGACTTTAGTTTGAGCTGGCGATCAGCTATCGGCCAAATATGACCGATAATCCACGCCGGACGGCCTCCGATTCTGTGTGAGATTCTTTCGTACACGCAAATTTCGCATTGGATGGGGTATACAACATGCGAATACTTGAACTGAATAAATGCTGGAAACAGCGATTTGAAGTGAGTATATTCACACACCTAATACCTTTATCGATTTCCAGAGACAGAAGTCATACATTTAATCGATGTTTATTGTGTTAGTGCGAGCCGGAAAAGAGAGGGTTATTTCTATAATAGCCATATTGATTCTCACCTTTATAAACTGAATATGGTAGTGTACGAGACCAAGTGGGTGGGGTAATGGGATTGTTTTAATAGGCATTGTTTTAGTGTCATAGGTCTGAGTCTTCCACCTGTGACATGTGTGTGTGTAAGTTCATGTGTTTCAGTCTGAGGTAAGATCGGTTCTAGTGTGTAACACAATTAAACATTTGTATGCTTACTGGCATGTTCTTTGTTTTTCAATTTTTGTCCCGCCTGCTTTAGCAGAAGCGGGACATAAGCATAGCTTTTCCGTCGGCGTCGGCGGCGTCGGCGTAGGCGGCGTCAACATTTCACGTTAAGTTTTTTCGTTTAACTCAGTTTCCAGAAAACTATAACTCCTACGACCTCCATACTTGGTATACATCAACACTGTGGTGTAACCATCTCACACAGAGGGAGGCCATGTGACCTTCACCTACTTTTCATGATTCATTGACCTACTTTTCACATGCATTCAACGTTAAGTTTTTGAGCTTAGCTCTGTTTCTAAAACTTAATGCTCAGGTTAATTCATTGTAAATTCTGTTTCCCTCAATGGAATGCTTTAATATTCCATACATGCATTTGTAGCAACATCCCGCATCATTCTACAGAAAGCCCATGGTGCTCGCTAACCCCAAAGGTCAAGATCGCTGACTTAGAAATATCCGTGTTTGGAAAAGTTAACGCTCAGTTTATGCTTTAATATTCCATACATGCATTTGTAACAACATCCCGCATCATTCTACAGAAAGCCCATGGTGCCCGCTAACCCCAAAGGTCAAAGTCGCTGACTTAGAAATTTCCGTGTTTTCAAAAGTTAACGCTCATTTTATGCTTTAATATTCCATACATGCTGCATTTGTAACAACATCCCGCATCATTCTACAGAAAGCTCATGGTGCCCGCAAACCCCAAAGGTCAAGGTCACTGACTTAGAGAGAAATGTTCGTGTTTGGAAAAGTTAACGCTCAGTTTATGATTTAATATTCCATACATGCCTTTGTAACAACATCCCGCATCATTCTACAGAAAGCCCATGGTGCCCGCTAACGCCAAAGGTCGAGGTCACTGACATAGAGAAATGTTCGTGTTTGGAAGCCCAGGGTGCCCGCTAACGCCAAAGGTCAAGAATTTTCGTGTTTGGAAAAGTTAGCGCTCAGTTTATGCTTTAATATTCCATACATGCATTTGTAACAACATCCCGCATCATTCTACAGAAAGCCCATGATGCCCGCAAACCCCAAAGGTCAAAGTCGCTGACTTAGAAATTTCCGTGTTTGCAAAAGTTAACGCTAAGTTTATGCTTTAATATTCCATACATGCATTTGTAACAACATCCCGCATCATTCTACAGAAAGCCCATGATGCCCGCTAACGCCAAAGGTCAAGGCCATTGACTTAGATAAATGTTTGTGTTTGGAAAAGTTAACGCTCAGTTTATGCTTTAATATTCCATACATGCATTTGTAACAACATCCCGCATCATTCTACAGAAAGCCCATGGTGCCCGCGAACCCCAAATGTCAAGGTCACTGACTTAGAAATTTCCGTGTTTGGAAATGTTAACGCTCAGTTTATGCTTTAATATTCCATACATGCATTTGTGACAACATCCCGCATAATTCTACAGAAAGCCCATGGTGCCCGCTAACCCCAAAGGTCAAGGTCACTGAATTAGAAATTTCCGTGTTTTCAAAAGTTAACGCTCAGTTTATGCTTTAATATTCCATACATGCATTTGTAACAACATCCCGCATCATTCTACAGAATGCCCATGGTGCCCGCTAACGCCAAAGGTCAAGGTCACTGACTTAGAAATTTCTGTGTTTGGAAAAGTTAACGCTCAGTTTATGCTTTGGTATTCCATAAATGCATTTGTAACAACATCCCGCATCATTCTACAGAAAGCCCATGTTGCCCGCTAACACCAAAGGTCAAGGTCACCGACTTAAAAATGTCCGTGTTTTTTTAAAAGTTAACGCTCAGTTTATGCTTTAATATTCCACACATGCATTTGTAACAACATCCCGCATCATTCTACAGAATGCCCATGGTGCCCGCTAACGCCAAAGGTCAAGTTCACGGACTTAGAAATGTTCGTGTTTGAAAAATTAACGCTCAGTTTATGCTTTGGTATTCCATACATGCATTTGTAACAACATCCCGCATTATTCTACAGAAAGCCCATGTTGCCCGCTAACCCCAAATGTCAAGGTCACCGACTTAAAAAATTCCGTGTTTGGAAAAGTTAACGCTCATTTTATGCTTTAATAGTCCATACATGCATTTGTAACAACATCCCGCATCATTCTACAGAAAGCTCATGGTTCCCGCAAACCCCAAAGGTCAAGGTCACTGACTTAGAGATAAATGTTCGTGTTTGGAAAAGTTAACGCTCAGTTTATGCTTTAATATTCCATACATGCCTTTGTAACAACATCCCGCATCATTCTACAGAAAGCCCATGGTGCCCGATGACGCCAAAGGTCAAGGTCACTGACTTAGAGAAATGTTCGTGTTTGGAAGCCCATGGTACCAACTAACGCCAAAGGTCAAGAATGTTCGTGTTTGGAAAAGTTATCGCTCAGTTTATGCTTTAATATTCCATACACGCATTTGTAACAACATCCCGCATCATTCTACAGAAAGCCCATGATACCCGCAAACCCCAAAGGTCAAAGTCGCTGACTTAGAAATTTCCGTGTTTGCAAAAGTTAACGCTCCGTTTATGCTTTAATATTCCATACATGCATTTGTAACAACATCCCGCATCATTCTACAGAAAGCCCATGATGCCCTCTAACGCCAAAGGTAAAGGTCACTGACTTAGAGAAATGTTCGTGTTTGGAAAAGTTAACGCTCATTTTATGCTTTAATATTCCATACATGCATTTGTAACAACATCCCGCATCATTCTACAGAAAGCCCATGGTGCCCGATGACGCCAAAGGTCAAGGTCACTGACTTAGAGAAATGTTCGTGTTTGGAAGCCCATGGTACCAACTAACGCCAAAGGTCAAGAATGTTCGTGTTTGGAAAAGTTATCGCTCAGTTTATGCTTTAATATTCCATACACGCATTTGTAACAACATCCCGCATCATTCTACAGAAAGCCCATGATGCCCGCAAACCCCAAAGGTCAAAGTCGCTGACTTAGAAATTTCCGTGTTTGCAAAAGTTAACGCTCCGTTTATGCTTTAATATTCCATACATGCATTTGTAACAACATCCCGTATCATTCTACAGAAAGCCCATGATGCCCTCTAACGCCAAAGGTAAAGGTCACTGACTTAGAGAAATGTTCGTGTTTTCAAAAGTTAACGCTCAGTTTATGCTTTAATATTCCATACATGCATTTGTAACAACATCCCGCATCATTCTACAGAATGCCCATGGTGCCCGCTAACGCCAAAGGTCAAGGTCACTGACTTAGAAATTTCTGTATTTGGAAACGTTAACGCTCAGTTTATGCTTTGGTATTCCATACATGCATTTGTAGCAACATCCCGCATCATTCTACAGAAAGCCCATGTTGCCCGCTAACCCCAAAGGTCAAGGTCACCGACTTAAAAATGTCCGTGTTTTCAAAAGTTAACGCTCAGTTTATGCTTTAATATTCCATACATGTATTTGTAACAACATCCCGCATGATTCTACAAAATGCCCATGGTGCCCGCTAACGCCAAAGGTCAAGGTCACTGACTTAGAAACTTTCGTGTTTGGAGAAGTTAACGCTCCGTTTATGCTTTAATATTCCATACATGCATTTGTAACAACATCCCGCATCATTCTACAGAAAGTCCATGGTGCCCGCGAACCCCAAAGGTCAAGGTCACTGACTTAGAAATGTCCGTGTTTGGAAATGTTAACGCTGAGTTTATGCTTTAATATTCCATACATGCATTTGTGACAACATCCTGCATAATTCTGCAGAAAGCCCATGATGCCCGCAAACCCCAAAGGTCAAAGTCGCTGACTTAGAAATGTCCGTGTTTGCAAAAGGTAACGCTCAGTTTATGCTTTAATATTCTATACATGCATTTGTAACAACATCCCGCATCATTCAACAGAAAGTCCATGGTGCCCGCGAACCCCAAAGGTCAAGGTCACTGACTTAGAAATGTCCGTGTTTGGAAATGTTAACGCTAAGTTTATGCTTTAATATTCCATACATACATTTGTGACAACATCCCGCATAATTCTGCAGAAAGCCCATGATGCCTGCAAACCCCAAAGGTCAAAGTCGCTGACTTAGAAATGTCCGTGTTTGCAAAAGTTAACGCTCAGTTTATGCTTTAATATTCTATACATGCATTTGTAACAACATCCCGCATCATTCATGGAAAGCCCATGATGCCCGCTAACGCCAAAGGTCAAGGTCATTCACTTAGATAAATGTTCGTGTTTGGAAAAGTTAACGCTCAGTTTATCCTTTAATATTCCATACATGCATTTGTAACAACATCCCGCATCATTCTACAGAAAGCCCATGGTGCTCGCTAACCCCAAAGGTCAAGGTGACTGACTTAGAAATTTCCGTGTTCGGAAAAGTTAACGCTCAGTTTATGCTTTAATATTCCATACATGCATTTGTAACAACATCCCGCATCATTCTACAGAAAGCCCATGGTGCCCGCTAACCACAAAGGTCAAGGTCACTGACTTAGAAATGTACGTGTTTGGAAAAGTTAACGCTCAGTTTATGATTTAATATTCCATACATGCATTTGTAACAACATCCCGCATCATTTTACAGAAAGGCCATGGTGCTCACTAACCCCAAGGTTATTACAGGCTCCTTATGTACTATCAAACTGCGCCAGGCGGGACATCTTGCTCCGCAGAGCTCTTGTCTTATTTTTCTACAATTTGTACGTGCTTCCAGGTACAGAAATTACCGTAATGATTCTATTAACCCTTAGAATGCGGGAACCATCATTTATCGTCTGCTGTTGTCCAATGTTTTGTCTTCTTTCTAGATAAAACTAGTGAAATTATTGTTGTCAAAGCATGTTTTTGACGAGAAAATTAGAAAATAAAAAATAAAAAACAAACGACAAAATTTAATTCAGCATTTTAGGTTACGCCCGGGTGTGGATTAGAATCACAGCGGGCGGCATATTGGGAGCATGTGAGTGAAGGGCTATATAAACAAGGTGCATGATCACGTGGTTACAACAACAACAACGTCGCCCACTCCAAAGTAAGTATTATTTTATATTTTCCTTAATATGCAACGGATTTTGATGAAATATGGCGCAGCAAACGTGTCTTCAAGAGCAGCATTTGGTGGTCCAGGAAGTTCGGCACAGACTTGTGGCGGAAAAAGCTCCGACTATAGTCGCGCCTCTGCTAAAGCAGGTGCAACAAAAAACATGAGGTATGGAACAGAACCATAAGGTAGGGTACAGAACCATTAGGTAGGATACAGAACCATGAACCACGAGGTAGGGAATACCAATAACCATTAGGCCCCAAGAATGGTCATATATTCATCTAGGGTACAGAACCATTAGGGAGGGTACATGACCATGAGGTAGGGAACAGAACCATGAGGTAGGATACAAAACTATGAGGTAGGGAAAAGAAGCAAAGAGGTCGGATACAAAACCATGAGGTAGGGAACAGAACCATGTGGTAGGGTACAGAACCATTAGGTAGGGTACAGGACCATGAGGTAGGGTACAGGACCATTAGGTAGGGTACAGTATCATCTATGTAGGGTACCGAATCATGAGGTAGGGTATATAACTGTGAGGTAGGGTACAGAACCATGAGGTACGGCACAGAACCATGAGGTAGGGTACAGGACCATTAGGTAGGGTACAGAACCATGAGGTACGGTACAGAACCATGAGGTTGGGTACATGACCATTAGGTAGGGAACAAAACCATGAGGTAGGGTACATAACCACGAGGTAGGGTATAGAACCATTAGGTAGGATACAGAACCATGACGTATGGAACAGAACCATGAGGTAGGATACATAAGAATTCCGCCACGGAAGCGGTATCGCGCCTGCCGAGGCATTTGACCGTGAACATTACAAGTAAATAAACGACCTTGACCATGTGAATTTGGATGTGGGGGTGTGCGTAATGAAGCATCATCCCTAGACAAACATTGATGTGAAATATTATCAAACTCTGGCAAGGGGTTAAAGAGATATTGTGAAAAAACAATAACTTTAACGCATTTCTGTTACAAAACACTTTAAAGCATTTGCCTTACAAAGCGGAAAAAGCGCCGACTATAGTCGCACCTCTGCTAAAGCAGGCGCGACAAAAACCATGAGGTAGGGAACAGAACCATAAGGTAGGGTACAGAACCATTAGGTAGGATACAGAACCATGAGGTAGGGAATAGAACCATTAGGTACGGTACAGAACCATGAGGTAGGATACAGAACCATGAGGTAGGGTACAGAACCATGTGGTAGGATACACAAGAATTCCGCGGAATCAAATGTCTCGCCTTGTTCCGCCTTGACCTTGACCCTGGGGCCTTGACCTGGACCATGGGGCCCCGATAATAGTCCTATGTTCATCTACATGTCATAGTAAAGGTATGTATAAAGTTTGATGACTGTAGCTGATAAGGTTTTGAAGTAATGACCGTAACACGCAAACATAACATTGAATGATGACGCCGCCGCCGCCGCGCGCCGCCGCCTCCGACGACGCCTCCGATTCCGGAAAAGCAAAACCTATGTCTCGCTTTCTGCTTTCGCGGGCGAGACAAAAACCATGAGGTAGGGTAAAGAACCATGAGGTAGGGAACAGAACCATGAGGTAGGATACAAAACCATGAGGTAGGGAACAGAACCATGAGGTAGGGTACAGAACCATGAGGTAGGTACATAACCAGTATCATCTATGTCGGGTACCGAATCACGAGGTAGGGTATATAACTATGAGGTAGGGTACAGAACCATGAGGTAGGGTATGACTATACTCACACAAGTTTGTAATCCTCTGCTGGCAAAAACTTCTGTTTCTGACAAACATCTTCCAACACCTGTAAATAACATGCAATTACACAACCTTTTGTTGCAAACTTGTAACTCTGCAAAACCACAAGTACCGTCCGTAGCAGAATCATGGTGCCATCAATAGCCTTCCCCTGCAGAGTAGCAAATCAGATCTAATTTGCATTTTAGCTATTAACCCTTTCACCCCTAAGTAACTGGAATGGATTTTCAGACTAGTCCATTTATGAAAAGGGGTAATTTTTTGTTCTCAAAAATATGAAAATTACTTTCAAAAGGTGCAGATCCTGATGAGACGCTCATTACGAGCCGGCTCATTTGGATCGGCACTGTTTGCATAAACCGCTATAGTGGGCTGTCGGGTTCAAAGGGTTAATTACCAGTTGTATGTGCACCCTGAAGGAGTGCACAATGCGAAAGCGAGAAATCCGAAACTCAATTGAAATGTCATGCAAAGCATGAACTGTATTTGGCAAAATCAATGAGGTGATTCTAATATGTTGGAGTAACAAGCTTTAGTGGAAAATATTTGAAATATTCAAAACAACAGATGACAAAGGATGTATTACTGCCAACATATCTACTGGACATCAAAGGGAATAGCGGTCAATAGCCACATACTGGTATTAACCGTTTGAACATGTTTAACACCACAGACTCTACAGCAATATTTGCAAACTTTATGTAGTTCCAGATTAGCCGGTTTAATAAACGGACTAGTGTGAAAATCATTTTATAACGAACGGATTGGCCGGAGAATTATCATGGATCAATCCCATTCACTTACACTGGAGTAAACCTAGACATTATCTACACTATTCAGTTTTAATAATACAACACCAAAACTGTTTACAAGTTCACCCATACTGAAGAGAAAAGAAACAACTTGCAAGCTATATCGCGCTTTCCGAAATTTAAGTGGGCGCGACAATAAAATGATCACTAAATTACAATAGCAGACAGTATTAACTAATAAGGTCTAAACAAATTAGCTGTGTTTCAGGTTACATGCTGAAAAAAGGTTTGGTCGGTAGGTTGTCAATTTTTTTTAGGCAAACATAAGTGAAAACTAACAAATATTGTTTTAAATATTAGCTATACTTACAGTATTGGTTTAAAACACACTTTGTGCATAACAATGACTAACTAGTCAAAAATACTTTTTTGCATAAAAAATATTGAGGCAACAATTTATTTCTTTATTTTTTTTAAATGAATGAAAAAAATTACGACCATATCAAAAAAACAGGGTCGGTCGGGATACCTGAAACACGGCTTATTTGTACACGTTCTTAGGGAGAAGTACCCCACTCAAGTGTGTGTTATTCAGACATATATACTGGACAACATAGACATGGGTTCATGCCGTCACATGGGGATTCTCAGATAACCAGTTGCTCATTTTTTTGCGATATTTTTGTCAATTATGCATAAAACATAGGTATTATAGATCACAGGTATCTCAAATTATATACATCAGTTTCTTATGTACACACACCGCAGTACGTTATTGTGGTACAAGATATAGTTGTTGCATTCAGTGAAAAACGGACTAAGACAATAAACAGGCAGATGCAAAAAAAAAGCACCCTACAATATCTTTACCAGTAGTATTGAAAATAACAATGCTTGTTTAATCAGAATGGGCCCCACTGGGACTCGAACCCAGGTCACTATTATGAATACCAGTATGCTAGCCGCTGCACTACAAGGCCTGACCAAACCGATAAACACAACATTATTCAATTCAATACTATGTTAAATTGTATAAAGCTTCTGTACATGTATAACGCGGGTCTCTCTTGGAGCTGCAGTGTAATACACGATTTATGCATAATTCATTTCAGTTGCTGAGTAGATAGGTCCCAAAATCCGCACCTGTGCACATAGATGTCCATTTGTAACCACTATATAGCATTGGTTACATTGGTTACATAAGTTACATGTCTTGTCTAAATGTTATAAACCAATACTAAAGCATGCTCTGCAGAGATGGGCAACGAATCTTTTTTATGCCTTTCATTTTTGGGTTACACGGTTACACGCTCTTTGTCTTTGGTTACATACGGTTACATCCTATTCTTCTGAAAGGACGGACGATCAATTTTATTTTTTTTATATTTAATGCCTTTCATTTTGAGTTACACGGTTACACGCTATATGTCTTTGGTTACATACAGTTACATCGGTTACATACTATTCTTCTGAAAGGATGGACGATCAATCTGATTTTTTTTATATTTAATGCCTTTCATTTTGGGTTACACGGTTACACGCTATATGTCTTTGGTTACATACGGTTACATCGGTTACATACGATGAATCTGATTTTTTTTATATTTAATGCCTTTCATTTTTCGGTTACACAGTTACACGCTCTTTGTCTTTGCTTACATACGGTTACATCGGTTACATACTATTCTTCTGAAAGGACGGACGATCAATTTGATTTTTTATATTTAATGCCTTTCATTTTGGGTTACACGCTATATGTCTTTGGTTACATACGGTTACATCGGTTACATACTATTTTTCTGAAAGAACGGACGATCAATCTGATTTTTTTATATTTAATGCCTTTCATTTTGGGTTACACGGTTACACGCTATATGTCTTTGGTTACATACGGTTACATCGGTTACATACTATTCTTCTGAAAGGATGGACGATCAATCTGATTTTTTTATATTTAATGCCTTTCATTTTGGGTTACACGCTATATGTCTTTGGTTACATACGGTTACATCGGTTACATACTATTCTTCTGAAAGAACGGACGATCAATCTGATTTTTTTTATATTTAATGCCTTTCATTTTGGGTTACACGGTTACACGCTATATGTCTTTGGTTACATACGGTTACATCGGTTACATACTATTCTTCTGAAAGGATGGACGATCAATCTGATTTTTTTATATTTAATGCCTTTCATTTTGGGTTACACGGTTACACGCTATATGTCTTTGGTTACATACGGTTACATCGGTTACATACTATTCTTCTGAAAGGATGGACGATCAATCTGATTTTTTATATTTAATGCCTTTCATTTTGGGTTACACGGTTACACGCTATATGTCTTTGGTTACATCGGTTACATACTATTCTTCTGAAAGGATGGACGATCAATCTGATTTTTTTATATTTAATGCCTTTCATTTTAGGTTTCACGCTATATGTCTTTGGTTACATACGGTTACATCGGTTACATACTATTCTTCTGAAAGGATGGACGATCAATCTGATTTGTTTTATATTTAATGCCTTTCATTTTGGGTTACACGCTATATGTCTTTGGTTACATACGGTTACATCGGTTACATACTATTCTTCAAAAAGGACGGGCGATCAATCTGATTTTTTATTGTTAATGCCTTTCATTTTGGGTTACACGGTTACACGCTATATGTCTTTGGTTACATACGTTTACATACTATTCTTCTGAAAGGACGGACGATCAATCTGAT
Source organism: Conchocele bisecta (assembly GCA_029237695.1). NCBI lineage: Eukaryota > Metazoa > Mollusca > Bivalvia > Lucinida > Thyasiridae > Conchocele > Conchocele bisecta. The sequence continues at coordinate 59,774,339 of CM055267.1, forward strand.
TTTTTTTAATATTTAATGCCTTTCATTTTGGGTTACACGGTTACACGCTATATGTCTTTGGTTACATACGGTTACATCGGTTACATACTATTCTTCTGAAAGGACGGACGATCAATCTGATTTTTTATTGTTAATGCCTTTCATTTTGGGTTACACGGTTACACGCTATATGTCTTTGGTTACATATGGTTACATACTATTCTTCTGAAAGGACGGACGATCAATCTGATTTTTTTTATATTTAATGCCATTCATTTTGGGTTACACGCTATATGTCTTTGGTTACATACGGTTACATCGGTTACATACTATTATTATGAAAGGACGGACGATCAATATGATTTTTTTATATTTAATGCCTTTCATTTTGGGTTACACAGTTACACGCTATATGTCTTTGGTTACGTACGGTTACATACTATTCTTCTGAAAGGACGGACGATCAATTTGATTACACGCTATTCTGAACGAGACGGTTCAAATGGTGGTCACAGAATATACTTTCAAGGAGAAATTAGAAAAAATCAGTTATAAATAGGATATTATTGACAAAGACTTCCACTGAGAAGTTTAATCATTTTTGTCCGGCTATTGGTACAGTCCGACTACTGGTTCCTGCCAATGATATTGTAGTAAGAGGCCACTTTCGGAACATACCCCGAAAACTCCAACCATAAGTTAATATTCAAGATGGCCGACTCATGTGTTGTTAAACGCGCTTACGCAAATTTTAATCTAACAACAATATTATTTTGAAGGCAAGAAACATTGAAAGACATGTTTATCATTCTATTGAACTGACAATTTAGCACATATTGTGGTACGAGCAGGCAATTACCTGCCTGAAGTCTACAGTCATTATCTGACTGATTGTCTCGTGCATGCCGGGATAGCCAGCGACCGTACAAATAGCCGCACAATATCCGGGCATGTCACTTAGAGTCACCGCCATTACTGAAGCCAGTCGAATAGACCAACCTCGTCGGAGATACGTGATTGCCACTCGGAACCGCTGTCCTTTGGAACCATTCGATCCACACACCTCACGTATCTCAGACAGGTAAGCGTCTACAAATGGCGCTGCGAGCAATTTGTACCTGGCGGTATTTTTCAGTTTGAAAACTGAATTTTGTTCGGGAAAATTTACCGGTAACTGTGAAAAATTGTTTCGCATTTTCCGGAGCATTTTTTGACGATTAATATCGTCGATTAAAGTGCTTTTCTCAGTGAAAAAGCATAGGCTGAGCTATTGCCTGATATTCAACATGTGTTACTGACTAAATTGTCGGTTGACTTTGGTAGCAAATTTATTGTTTGTGTACAAAACGATATAAGCGGCCGACCGACAATGAAACACATGTCTGTAACATTATGCATGTAACGTAGCCTTGTACAGCCTTGTACAGCAACTCTGTCAATTGAAGGGATGAACAATAATTAATATTGTAGTCAGACCTTGCAAAGGGTTAGACCGATATGAGTGGTTGATTGTCCGATTTTGTAAACAACAATATCCGTTGTGAATTGAAGTGCTCAACGAGAATTCATTTTACAGCTGTGGAACATTCCATTGACACGCGTGAGGCCAAGCCCATCAAACAACGAATGCGTCGGACGCCATTCTCATTTGTCAAGGAGGAGGAAGCGCATCTCCAGAAAATGTTAGATGCGGGTATAATACAACCATCAATGTCGGAATGGTCTTCAGCTTCAGTTCTAATACGGAAGCGGGATGGTAATGTGCGATGGTGTCTGGACTATCGAGCGTTGAACGATGTCAGTGTCAAGGACGTGTATCCTATCCTGTTAATTGAGGATTGTACAGATATGCTAGCGGGCCAGACTTGGTTTTCAAAACTCGATGCCAACTCGGCATATTACCAGATTCGAATCCGACCTGAGGATCAAAAGAAAACGGCGTTCAGCACCAAGTACGGATTGTACGAATTCGCTAGGATGAGTTTTGGGCTCTACAACGCTCCAGCCACGTTTTCACGGGCCATCAACCTGGTGTTAAGAGGGCTAACCTGGAAATCAGTGTTCGCCTTTCTCGACGACATTTTAGCAATGGGGAAAACTTTCAGGGAGCACCTAGTAACTCTTAGAGAGTTATTTCAAAGGCTCCGGCTGTACCAGCTAAAATTGAAGCCGAAAAAGTGCGAATTATTCCAGCGCAGAGTTGAATTCCTGGGTCGTTGGGTGGGGCCTCAGGGGTTGGAATTGGGGGAAAGTGACATCCAAGTGGTGCAAGACTGGCCGAAACCTAAGTGTACAAAGGACGTAGAGAGGTTTCTCGGTCTTGTTAATTACCACCGCGCATTCCTTCACAATTACGCCAGTAGGGCGGTTCCCCTATACAAATTCACCGGAAAACAGCCATTTGAGTGGGGTGAGGACCAGGAGTTGGCCTTTATCGACCTGAAAACGGCACTGACCACTGCACCCATCTTAGGTCTCCCTAATAGGCAAGATGATTTTGTTCTGGACACGAATTCATCAGATTTTGCCATTGCAGCTCAACTTAGTCAGGTACAAGAGGGGGCAGAACGAGTGATCGCGTATGGATCTGCTTCACTCACAAAGGAACAGCACAACACAAATACTGTACCACACGTAAGGAACTGTTAGCCGTTGTGAAATTCACTCGGCAGTACAGACAGTATCTTCTGGGTCGTCACTTTGTGTTCAGAACAGATCACAGCAGTCTCACCTGGTTGCTGAGTTTTAAGGAACCACAGGGACAGATAGCTAGTTGGTTGGAGGAGCCAGTATGATATGAAGGTAGTCCACCGCCCAGGGCAGAAACATGCCAATGCTGATGCTCTCTCGCGATTACCGACCACTGATAAATGCGATGAGTATCAGCTAGGAGCAGGGTTGCAGGATTTGCCCTGTGGAGGTTGCCTATATTGTCTGAGAGTGCACAGGAAATGGGGAATCTTTGCAGATCAAGTTGATGATGTAGTACCCTTGGCCGTACGCCTCTGCAGATCAACACATGCCTCCCCAGATCTTGTACTAGAATCAGTTCCCCAATTATTTAATAATGCAGAACGTGACCGTCAGCTTCATCAACACAACAGGGCACCAGTGAATGACGAAAGTTTAGCTGTAAACATTCAGTTATGTCAAGTTATACCTGCCGATAGCGCTGTAACTGTAGCCACTAGCGCCTCGCCCTCCCGGGTATGGGACATCCAGTTACAGACGATTAGGCAAGGTCAACTCGAGGATGGCGACCTCGTGTTTTTAAAACAATGGCTGAGCGATAGTACTGAGCCTTATGAAGGTGCCTTCTTCTTGGCTAATCGGGCCACTAAATACTACTGGGTTAATAGGGAGTGTTTCTTCCAAGACCGAGAGGTCATTTGGAGAACTAATCCCAAAACCAGCCAGAAAAAGTTAGTGGTACCCACTGATCTTAGGGATGAACTCTTGTTCCTCAATCACAACATACCCCTGGCCGGACACCAAGGGGTAGACAGAACGCTGCAGCGGGTCAATGCTAAATACTATTGGCATGGTATGACCCGAGACATTAGAAACTTTGTTGAAAGCTGCACGGAATGCAACCAGTGGAAGAAGTCTAGTCGTCACTCACGCTGGCAGCTGTCTGGATTCCAGGCGGGTATCCCCATGGAGCGTGTCCATCTAGATTTTTTGGGTCCACTACCCCGCACGACCAGAGGTAATGAGTATGTATTGATGATGGTGGATCAGTATACCAAATGGGTTGAATGCATCCCTTTGCCCTCGCAAAAGGCTGAAGTGACAGCACAAGCGGCAGTCAACCACTTCTTCAGTCGATTTGGGATGCCCCTGAGCCTACACACCAATAGGGGCAGTAGCTTTGAAAGCAAGCTGTTCACTCACCTGTGCCAATTACTACACATCCATAAGTCGCGTACAACACCCTATAGGCCCTCATCAAATGGTCAGGTAGAGAGGTTCAATAGAACCCTTATGGATGCAGTACGCTGCTTCATAGGTCGACATCAGAGGACCTGGGACATATTCATCCCTCAGATCGCAGGGGCGATTAGATCCTCCGTCAACCGTAGTACAGGTTTTACTCCCAATCGATTGATGTTGGGAAGGGAGGTTATGGCTCCTGCAGAGCTGGTGTTTCCAGGACATATGGATGCAGTGGCCGAGTCCTCGGACGTGGAGAGTAATGTATCCAGCCTATAGAACAGCTTGAAGATATCCTACGAAATAGCTCGCAAGTCATTGCAGGGGGCACAAGTTGTCATGAAAAGAGACTACGACTTGAGAGTGAAAGCCAGAGCATACTCTGTAGGGGATATTGTCTACATGCTGAGTACGGCTACCAGAAAGGGGTCTGCGAAGAAGCTAAGCAGGCAGTGGAACGGTCCAATAAGCACCAATAAGCAAAATTACACCATACTTATACCGTGTCTAACTAAAGAAGGTAGCCACCAAAATGAATCATGACCGGCTAAAACCGTGTAGGGATAGATCTATTTCGACCTGTGTATCCAAAGTACTTTCAGAGATCGCACTGGGTAATCAACCTGGGATCCCCATGATCTCGCAAACAGAATATTGCTTGTGTAGAAAGCCGGATGATGGGGGCTTCATCATTCAGTGTGATACCTGTCGGGAATGGTATCATGGTCATTGTGTTAACATCACAGAACTGGATGCGGAAGTGATAGGCGAATATACTTGTCCCCCGTGTGAGGTTGGTCCGGAAAATTGGACGCCTCAGTAATTTCATATGCACTGTTTGTACTTCAGCTAGACAATGGACCGACAACCATCTCCGATGACCAGCCCCAAGAGAAGCTGGAAGGGCGAGAAGGAGAGGATCGACCTGGGCGAGAAACAATATCAGGAAGTGAGGGAGGCAACAGATGTGGGACGATTATGGATGGAGGTCGGGAAAGGACCTGGTGTACCACCTGGCGAACGTGTTACCCGCATGCCCGCCCACGCTCCGAGAGTTGCTCGAGGGCCAGTACAAGTTGGCAGTCGATAGGAACAACACCAGGTTCATCAAGGATCTGATGACATATGCGGATCTCATCATCGACGAGGGGTTTATCGTCGGGGTACTCGGTAAGCAACCGACCCGCAAGAAGCTACAACAAGCTACTTTGGGTTTGAAAGCCTTCACGGAGGGACCTTGCCGGGATGCTCGCCTGAAGACGAACCCCAACATTGAGATCGTGCAGTTGGACCTTGGATCCAAGAAGGATTTCCCATCCCTACCGTCAACATCCAGCAGCAAGCCGACTCTGCGATCTTCTACCAACCGAGCGCAGGACGTACAACCGGAGATGCCCAAGGACACATCTTCGGATCGTACGTCTCTCCAAATCGCGAGGGATCGTCAGCGACGCCATTCTACGCCTCCATCATCTATCAAGGATATATCTCGTTCGGCTGCCCGCTCGCCACCTCCACGTCGACAGGTTGTGGCTAGAACGCCGGGTGCAGGATATCAAAACCTGCCCATCCCGGCATCACAGCAACCTCGTCAGCCGAAACGCTGGAAAACATCGGAGAGTATACTCAAGAATGTGTCTAGGAATGATCCCCAGGTTCGAGTGGAGTCGCCTCCCAGTGCTGCTTCACTCGGGCCCAGGGTAACTCCCACGACGCAGCGACCCCCAGATCACGCACCAGCGGAGGCGGCGAAACGTGAATCCCTGGCTCGTGTGGGGTTTGGTGCGCATCACAGTGGTGCGATTACATCACCCGTGCCCAGGGTAACGCCATCGACGCTTCGACCCCAAGACCACGCACCCGCGGGAACGTTGAGGTGTGATCCCCAGACTCGTACTACCAAGGGTATACTCAAGAATGTGTCTAGGACTGATCCCCAGGTTCGAGTGGAGTCGCGTCCCAGTGCTGCTTCACTCGGGCCCATGGTAATTCCCACGACGCAGCGACCCCCATATTACGCACCAGCGGAGACGGCGAAACGTGATCCCCAGGCTCATGTGGGGCTTGGTGCGCATCACAGTGGTGCGATTACCTCACCCGTGCCCAGGGTAACGCCATCGACGCTTCGACCCCAAGACCACGCACCCGCGGGAACGTGGAGATGTGATCCCCAGGCTCGTGGGGAGTCTAGCTTGCATCGTAGTGGTGCAACTGCTCCGCTCGGGCCAAGGGTAACATCAACAACACAGCGGCCCCGTGATGTCACACCAGGAGATACGTCGGGTAGCTTGCCCCAGGCTTGTGTGGAGAATAGTTCCCATCACAGCGGTGCGACAGTTTCTTCACTCGAGTCGAGGGAGGCTCCGAAGATGCTACGAGGCAAGAAGATGTGCATGGTAAATCTCTCTATTACTACAGGGACAGATTTGGATCGAGTAGTCGCCAATCCACCACGCACTAAGGCATCTCCAATTTGCCCATTTTCGCGGTCATGCACCAAAGTTTTCAGCAAACGTCGTCATGTGATGAAGAAGCACCTACCTGCGCGGTTCAGGAACCATCGTCTAGCAAACCCAGAATTCCACCAGCGACGAATGGAATCCCTCCAGCAGTTGGCGCGAAAAATACTGCACCCCGCATCCACGTTGGGGGATCTCCAGGAATGGGTTAATGATGGACGCACACCTCCTGAATCATACGTCAATGACGACGATCTCTCATGGTTGCACCCGATGTGCGAAATGGAGAACTGGTGGATACCCGAGGCATTCACGTTGAATCCAGTAAATTCGCTGGCGTTGTTAGCACATTGGAGAATTCTGACTGCTATCCTGCTACAACTGCCTGAGATGCAACAGCGTGAATTCGCTCAGCTCGACTGCGCGACACCTACTACCCACCATAAGGAACCAGTGCCGAGTGGTGATGAGGACGACATGGGTAGCCTGTCCGATCTTCAAGTTGTGGATGAGGTGGGCTATGAGAAGACTCCAGACTCGTCGCCCTCGAGGACGCCGCCGCCTCATCCAGCTATGCTTACGACTGTTACTCCGTCACCGCCGTTCGGTCCAACACCCGCTGCTTCGCATCCTCCTACGCTCGAAGGGATGGACTCGCATTTTCATTGGGACCGCTTATCCTGGAAACTGTCAGGAAAACGAGAACTACTCCCTCTGAAGGACGTCGTATCTCGGTATGTCCGGAATGCCCCCATCGTGGGAGGAATTCCTGTATTATGCGACCCAGCCACCTACCCTGACCAACTGACTCTGGCACCAGGCTTCAGATGTGCTATTGGCTTCCATCCACGCCATGCCTCGCAGATGACACCGCAACTGATGGACAGGTTCGACATCATCGTCCAGAATCCACAGGTGGCAGCAATTGGTGAAATTGGTATCGACTACAGCGAACCCAAGGATACCTGGCCCACACAGGAAGCGGTATTTATACAACTGCTCCGCCGATGTATGCCGATGAAGCCGTTGGTGTTGCACCTCAGAAACGCGGAGGATCCTTACGCCGCGTCTCTGAACCTTCATTGCCTGAAGATTATGAAGGCCAGCGCGGCACCAACCCAGCTCATCCACCTGCATTCATTCACAGGTACATGGGACCAAGTCACCAATTGGATGGACACTTTCCCAGGATGCCATTTCGGTTATTCCGGACTTGCTAAGCATTTCGACGCCCGTCAAGTCAAGGCTGTCCAAAAGCTGCCTTCAGATAGGCTCCTTCTGGAGACGGATGCTCCATACCTCAACCTTCCTGGGAGATATAGCCAGCATTATCGCCGGATACCGAGGATGCACTTCAGCCATGGTATTGGAGCATTCCAAGTGGAGCGTGAAGCAGCTTTACCGCCAATAGCTTTGACCAGCGACTCTGTCACACTCCTGGGACACCCGCCAAGCTGTAATTATAGAGTTAGTGAATATCCAGCCCTGCGAAGGGAATAGATTACATGAAACTCTTATAGATTCTCTGGACCTGCGCATGAACCAGTACTTGTACCACGTTCCTCCAGATGATATGGCTATAGTATGATCTTTTTAACGTTTTGTGAGACTAGTAATATCTTGGGATGTACCGATTTAAACAGTTTTAACACCTACCGATCGGAGAAGAAGACGTCGAATCTTTCCAAATTACAAGCAGACGTAAATTATTGCGCATGAGCGCGTTTTGAGAAAAGTAGATAAAGCTTGATCTAAATTAATTAATATTGGTTTTATTTATCAATCCTGTGTATTATTTGTATTAGTTGTACAATTACAGAGTCTGTAGCTGAGAAATCTTTTTATCAAATGTGGAACTATTTTTTACTGCGTACATACAAATGGTGAAGTGCCTGGCTGTTCCATTTATCGACCATAATGGCTGTTCCCATCCAAAATCGGGCACAAATTGTCCCAAAACACGATTTTCTAACATTTGTTCCCCTTAGCAGTGCATGTCAACACGTAGAGCACCAAAGTGTGGAATTATGGTGGAAATTTCATGAAAAGTTATGTGTTGAGTTTTCCGTAATAAAACCTGCCCAAATGCCCCCGAAGGTCAACGAAGTGGGTGGGGTAACACAAGTCAAACACTCTCCTGCAATTCTCGGGACCTGCGCATGAACCAGTACTTGTACCATGTTCCTGGAGATGATATGGCTATAGTATGATCTTTCTAACGTTTTGAGAGACTAGTAATGTCTTGGGATGTACCGATTTAAACAGTTTTAACACCTACCGATCGGAGAAGAAGACGCCGAATCTTTCCAAATTACAAGCAGACGTAAATTATTGCGCATGAGCGCGTTTTGAGAAAAGTAGATAAAGCTTGATCTAAATTAATTAATATTGGTTTTATTTATCAATCCTGTGTATTATTTGTCTTAGTTTGTACAATTACAGAGTCTGTAGCTGAGAAATCTTTTTATCAAATGTGGAACTATTTTTTACTGCGTACATACAAATGGTGAAGTGCATGGCTGTTCCATTTATCGACCATAATGGCTGTTCCCATCCAAAATCGGGCACAAATTGTCTCAAAACACGATTTTCTAACATTTGTTCCCCTTAGCTGTGCATGTTAACACGTAGATCACCAAAGTGTGGAATTATGGTGGAAATTTCATGAAAAGTTATGTGTTGAGTTTTCCGTAAAAACAACCTGCCCAAATGCCCCCTATCTCGGCGTGTTTTCCCGGCGGGTCTTCAGCGACAATAACTGTCACTAGACTAGCGTCCAGTATCCAGTAATTTCTCGCTTTCGTTATGACATAATTTTTAATATTTTTTCGACTAAAACAAAAGTTAGTGTCACATGGCCAGATATGTTACCTGTAGCTATTGCTAAGTGCTATTTAATCCAACAGGTGTCCCTATTACATGTAAGAAATAAAAAAAATTGTTCTTTTGTTGTGTGTCTGTATTTCATTTGTTCACACAATGTCATGTGATAAGTCTCGTTGTATGTTTGTGTCCCGTACTGTGACGTCATAGCCTGTATGCATGTTGATTATGATAGGATGTATCCATGCATGCGTAAAATATAATTGTCAGCGCAAGCGCACGCATTAGCCTTCAGCCGGTCATATGCTTCACCGAGACACCGAGCCATACGGATGTGAAAACTCCCGGTCTATTCTGGGTCGCAATGTACTGCCACCAGTCTCACTGTTCAGCGATTGCACCTATTATGGGTCTTTTGAAGCATTCTTCTTTTCCTTTCTATTTCGTGGAGTGATAATTTTGCTAATTCTCACTTTATTACGTAAGGTAATATTTTTGTGAATATCTTATTGAAGAATAGTCTCTCAATAACAATATAGTGAAGTATGAACGTCAACACCCTGCAGATTTTTTGTATATTTTAGTGCGTGAAATGGAAATTCTATTACGCAAATATTTACCGTCGACCGTGGTGTAGCGATATAGTGCAACCTATTGCCTGTACAGCGGAATACGTGCAGCTATAAATTAACTAGTTTCAGCCTGTAACTCTGACCCTCCCGTACCGTACGTACCAACCACAAACGATAAACACGTTGATTGTAGGTAGCCATTGGAATGAAATACACGTTGCGTTTCGCCTGTTCTATTTGTAATTTACCGTTGAAATTGACAAAACCGGTATTGTAACTAGTTGGGACAATTATTTCGTCAATCACGATTAGCCGTATTTTGTACACGTAGTTTATGATGCAAATTGGGGTATTCTGTCGATGATAAATGATGTGACCAATAGAGCAATCAACAATGCAGAAATAGTGGCCAGGGGGATTGTCCTATTAGTAACCCATGTTCTGGTAAAAAAAATGCATGATTTACACAAGTTTATGGAATACACTTCCATAAACTATTTTTAAAATGCCATAAAGACTTAGTACCAGAATGATCACATGGGAGTATTCCGGTAGTGTATATACTACCAGAATACTCCCAGTCTCCGCGAAACTGCCAACATTTTACAGGACATTCGGTCTGGTAAACTTGAAATTTTTACCAGACCGGACGAAAATTTACCATACAATTTTTTTTTATAAAAACTAAAATTGATTTTGTGTGATATTTAAGAGCTTTTTAAGTATATCAGTCATATAAGAAAAGCTAGCTAGCACCAGAAGCGCATTGATTTCATTGCAGGTTAGAAGAAACTAGATTGGTCAGTAAGAGAGGCTTACGGAATACCCCCAGCGTGGGCCCAGGTACCCCTAAATATGTAATATTTTCCAAGTGTGGGCTTGTGACCTTGACTCTGGGCTTAGCGGGCGCGGCACGAACGTGAATGTAAAGCAGATCCGAGCAAGGAAATAGAAGTTATAACCGATTTATCTGATGTTACGTTTTGTAAAGAGACTAAGTATGTGATCTTGACCTCGAGAACGGCGGGGATATGTCACAGCATGATAGTAGAGCCTTAGAGGAATGCATGCATGACATATTAAGAATTTTAGATGAAGTTATAACATATTTCTCTGATGTTACGTTTTGTAAAGAGACCATGTATTTGACCTTTACCATGGGATCAGCGGGGGTTGGACAGTCGTGGATTTGGCACAGTATGGTAGTAGAGCCTTACAGGTATGCATGTGTGAAATATTAAGCATTTTAAATGAAGGAAATAGAAGTTATAACAATATTTCTCCGATGTTAAGTTGTGTAAGTAGACTAAGTATTTGACCTTGACCATAGGATCAGCGGGGGTTGGACGGTCGTGGATTTGGCACAGCATGGTAGTAGAGCCTTACAGGAATGCATGTGTGAAATATTAAGCACTTTGGATGAAAGAAATAGAAGTTATAACAATATTTCTCTGATGTTAAGTTTTGTAAAGAGACTAAGTATTTGACCTTGACCTTGAGATCAGCGGGGGTTGGATGGTCGTGGATTTGGCACATCATGTTAGTAGAGCCTTACAGGAATGCATGTGTGAAATATTAAGCATTTTAGATGAAGGAAATAGAAGTTATAACAATATTTATCTCATGTTAAGTTTATGGACGCACGGACGGACGGACGGACGGACGGACGGACAACCTGACTCCAGTATACCCCCCCCCCCCCCCCACAACTCGTTGCGGGGGGTATAAAAAGTGTTTTTCTTTTTCTTGTAGTCAGACATTCGGTCCGGCGACTTCTGGTTTACCATCGGACCGGCGGCAATTTCAACGGACATGTCCGACAGACCGACGACTTTCGCGGAGACTGTTAACTCCCACCTAATTTCATAGAATGAATCTGCATATAAATAGCATATTTTAAGACACTACCCCGAGTCCCATTTTTTGTAGCAATGAATCCATTGAAGAAAACCCTCTTCCCGGGAATACTTCCCCTAGAAGCAACGTAATATGATTACTGGAGTATATGTCATTGGTTTCGTCACCCCATACATACTCCCATGGGAGTATTCCGGTAGTATATATAGAGCGACGATAATGCTTGTAGTATGTTTATATATCATATCTCGTTGATACTAGTGGAAGTTTCCCCGGGAAGCGGGTTTTCTTCGGGGGATATATTGCTCCATTCCATAAAATGGGGCTCGGAAATGTTTTGGGGGTAGTGTATTAAAATAATCTAATTGTAATGAGATTCATTCCGTAAATGTTGATCCAGTAAAATAGTTATTGTCATGCTATATATACTACTGGTATATACCCATGGGAGTATTCCGGTAGTGTACATACTACCGGAATACTCCCACCTAATTTTACGGAATGAATCTAAATATAAATGGCATATTTTATGACACTACCCCCAAAACATTTCCGAGCCCCATTTTATGAAGCAATATATCCCCAGAAGAAAACCCTCTTCCCGGGGAAGCTTCCCCTAATAACAACGTAATATGATATATAAACATGCTACAAGCATTCTTATTTGGCTTATATTTAAGGGTGGGAATTGGCTCGAACACCTTCCATACCCGGTTGTACAAGCATTATCGTCGCTCTATATATACTACCGGAATACTCCCATTGGAGTATTCCGATAGTACATGCATATATAGGGTGACGAAACCGATGAACATTACGTTGCTACTAGGGGAAATTTCCCCAGGAAGGTTATCCTCGGGGGATTCATTGCTACAAAAAATGGGTACGGAAATGTTTTGGGGGTAGTGTCTTAAAATATGCTATTTATATTTAGATTCAACCCTTAAAATTAGGTGGGAATATACTCCCATGGGTATATACCATGGGTAGTATATATAGCATGAACATAATTATTTTACTGGTCAACATTTACGGAATGAATCTCAACAGAAGTAGCATGTTTTATGACACTACCCCCAAAACATTTCAGAGCCCTATTTTGCTGTAGCAACATATCCCCCGAAGAAAACCCTCTTCCCAGGGAAACTTCCCCTAGTATCAACGAGATATTATATGCGACAAAATTGATGAAATATACTGTATCAATCATATTACGTTGCTACTAGGGGAAGTTTCCTCGCGAAGAGGGTTTTCTTCGGGGGATACATTGCTACAAAGAAATGGGGCTCAGAAATTTTTTGGGGGTAGTGTCTTATAATATTCTTCTTATATTGAGATTCATTCCGTAAGTACAGATGGGAGTATTCCGATAGTATATATAGTACCGGCATATTCCCATTGGACTATGTAATAGCATCATGAAAATGGTGAATATCGGCAAAGTTTTCATTTAATTTGTATTCATCGACCATGTAGCATATTTGAGGCTGTGACTGGAGAAATGCCCAGAGCTTATGAGATGTGTGACTAGTGTAGCCCTAGACATAGCACTATGGCTTTACTACCGTTACATCTATAGCAAAGTAAATGATAAAAGTCAGATAATGAAAAATGGAAGTTAAAAATGATATAGAGACGTGGCATGTTAGTCTAGTGTAGCCCCTGACCAATATCACACTCTTGTAGCCTGATAACGATCTATATTGCTTGTTGCCAGTATGCCGTGTGTGGCCCTTTACTGTGCCCCACGTCCAAATGCTATATCGTTGGTTTGTATAAATGCTACGTTATTTTGTGGTTACAAGCGTCTGGATGATTCAGATCAACTATTTTATTTACACATTTGCCTTGTTTGTAGGTAGAAATATACCCCGAACAAGTATACTCCCAGGTGGGAGTATTCTGGTAGATTGCCAACAAAATTTATGGAGGGTGACTTTTTTTGTTATTGATGAAAAAGTACTGACTTTGAAATATTTTTTTGTATTTAATGTGCTTAACAGCCAAAAGTTTGTCGGTAGCAAAACGTGGAACAAACAGTAATTTGTGTATCTTCACACCAGTCCTTCACGCCACACACTAATTAGCCATGAAGTGGACGTGCCTGCCTGCTGGCGAGACGGCACCATATTAGGTGATAAGCACAGTGTGAACACTTTAGCCAAAAAGACAGTACACTCCACCCACTTGTTTTCAAAAGATAATCCTTCATCAACAGCCGCTTTAACCTACAGCTGTAGGATATTGCCTGCATGTGGTGGCAATCCTCTACAGCGGGGCACTTCATATGACTTACACAACCCATAGCTGTTGGATACTGACTGAATATGGTGGCAATCCTTTACAGCGGAACACCTTGTGCGACATACACAACCCACAGCTGTAGGATATTGCCTGCATATGGTGGCAATCCTCTGCAGCGGGGCACTTTATATGACTTACACAACCCACAGCTATATGATATTGCTTGCATATGGTGGCAATCCACTACAGCGGAACACCTTATATCATATATAAGTGATATGACATACACAACCTACAGCTGTGTGATATTGCCTGCATATGGCGGCAATCCTCTACAGCGGGGCACTTCATATGACTTACAGAACCCACAGCTGTAGGATACTGCGTGAATATGATGGAAATCTTTTACAGCGGAACACATTATGCGACATACACAACCCACAGCTGTAGGATATTGCCTGCATATGGTGGCAATCCTCTACAGCGGGGCACTTTATATGACTTACACAACCACAGCTGTAGGATATTATCTGCATATGGTGGAAATCCTCTCCAGCAGAAAATCTTATGCGACATACACAACACACAGCTGTCGAATATTGCCTGCATATGGTGGCAATCCTCTACAGCGGGAAACTTCATATGACTTACACAACCCACAGCTGTGGGATATTACCTGCATATGGTGGCAATCCTCTACAGCGAGGTACTTTATATGACCTAAACAACACACAGCTGTAGGATATTGCCTACATATGGTTGCCATCCTCTACAGTGGGGCACATTATATTACTTACACAACCCACAGCTGTAGCATATTGCCTACATATGGTGGCAATTCTCTACAGCGGTACACCGTATATGACTTACAGAACCCACAGCTGTAGGATATTGCCTAGAAATGGTGGCAATCCTCTACAGCGGGACACCTTATATGACTTACACAACCACAGCTGTAGGATGTTGCCTTCATATGGTGGCAATCCTCTACAGCGGAACACTGTATATGACTTACACAACCCACAGCTGTTGGATACTGACTGAATATGATGGCAATCCTTTACAGCGGAACACCTTATGCGACATACACAACCCACAGCTGTAGGATATTGCCTGCATATGGTGGCAATCCTCTGCAGCGGGGCACTTTATATGACTTACACAACCCACAGCTATATGATATTGCTTGCATATGGTGGCAATCCACTACAGCGGAACACCTTATATCATATATAAGTGATATGACATACACAACCTACAGCTGTGTGATATTGCCTGCATATGGCGGCAATCCTCTACAGCGGGGCACTTCATATGACTTACAGAACCCACAGCTGTAGGATACTGCGTGAATATGATGGAAATCTTTTACAGCGGAACACATTATGCGACATACACAACCCACAGCTGTAGGATATTGCCTGCATATTTGGTGGCAATCCTCTACAGCGGGGCACTTTATATGACTTACACAACCACAGCTGTAGGATATTATCTGCATATGGTGGAAATCCTCTCCAGCAGAAAAATCTTATGCGACATACACAACACACGCTGTCGAATATTGCCTGCATATGGTGGCAATCCTCTACAGCGGGAAACTTCATATGACTTACACAACCCACAGCTGTGGGATATTGCCTGCATATGGTGGCAATCCTCTACAGCGAGGTACTTTATATGACCTAAACAACACACAGCTGTAGGATATTGCCTACATATGGTTGCCATCCTCTACAGTGGGGCACATTATATTACTTACACAACCCACAGCTGTAGCATATTGCCTACATATGGTGGCAATTCTCTACAGCGGTACACCGTATATGACTTACAGAACCCACAGCTGTAGGATATTGCCTAGAAATGGTGGCAATCCTCTACAGCGGGACACCTTATATGACTTACACAACCACAGCTGTAGGATGTTGCCTTCATATGGTGGCAATCCTCTACAGCGGAACACTGTATATGACTTACACAACCCACAGCTGTAGGATATTGCTTGCATATGGTGGCAATCCTCTACAGCGGACCACATTATGACATGATACGCACACCACAGCTGGAGGATATTGCCTGTATATGGTGGCAAGCCTCTACAGCGGGGCACTTCATATGAGTTACACAACCCACAGCTGTAGGATATTGCCTGCATCTGGTGGCAATCAATTACAACGGAACACCTTATGCGACAAACACAACCCACAGCTGTAGGATATTGCCTACATATGGTGGCAATCCTCTACAGCGGGGCACTTTATATGACTTACACAACCCACAACCCTTACACCACCCACAGCTGTAGGATATTGCCTGCATATGGTGGCAATCCTCTACAGCGGAACACATTATGCGACATACACAACCCACAGCTGAAGGATATAATTATTGCCTGCATATTGTGGTAATCCTCTACAGCGGGGTACTTCAAATTACTTGAACAACCCACAGCTGTAGGATATTGCCTACATAATTATGGTGGCAATTATCTACAACGGAACACCTTATGCGACATACACAACCCACAGCTGTAGGATATTGCTTGCATTACTCGACAGCTTCATGATCACGGTCAACCAACACTGTCAAGGACGTGAACAAATAACACAAATAGCTTACAATTTATATTTTTACTCAATATTATGCTGCATGCAAGTTAATTTTATATTATAATATAACTGAACAGGACACATTTTAATATATTTAATCAACATCATATAGGACATAAATATTTAAACGCATATGACAAAGATGACTGCTATTCTAATGACTAATGTAGTTCTCAGTCTGGGAAGACAGAACAAGGGGAGACACAGAGAAAGGGAAGGGAGACAGTGAGAGATAGGAGATGGCGAGGTGGAGACATAGAGTGACAGAGAAAGAGAGCGAGAGATAGAGAGAGAGAGAGAGAGAAGAGAGAGAGAGAGAGAGAGAGAGAGAGAGAGAGGGACAGATTGAGAGATTGAGAGAGGTGGAGACAGAGGGAGGAGAAAGAGTTGGTTTGTTTATTGGTGTTTAACGGCCTATCAACAGCCTGACCTGGTGACAGGTCCATACCACGCCAAAGTCACTTGGCCACTTCCCCTAAAATAGGATTACGAATAATCGCAATTCATGTCAATGTGACTGCAGAGATATAAGGTTCTTAAAAACTTTTAACGCATATTTCGTCCGGACCAGCGCACGGACACCCGGACGCACGGACGGACGTCATTGTGATCACTATGTCTCGCTTTCAGCAAGCGGGCTCGACAAAAAAATATATATTCAGCCCTGAAATCAGAATAATCCTGATCTGGTGCCAGGTTCTCGCCACACCAGAATCGCTTGGCCCCCTCCCAAAAGCAGTAGGATCATTAATAATCTTTCTCCTTTTATAATGGTCAATAACCCAATTCAACCCCAGGTAGCAAAAGAGCCAAAGATAAAAAAGTACACTAGGGCCAAATCGGGAATCCTATAAGGAGTAATCCCCGTCGCGTTCGCCCGACCACCACCCACAGGAGACGGAGAGAGGGGAGACGGAGAGGGGAGACAGACAGAAGGGGAGGTGACAATGCGAGAAAGAGTGGAGACGGAGAGAGGGGAGATGGAGATCACTTAGCACCATTCCCTAAAAGTAATAAGACTAATGTTACTACTCTAAATATTTGTTAAACAAAACAATGTAATAAATAGATAAAAACCAGCATTTTTTGGTACATAATATATTTCACTCTACAGGCATGCCACATAATTCGTCTGACTAACTTGTGTTGCACACTCGTTAGTCGACCAAATTAGATGTCATGGCTGGCTCGTGAAAAATATGCTTTATGTAGCAAATGCCGGTGGTTATTCTCTATTTCTTACATTTCAGCCGGCAGTTTACCCACATTTCAGTGAATTACACCACTCGGTTGTGTCGAGCTGCAATAGTTTACACCACTCTTGTGTGTCCTATAATAATATATGAATAAATGATGTCAGTAAAGTCGCAACGACATGTTTCCTTCAACCAATCGAATCATTTTCTAGGACACATTCTGAATCGCATGACAGTTGCCTTCTCTATGACCCGCCTTCAGAAATTAATTTGCACAACTCTTGTCCATATTTGACGCTTCAATCACTTTGCTTTTGTAAATTATCATGTGTGAAATGTTTCTTTAACCAGGTGAGCTGATTGTCTTGAAATACCTTCGTGATTGGGTCCTACCGCTAAACGAACTCGGTTCACTACACTCACTCGTTTGTTTAGAGTAAGGACACAACCACTTGTGCATTATTTCACGATAACCAGCTCAACATGTTAAATAAACGATTACATGCATATAGCTAGTTCCTTGTACAATTTATACTGCAACTAGTGAATATACTAGATTGTATAAAACAGCATGTGTCCAGGATGAAGATCTAACTTTGTAACAAACTACATAGAGGATCTTAAACAAGTTTCCATTTGATATGAGATTTATGAAACGAGTCGCGCACAGTTTATGCACCGAGCCTCAGACGAGGTGCATACAAATGCCGGTGGGTTTCATAAATCTCATATCAAATGGAAACGAGTTTGAGATTCTGTTTATCACATGACTTCACCCTCCAAAGAGCATCCAACGTGGAGATATCCAATACGTTTCAGTGAGCAGATGTTATTGACTACTTTTGCATCTAGTTAAAAATCTCCGCAGAGAAAAATATTTTTAATCCCTGCAAGAAAAATTATTATAAATATGCCATGTAATAGGCTCCTGTTCTTTGTAAACACTTCATATTACCAAACAAAAGCACATTCAAACAATTTCAGTAATTTTAATGAGTCACTGACGCTTCTGACGTTTCAAACATGATGACTTCAACGTCAAAACATCATTGCTTTGTAGCGCAATTATGGATATCATTTGGAACGTCTCCATTTTATTAATTTGACATAACGTTGGCCAATAGATGTCTCTCCATGTGTTATTACACGTCTGCCATATAACATTCATGAAGTGGGTTAGAACATGGAATAACATTGTTTTCAGGTGATAACTGTAGATATGTAATAGTCAAAGGAAGTTTTGAACCACTCAATTTGACCACATATACACTTTTGTTCCTAAGAATATACATGCTGTAGGTACACTTATTTTTGCATTTTCAAGGGAAGAGAGCTTGTGTAGGGTATTTTGTGTTTTCTGTGTTTCACAACAGGCATCGCGGACAATCCATTTTGCAGGGGAATACTGTAGTGATGTACACGCCCAATGTGTTTTCTTGCTGTAGTTAATATGGCAACATCAGCACTAAATATGTGACGTTCTGGATCTCCTTAAATAGTTCGCGACATTGTCTCTGCAAAGCTGGAATTTGTGTTTCCACAGATGAATGTTCACAATCTGGTTCAGTCTTCAGTACAGGAAAGTAAACACTTTCATCAGATTCAATGTATGGTCTGAATGGCACAGACAGGTTGACGGGAAAAACATTTCCAACAATACAGACATCCAATGTAAAAAGTGGTGAGTGTGTGTAAGTTGACGAAATTAAACACATTGGTGTTTCCGACAGTCTGTAATAATTGCATGTTCTACGACAGTCCAGACATTGACATTATGGTGGGGTTAACTTCTGTCGTCTCCAAGTTGTACAGTGAACTCGCCATCTTCACCAACACTTCATTGTGAAGATGCAATCCTTTATTATCTGTATGGCCGACCTAAACAAATTATGTAAGCAATATCCTGCAGCTGTGGGCTGTGTAAGCCATATACGGTGTACCGCTGTAGAGGATTGCAACCATATGTAGGCAATATCCTACATATGTTGGGTTGTATATCATGATAAGGTGACCTGTCCGCAGTAGAGGAATGCCACCATAATGTAGTGGCAATATCCCTACAGCTGTGAGTTGTGTAAGCCATATTCGATGTAACCGCTGTAGATGAATTAAGGCCACCATACTGAGTGCCAATATCCTACAGCTGTGGATTGTGTAAGTCATAAACGGTGTACCGCTGTAGAGGATTGCCACCATATTTAGGCAATATCCTGCAGTTGTGGGTTGTGTAAGTCATATACGGTGTACCGCTGTAGAGGATTGCCACCATATGTAGGCAATATCATACAGCTGTGTGTTGTGTAAGTCATATACGGTGTACCGCTGTAGAGGATTGCCACCATATGTAGGCAATATCCTACAGTTGTGTGTTGTGTAAGTCATATATGGAGTACCGCTGTAGAGGATTGCCACCATATGTAGGCAATATCATACAGTATCCTACAGCTGTGGGTTGTGTAAGTCATATAAAGTGCCCCACTGTAGAGGATGGCTACCATATGCAGGCAATATCCTACACCTGTGGGTTGTGTATGTCATATAATGTTTCCCGCTGTAGAGGATTGCCACCATATGCAGGCAATATCCTACAGTGGGTTGTGTAAGCCATATAAAGTGCCACGCTGTAGAGGATTGCCGCATATGTAGGCATTATCCAACAGCTGTTTTTGTGTCAGTCATATAAGGTGTACCGCTGTAGAGGATTGCCACCATATGTGCAGGCAATATCCTACAGATGTGTGTTATGTAAGCCATATACGGTGTACCGCTGTAGAGGATTGCCACCATATGTAGGCAATATCCTACAGCTAAGTGTTGTGTAAAGCTTAGCCATATACGGTGTACCGCTGTAGAGGATTGCCACCATATGTAGGCAATGTCCTACAGCCTTGGGTTGTGTAAGTCATATAAGGTGTCCCGCTGTAGAGGATTGCCACGATATGTAGGTAATATCCTACAGCTGTCGGTCACAGGTGGAAGACTCGGACCTATGACACGAAAACAATGCCTATTACAAAAATTCCATTACCCAACCCACTTGGTATCGTACAGTACCATCTTCTATTTATAGAAAGGTGGTAAAGAATATGGCTATTATAGAAAGAGCCCTCTCTTTTCCGATTCGCACAAACACAATAAACATGGATTAAATGTATGACTTGTGTCTCTGGCAATCGATAAAGGTATTAGGTGTGTGAATATACTCACTTCAAATCGCTGTTTCCAGCATTTATTCAGTTATTCGCGTTTTGATTACCCCATCCAAAGCGAAAGTTGCGTGTACGAAAGAATGTCACACAGAATCGGAGGCCGTCCAGCGTGAATTATGGGTCATATTTGGCCGATAGCTGACCGCCAGCTCAAACTAATGACGTGCACCATAGGCATTTCTTTGGTGTCATAGATCCGAGTCTTCCACCTGTGTTGTGGGTTGTGTATGTCATATACAGTGTACCGCTGTAGAGGATTGCCACCACATGTAGGCAATACTAGTATCCTACAGCTGTGGGTTGTGTAAGCCATATAAGGTGCCCCGCTGTAGAGGATAATTGCCACCATATGTAGGCAATATCGTACAGATGTCGGTTGTGTAAGTCATATACGGTGTACCGCTGTAGAGGATTGCCACCATATGTAGGCAATATCGTACAGATGTCGGTTGTGTAAGTCATATACGGTGTACCGCTGTAGAGGATTGCCACCACATATAGGCAATATCCTACAGCTGTGGGTTGTGTAAGCCATATAAGGTGCCCCGCTGCAGAGGATTGCCACCATATGTAGGCAATATCCTCCAGCTGTGGGTTGTGTAAGCCATATAAGGTGTACCGCTGTAGAGGATTGCCACCATATGTAGGCAATATCCTACAGCTGTGGGTTGTGTAAGCCATATAAGGTGCACCGCTGAAGAGGATTGCCACCATATGTAGGCAATATCCTACAGATGTCGGTTGTGTAAGCCATAAAAGGTGCCACGCTAGCGCTGTAGAGGATTGCCAAGGTATGTAGGAAATATCCTACAGTGACAGGTGCACGAACAATGTAGATCATGATCAGACTGCAGATGGACATGCTGATCTGGATCTACACTGCCAGTCTGGTCAAAACACACATAAGCCACACATGACATATTTCACCAGTCACAGGCAAATATGTGTGTTCTCAATGCTTATTATAAGCGTTTTATCTTCGACTTTACTACAATGCATCACGACTACTGGTACTCGCCGCATATTGCTCGTACACATATACGTACAAATTATGCAGTATTTACCGTTGTTTCCAACGTTTTTGTAGGATTTAAAATCGGAATATGATGATTGAGTATTTCTCCAGTTCCTTCAAGGGTTGTCTAGCTTCTTCGAGAGA
This sequence comes from Conchocele bisecta, assembly GCA_029237695.1. Classification (NCBI taxonomy): domain Eukaryota; kingdom Metazoa; phylum Mollusca; class Bivalvia; order Lucinida; family Thyasiridae; genus Conchocele; species Conchocele bisecta. Next base: position 59,796,382 of record CM055267.1, read on the forward strand.
AAACTGGCGATGCCTTTCAACTTCATCGCCAGCGAAGCCCTTCGTCAGTGTCGACGTTCATTGTTGCTGTGAGCGCGCGCTTTTTATCCATTCATGAATAGTCATGCCTCATTAATATTCATACCGCTGTAGGACATTGCCTCTAGACTCTACCATGAGTCTGACGGGTGCATTCCTTTATAGGAAACAGGCCCACATCAAGTCGCACACAGAAAATAATATAACCTGCATGTGTAGTGCATGCAAATAATATACTATCTAACGGAATCTACCGGAATACTCCCACCTGAACGTGGGATTTTTAACACAGTTGGATATAAAAAATATGATCTGAATCAATTGTGTCGCTTGTTTTAAAATGTTAACACTTGCCCATGATGTATGGTGGTAATACATATATATATATAAATTACCCATGAAAAGCTTTACGCACTATGCTTTTCATGGGTAATTTGTTGGCTAAATTAATTAACCCTTTCAACAACACAGGCCTCTATAAAATGCAATGTCTGCAAACAGTGTACGTACTACGGCAGCTGAAAAGGGACATGCGCAATTATTTTTCTGCCTCGTTCCCACGACATAGCATCTCGTTCCCACGAGATAACATCTCGTTCTCTCGATATAGCATCTCGTTCCCAAGAGATAGGATGTCGTTCCCACGAGATAGGATCTCGTTAACACGAGTTAGCTATGTCGTTCCCACGAGATAGCATCTCGTTACCACGACATAGCATCTCGTTCCCACGAGATAGGTTCTCGTTACCACGACATAGCATCTCGTTCCCACGAGATAGGTTCTCGTTACCACGAGTTAGCTATGTCGTTCCCACGAGATAGCATCTCGTTACCACGACATAGCATCTCGTTCCCACGACATAGGTAGCCAATGAAAATGCAGCATACTAACCGACATTTTTTCTTTCAGCCATAGTTGAATATAGTCCAGCAGCCAAAGGCCGATTTGGGGCTTTAACTTGTTTTGAATAACATGTTTTTTTTATTACTAACTTTGCATGTCAGACCTTCTAGTTGTAAAATCCAACTGATGACAAGCTGTCACCCTTGAGCGTTTTACGAAATTTGCACAAATTCAAGATGGCTGTCAAATAGATGTAGTGTGCCATATAGTTACATTAACATGAGGAAATTCAGCAATTTAAGAGCGTAAAATGGGTGTATTTGACATAGTGATTAAAATTGGCAACGTTAAAATTCAATTCCTTAACTGAACTATAGGGAAATTCCAAGATGGCCGCCAAATGTGACCATTTGACGTAATTTCACTAGTTCGTCACAACAAAGAGTACGATTTTTATAATCTTGGGTTTATTGACAATGAATGTTTATTTTTGTAACTTTGCTGTGAAATTGAATACTTTTCTAAATAGCAGAACTCCAAAAATGGCCGCTAATTATAAATATATTATAGTATACGTGCTATCGTATCTGTACATAAGCATATATAATTGCTCTCATACCTTATATCAGATCAAATGTGCATACGAATATTGTATTTAGATACAACATGATTTTAGTATCTTAGGTATGCAATTAGATCATTGTTTCAACAGCATTAGTCCAAGATGGCCGCCAACTATTTTGATATTATTGTAGCAATTAGCTTATATAATTATACTCGGATGTCACATCTAAGAATATAATTATACCAAATACTGGTATTAAGTCAAGATTTGTTTTCTTAACTTAATATACACCATTAGACAACGTTCAATAACAGAAGTCTAAAATGGGCGCCGGATAATAATATATTACATTCTACTAGTAATCAAATCATATACTTATAAATAGTACACTTGGTTATATACGTTGGCTTATTCAGTTTATTTTGGTAAGCCTTCTTGTCTTGCCATTCCACATCAACATTCATGCTGACAATATTCTGACACCAAATCCAATATGGCTACCAACTTATGTAAATATAACTTATATAGTGGGCGTTGGCAAGAAGATGTAGTGTGGAACTTTACAATAAACTTTGATGAATTCCTAATTTGAATGAATACAAGGGGTTTATTTCATACCATTGGTTCCAAACGCTTCAATGCTTAACAAGTTCAATGTGAAATCACGCGAATTGGCTAACCTGGCTAGTACAAATGGAGAACACATCTATATATTTCCACAGTCCCATCAGCGTTATTAAAATAGCAACTAAGGACTCCCACTGATATTATTACATTCTGACAAGTTATTTTTTCTGCGAAAGGTACATACTTTCCCTTAAAAGGGCGGTATGTACATGGTGATTTATGTATAACCTTTTAATATCACTTATCATTTTGTAAACTGCTAGTAATTGATATATATTCAGATTGTTATTGATTATGTAGAGCAAATTATATTTGTATGATGAGATAATATTAGTAATATGTCTATAACATTCTTGTTTTCAATGACAAGTCGGAATTCAACGTCTAACATGCATGTCCAGTTGATTTTATTACATACAACTCAATATGGAGTGCATGCATATGACATGTTAACATACGTAAATGCTGAACAAAGAAATCAAATTTAATGACAAATTCAATAATTCTGAGAAAAACACTGAGATAATATAGTGTGGACACAACTAATACACATTGTAATGATATATATACGACAGTCATTCCATTTGAGCCACTACTAAATGACGGTAACAATAACCGTTATAGTCATTGCAGACTACAATACACATAGTACACACCAATATATACAACAAGACAGCATTCTAGGTATCATGCAATGGATATAAGGAATGCAGTAATCACGAAATTTAATATACTAATATGACAATGCTAAACAACGTAACTGTCATCCTTTGCAGCTAGAGTTTTTGTGCCATCATATCTCCTTCTTTTCTTACAGTCATATCTACAATATTAACTTTCATTTCATGTATGCTGTGTATTTCGTTGTAATTTTGATTGCCTTGTATGTTGATGTCCTTTTGAAGCATGCTGGCGAGGTAAGCGGGAGGTTTGCTAAACAATTCAGGTTCAACCATCCAAGTGTTCTGTGTTATGCACTGTCCTGTCCAAGGTGGCATCCTTCTTGTCATCTCTCCGTGTATCGAGTGGATGCATGTGGTGTTCGCCAGAAATGTGGAACACAAGCATTGTCAAAACACTCCATTTGAACATTTATTTGTCAATACCTGTGTTAGCAGATAACATCACACCATTTGTCCGATTTTATCATTTTTTATAAAATAAAGCACTTTTGATATATAACGTATGAAATTGCATGGTTATATTGGCTGACATGTTCATCGGTATGCTAAATAATATATTTGCTTAAGAAAAGCATTATTTGTAAAAACAAAAATGATAAAAAGAAAAATAGCTATCATAAACGATTTGATTGTTACTATAAGGTAATCTAGTTATATTGGAATACCAACTTGGAAGTCTGCTACATGTATAAAGGAGTTATAGAACATGTTACTTTATTCACAAGTAAACTGTTGCTAACAGTGTGCTCCCTATGGAGCTGGACTGAACTTAATTATATGACTTACTTATTAAACGACGATTGCTATAATTTGTATTTGGCATCCGTCTTGGACTTCTGCTATTGGAACACGTGTCTAATTACATAACAAGGTTACAAAATAACACAATATTGACATAACTATGTGTGATTCTTTGAAATAGGTCCACGTGACATTTCATATTTTTATCATTACACATTATGATTGTCATTGCACGGTAATTTATATCTGGCGGCCATCTAAGGCTTCTTCTATCGACACAATTGTCTACAATTGCATTTGAAAGTTACATAAAACGTTCAGTGTGTCCATAAACCTGAGATATGTATACTAATATGCTTAAATTAATCAATACCCCCAGTAATTATTATGCAATTTGCGCAGTATAAAAAGGCCAATAATTGGCGGCCATTTGTGACTTCTGCTATTGGCACAGTCATTTAATTATATTTCTAAGTTACTGAAAACGTTCAGTGTATGCCTAAGTCCAATACATCTGTACTAATTTACTACGATATGACGCTAATATGCAGTTATATACTTAATTATCAGTCGTTAACATTATTGTTATATGATACTATATTTATATGTGGCGACCATCTTGGACTTCCCCTGTTCAACAACTTGTCTACGAACATATCGAACGTACTGAAAGCGTTTATTGTGTCAGTATATCCAATATCAGTATCATGTTTGCTTTGATATAGAGTGTGAGAGTAGTTATATGTAAAATATGTCACATTTGGCGGCCATTTTGGATTTTTTCCATGTCACAGTGAATTGAATTGAATATTAAAAATGCTGACCGCTTATCTGATAAGTCAAGTAAATCCACTTTACGCTCTTAAATCACTTCAATATCTCACACAGCATACTATAACTGTTTGGCGACCATTTTGAATCTATACAAATTTCTCAAAACGCTCAAGGATGACAGAGTGTCATTAGCCGGATTCTGGATGTTGATGGCATGGACAAGCAAAATCGCCAATAAAAAAACTAGGTTAATCAAAACAAGGTTAAGCTCTCGGCTGTCGGACTAATATGGCGGTAATTATGCTTTATTTTCATTGGCTACCTATCTCGAGGGAACGACATAGCTAACTCGTGGTAACGAGATGCTATCTCGTGGGAACGAGATACTATGTTGTGGTAACGAGATGCTATCTCGTGGTAACGAGATGGAAAAAACAATTGCGCATGTCCCTTTTAAGCTGCCGTAAGACCCAGATGAACCGGTTCGTTTTATTATTGTGGGTATTTTCTTTCAAGTTCTTTCGTTTTTATATATAAAATCCCGCCATTTCGGATTAAATATTCTGAAAAATGAAATTGAATATTGCATTCCAGTTACTTCTGGGCTAAAGAGTTAATGGGACGAAGAATGCGCATGCGCGTGCGCGTCGTGTGCGTCATGTGCGTGCATGCGCTCGCGCGTGCGTGCGTAGTCCCTGGTCAACTACAGGCCATTATCAATGAGCTGGCGACTTTTCTAACTCCGTGACCAATCCCGATTCGCTCCGGTAATTTCTCTGTAGTACTGTTTGTAACCCCCGTATATATGCACAACTTGATGACGTATTACACATAGCGCATTCCGGAAGCATTTTGACATTTTTGTAAATAACATAAATATTGGAAAATATCTCCTCGGATCACCTAACGACGACCGGTATTACTGTGTAATCAGGTAATTTATGTTCCGCTTCACATCCTCGGACACATACGAAAGTTTATTCGTTTATTTCACATAAAACTACTGTTTTATGGTGTCCGAGTCATTTCGTACCCATACCATTTCGTTCCGTGTTTGGTCAATTCATACCCATAGGCGCATGTTTTCTGGTAATTTCGTAAATATAGGTACGAATCGACCATAATGTTTGGTAATTTCGTACGCATTCTTGTTTAATTTTTTATATATTCACATATATATTTGCATATTTTAAATTTGTTTTGATGAAAAAGCCTGGTTATAAACTGAGGTAAAGTAAAATGAATGTTATAATTGAATCCTTTCACCCATTAGTAACTGGAAATTGGAATGGATTTTTGGACCAGTCCAATTGCCATAAAATTATTTTCAGACTAGTCCATTTATGAAAAGGGGATATTTTTGTTGTCAAAAATAAGAAATTATTTACAAAAAGTGCAGATCTGATGAACGGCTCGTGATGGATTTGTATATGTTGATTTCCGGTCCAATCCAATCGCCATGCACAAAATGGTTTTCAGACTAGTCCATTTATGAAAAGGGGATATTTTTATGTCAAAATAAGATTTTTTTTGCAAAATGTGCAGATCCTGATGAGCCGGCTCGTGATGGATTTTTATATGTTGAATTCCGGTCCAGTCCAATAGCCATGCACAAAATGGTTTTCAGATTTGTCCATTTATGAAAAGGTGATATTTTTGTTGCAAAAAATAAGAAAATTATTTGCAAAAAGTGCAGATCCTGATGAGCCGGCTCGTGATGGATTTTTATATGTTGAATTCCGGACCAATCCAATTGCCACAAAATGGTTTTCAGACTAGTCCATTTATGAAAAGGGGATATGGATATTTTTGTTCTCAAAAATGAGAAAATTCAATCACCACAATATGGTTTTCAGACAAGTCCATTTATGAAAAGGGGATATTTTTGTTGTAAAAAATAAGAAAATTATTTGCAAAAGTCCAGATTCTGATGAGACGGCTCATCACGAGCCGGCTCATTTGGATCTACACCATTTGGCAATACCACTATACAGGTAGTGTTGAAACAGTTAAATACATGTAGATGTTAGTTAGTTGGCCAGCTAACATAGAATTAGCATTAGCAATCTACTCATATCGTGATGTACATATGTAGCTGTGACTGGAGAAATGAGGCTTAGTCGATTTGTGGCCAATGTAGCCCCTGATCAAATAGAACACTCGTGTAGCCGGATAGCGATCTATATTACATGCTACCCAGTGATTTACCATATTTCTGGTAGCATTTATATCCTTGAAGGAAATATTTCCTCCTAGACACTATATATAGCGAAACGTCATTTCCAGCGAAGAAACATTTCATACGCGAACGTCAAAATTGTCAATTTTGATGTTATAAGCTGGTCTAAGAGCAAATTTCACATTTTTCGAAAAGCATGTAATATACACTACCATTTTCAAATACCAGCTTTATTTCCCTTGATATCTGTAAATCCGACAAAGAAACGTGTGCTCCGCACTCGCTCGTTTCTTTATAAGACTTCCAGATGTCTCGTGATATAAATGCGGTATTTCAAAATGGTAGTTGAATAAACTCTACATATTGCTTGTTAGATGCACAACGGGGTGTTTCATTAATGAAATGACAAACAGTCCAGATCCTGATCAGACTGCGGATGCACATGCTGATCTGGATATACACTGGTCGCAAAACCCATAAGCCCCATTTCTCTAGTCACATATATGTTTGACACAAAAAAGTCTTTGGGGTTAATTACTTGTATTTTGTAATCTGGTGACGTAATCAGATATTTCGATGCATATCTGTTGATGTAATTTTATTATATTTTGTGTTGTTAATTAATTGGCAATTAACCCGAGGTACGAAATAGCGATTACCGGGCGATGGAACAGGACCCACCACTTTCATAGGATTTATATACAATGTACATGTATGGGCCACCAAATCGCCAACTGTCATCAATAGCTTCCTTGCATTATTCAGGGCTCCAGATAAGGAATTAGTAATTGAGTATTTTCACTCCATCATTTCTGAAGCAATTGGGTATTTCAAAATTTTAATTGGGTAAATTAAAATCACACTACTGTTTACACATGACCATGGTCACCGTATCAACAACTTTCGACATAAAAAATATGTTGTTTTTTTTTTATTCAGGAAAACAACAATGCATCAATCCTGGACTCGAACTGGGCCATGTGAACACCGGATTGTCCACTGTGCAAGATCTATCTGGATCGATCGATATCAATAATCAGCAGGGAGGGTGGATATGAGAAGACACCATGTACACAAGATCCTTGGCCAGATAGAGAACAATTATTTTATGACGAGTGTTTACAGACTTTCAGATGCAGTTAATTTGGCTACCAGTATAGATATGAATATGTTTGTTCAAACACAGTGGGTATAGTTTGTCACAGGCACCTGCTATTGGGATGGTGTGCACTGAATTAGGTAAGGAAAATCCTCCAATTCAGACCATACTTTTTTTTTATTTTTCACATTCGCGATTTTGACGCGATTTTGACGCGATTTTGACGTTTGACGCGATTTTGACGCGAATAAGCACAGCTATCCCGGAAAATTGATAAGCAAACCTGCCATTGCCCCATTTTTGCTGGAAATAAGGACTGATGGGGTGCACTCAGATATGCCCCAAAATCGTTCGAAAATGCAGTTTATAGCCACGAAAAGAGATGCACGAACACGCATGCAATACTATTGCACATTCACCAATCGGTCAGGAAAACTTGAATTGTATACCCTAGTGCACCCCATCTTATGTATATGCAGATTTTTTCGAAATAACTCCTAAATGGCTGAATCTACGGGGACTAGAACATCCACAGGTGTTCCTGATCAATTGTCCGGGGTATCTGCGCATAATTGCGTTAAAATGTTCTTACCTGATTCAGTGCATCCCATGCAAATAGCAGGTACATGTGACGTATTATACCCACCGTGTAAAAGTATGCTAGACATTCCATTGTTAAATAACATAGGTTGGTGCTACTGGTAGCTGCAGAAACCATTTTGTTAATGTAACAGTGATTTGGCTACTAACATTTCAGAATTTGGTTACTGAAAGGTTATGATTGGAAAAAGTAGTTTTGCAAATATTGGAGCTCAGTAATGTAAAATTTTGTTCAAGGTAACCTTTAATTTTGACTATTTAAATTGCATAATCCTTGCGCTAACCTAGAGTTATAACAAACAATGTAGACCCGGATCAGACTGTTCGACTGCGACTGGTGATCTGGGTCTACATCTATCACACGGTCAGAAGATCCATTTTCTCAGTACATGTCATCTAAAAAAAACTATTCATTTTTCAGCATTATACTGATGACAACCAGGGCCCGGTTGCTCAAAGCCTCTGTTAGCTTAACAGACTGTTACATCCTTAACATTGTTAAGGATTTAACAGTCTGAGCTTAACAGAGGCTTTGAGCAAAAATGTTAAGGATTTAACAGTCTGTTAAGCTAACAGAGGCTTTGAGTAACTGGGCCCTGTAGACTTAAATAAATGTAGATACATGTACATGAATATAATGAGACACAAAATATAACAGTTGCTGCTGCTTTTATTTTCCTCATTTAAATGATAGTACATGTAATGTTGAGCCTACACACTGTAGCACATATACTAACTCTGCCATTAAAGGTACTGTGTCTTGGATAGTTTGTTTGTTTGTTGGGGTTTAACGGCCTATCAACAGCTAATGTCATTTAAGGCCGGGTCAATGGGCTTAGTACTAAATCCCATACATTACCTGTACAAGTACATGTACAAATGGGGGGGGGGATCCCAAAATGAGAACTGAATATTTACAATAACAAAACTATATATTCAGCCCTGAAATCAGAATAATCCTGATCTGATGCCAGGTCCTCGCCACACCAGAATCACTGGGCCCCTCCCAAAAGTAGTAGGATCAGTAATAATATTACTACTTTTATAATTGTCAATAACGCAATTCAACTCCCAGGTAACTAAACAGTTAAAGATAAAAACGTACCTCGTAAACAGTATTAGCTACATACCTGAAACTTGGTATGTAGCTTTCTTAGGAGTAGATGCACAAAGTTTATTTTGATTCTTTCGACCCCCGGGTCATGGATTATCTCCCCCATTTTCGACTTAGAATTTTGCCTCGTTTACTATCAAAGTGATACATGCATGTGGGGCATACTTAAATACATGTAGATACATGTACATGAATATAATGAGACACAAACTATAACATTTGCTGCTGCTTTTATTTTCCTCACGTAAATGATTGTACATGTAATGTTGAGCCGACACACTGTAGCACATATGATAACTCTTACATTAAAGGTACTGTGTCTCGGATAGATTCAGTGGAGGGCACATTTAGTGTTGCCCTTGTCCGTCCGTCCCCAACCTTGTAACTCGTAAAACCTTTGAATAGCTACAGACCTGAAACTTGGTATGTAGCTTCCTATGAGTAGATGCACAAATGTTTATTTTGATTCTTTCGACCCCCGGGTCATGGATTATCTCCCCCATTTTATCGATTTAGAATATTGCCTCGTTTTACAGACGACTTGGACATATAATTTGGTTCCAGAAATACGATCTAAATTAACCTATTTTGTCCTAATCTGTTTCATCACATTCTAGGCATATCAGAGACCCAGTGCCTTTAATGCACCCGTCACAGATATTTTGTGAACAGTTCAGAAATTATCCGTAAAAACACGAAAATCGGACTGATTTCATGATTCATCTGAAATCTACATGTGCTGTTGTTTTTTTTTAATTATGCAGATAACCATTACGATATCAGATAACACTACTTGTATCTGACCAGGCTACTCATTGTTCACAACTTCACAATTTGATCAATAAATGCCGTCGATGATACAGATATTGAAAAGTGTGGTTTATTGGGAATATTATGAGCTACCGGCTGAGAAAAGGAACCCTAGAACATGTGCAATCAGCATGGTGAGTGCATATATCTGATCATGACCTACGTTGTTTGAATTACTGTCATCAGCAAAACAATTATATTTTATACTGCCAAGTGGACCTCTATCTACAATTGTTGGACATGTTGTCAGGTCCATTTTCTCGGCTGGGGGCTGTGACTGGAGAAATGGGGCTTATGGAATTTGTGACCAGTGTAGCTCCTGGTCCAATAGCACACTCTGATAGCCTGGTTGTCTATATAGCTTGGTAGAAGCATGACATGTGTATCATTCACGGAATGGCGAACAGTGCAGATGCTGATCAGACTGTGCAGTCTGATCTGGAGCTATACTGATCGCAAAACCCATAAGCCCTATTTCTCCAGTCACAGCCACATATGTGATATGTGTTGATCAAAAGTGAATGTTACATTATTTCTTCGTAAAGATAGCTTTTACCCTTTTGTTCTGTAGAAGCTTACAAAAGCCATGACAGAACCATTTGCCCTTTCAGGGTATGGGGTCACGTGATTCCAGAACGACACTCGATAATTTGTGATGTCGTTTTTACAATAGATTTTCTTTACAATGTAATAAACCAATAATTTTCATGAATACTAGAGTACATTTTATTTTGACATTTCTTGATACTTGATTGTGGAGTCCGGTGATACCCATAATAAAAGTAAGAAGATTAGTACTAATCCTTTTACTTTTAGGAAGTGGAGCTAAATTATTCTGGTGAGCTGAGGATATATATTTGTACATATTCAGTTGTGACTTTGGGATCATCTTCAAGTTTAGCATGTTTAGAATTACAATATTCAAGTTTTCATTCTCAAGTTTTGCATCAGAATTCTTGTTTCGAGTACACAACTATGAGAACTATCCGAATGTTTACCGCTGGGGTGAGGGGACATGCATTGTATAAGCTGTACATAAAACACTTACTTAAATAAGTAAGTTGAGCTTACTTCTATAAGAAAGTTGAGGAACCGTTCTATACATGATCATGTTTGATTCAAAGATAATTGCTTCGTAAATACATTTACATTTACTCTTTGTTATTATACACTATGACAATAGTGCAGTGGAGCTTCATATGGTGAGAGTATATCTCGCCCATGTGTATTTACATATATCACAGTACAGTGTGTAGGAAAAGTTTATGTACATTTTGAGAATGTTGGCAAAAGTACACAAATATTTCATTTGATGTACATCTTGGTGTAGTATAATTTATACGAGTCCGTTGTCCTGGCTTTTCTATGTATGATTGGCCACATTATATCATATGTTCTACTTCTCATTGTCAGTTCTTTGTCAAATGCCGGAAGAGGTGAAACTAGCTGATGGCTGGCACACACACAAAGATAGCCGACTTGGCCACTCCATGTGCCGTATATGATACAGTAAGACGGCAGTGTTCATATATATGTTATACATATATTTCATCACTTTTACGAAGCAATTGTTTGAATCATATGATGATCAGGGGTCCCATAATTATGTCCTCAACATGACATTAGTGTCTTGCAACTCGAAACTCCATGTTCTGATTGTTCTCAACTTGAAACTCGAGAATATTAACTTGAAGCTTTCAACTGGAAACTCAAGAATTCCGACTCGAAAGTCAAGAATTTCAACTTTCCTTAGTCTTTTGACCTTCAATAAAAACCAATGAAAGTGAAAGGGTTAACGTCCCAGCAACAGCTAAGGTCATATAGAGACAGGACAACAGTTTAAAGTCTCATTAGACAGACCAGTGGGAAGGAAATACTATGAAAGTATTTTTTGATGCCCTAAGCAAGGTTTGAACCCACAACCTCCGCATTGGAAGTCAGGTGTTCTAACCCCTATACCACAACCCATCCCTCATTTGACCTTGAACATAGGTGAATAATGGGCGGGCTATAGAATGAAAATACAGGTGATGACACATAAGTATATGATGTTTCAAGTCAATATGATTTAGTGTTGAAGTGTTATAATAACAGATAGCCAAAAACCTTTAATGCAAATTTTGCCAAAACTTGGCGTTGACATTGGCTATTTAAGCCACATGAAATCTGGTGGGCGGCTGGTCGGAGCATGGGAAGGGTAAATTTAACGACGGTTTCATCCTTACTGTTGGTGGCTGGTTGGGAGTATGCAAAGGGTACATTTAACAATGGGTTTCATCCTTACCAGAATCCCGATATCCCTGGTTTGACCCGCAGGTACATTTTTGATACGTGAGAGTTGAATCCGGTCATACCATTATAAAAATAATAATGTTAATACTAAGCATATTGCTTTTGGGGAGTGGGTTCAAGTGACTGGTGTGGCGAGTACCTGGCACCAGGTCAGGTTATTCTACATGTAATTTCAGGGCTGGGTTTTAAATTTCTCTTTAAATATTTAGTTTCTGATTTTGGGATTTACCCCCATCACAAGTCTTTAACCTTAGCTGTTGACATGCCATTAAACACCATTCGATCAAATCATCCTTACTGGAATCCCAATATCCCTGGTTTGACCCTCAGGTACATGATTGGCTTTCTTGTTACTTGAGAATTGAATCAGGTTATACCACTCATACAAGTAATAGGATTAATACTAATCTCATTACTTTTAGGAGCTGTGGCTAAGTGACTGGTGTGGCGAGAACCTGGCACCAGATCAGGTTTTTTCTTATTTCACAGCTGAATATATATATTTCAGTGACTTTCTCCCCATCGATGAAAGTGAAATATGGGATTTGACCGTTAACCTGGCCCAAAATGCCCATAGCTGTTAACAGGCCGTTAAACTCCATTAATTAAACTGGCAAGTATTCCTGTCCTATTTCACACTTCCCAAGGACATCAAAGGGAAACAGTCTTCTGCGGAGTTGAGGGTTATGACTCGCGTGAAGAAACTCAACACCAGTTAAAACTTCACTTTACACATCATTAGGTCGATGACACTATGTTGACACCTCAACGGCACCAAATACTCCTGCAAATACACAAGAACCACATATTATATTTCTTTGCCAGGAGTAACCATTATGATTACAACATGCACATTTTTGAAGATCTTCTCTTTAATTTAAAATGAATAAATGTATCTTTATCATCACTAAGCTAATCCCCTTGCTGGCAGCCTTGACAATAATAACATGAGCACATGAGCCCTCAGTGACCTTGACATTGTCGAAAGGCATGTAGCGATAATACATGTTAGAAACACCTTTCATTTTCTTAAATAACTTCTGAACCTCTTTATCGATTTTAATAATATTTGGCCATAACGTGGTATAGTAGTTGGTTTTGCAAGCACCACATGTATGAAGACACAAAGTCACGGTCACTGAGAACTCGGGGGGGGGGGGCAAACTGGCTACAAATGCCATAAGCCTCAATCCTCCAGCCACACATATATATCAAGAGTCAGACTGGTCACCCCCCAATGCAACAGATTAAAATGGGATTGAACCCGTTTGCCCGGCCTTACATGACCGTAGCTGTTGATAGGCCATTAAACACTAATAAACAAACAAACAACTGGTCACAAATGCCATAAGCCCCAATCCTCCAGACACATATAGAGACCAGGAGCCAGATAGGCCACAATTCATATAAGCCACATTCACAAGGCCACATACATGTACAGAGATCAGGAGTCAGACTGGCCACAATTTCCATAAGCGCCAATTCTCCAGCCATAGTGACATATAGAGATCAGCAGACTGGCCACACTTGCCATAAGCACCAATTCTGCAGTGATATATAGAGATCATGAGTCAGACTGGCCACAGTTGCCATAAGCCGTAATTTTCCAGCCACATACATGTATAGAGATCAGGAGTCCGACTGGCCACAATTTCCAGAAACCCCAATCCTCCAACTACATGTAGAGATCAGATTCAATCTTCCAGCCACATATAAAGATCAGGAGTCGGACTGTCAATCTTCCAGTCACACAAATTACATAAGCTTCAATCCTACAGCCACATATCAAGATTGGTAGCCGATTTCACCAACATTGCTAAGTAAACTTATCAACACTTAGCACTTTGTGGGAGTAATTATTATTTGTACTGAAATGCATTATTTCATACATGTATATAACAACTAACTTTGTACTTGATTATTAAAATTATGCAGAAGTACATGTATTATACTGTATTTATTCCATTATCATTAAATAAAAAAAAACATTTATGCATAATTTGAAAATTGCACCCTCAAAGTACACTTAACAAGATAAATGTAGTGATTTTGATGAAATCAGCAACAAGCGTCAGACTGCCCACATATGCCATAAGTGCATTGCTATCACTAAGCTAATCCCCTGGCTGGCAGCTTTGATAATACAAGGTGATCGCTGTCGAGAAACAAATCACCTGATGACGTTTCAAAAACAAGGCGAACGCCAGGAAGTGTCTCGCCCACTAAACAAGGCGATCACCACAAAGGTCAAGGTCGGACAAGATGAGGAATTCCAAAATTATTGATATGAAGGTCAATGTCACACAATGACACTGGGTGAATAGCCATCAATGTGAGGAAGCTATTGATAAAATTTGGTAATGATCCATCAACGTTAAGAATCTACTGATGAGGGGGTATTCAATATTTGGACGTACGTCCAAAATTATTGACACAAAGGTGAAGGTCACCTGTGAGGAAGTTAGTGATGAAGTTTGCTAATTAATGATCCAACTAACGGATCGAGAGATATGCACATTTTTTTTTACTTACGTCCAAAATGTTGTTTTTTTACGACGGAATTGCGACTGCTAGGTCTTATTTTCCACTTTCGTGGGCGAGACTAAAAGTGGTTTTATGGTAAGAAATTGCATTGAAATCAATGATATTATTCTGCTGTCTACATTGGTAAATTGAAACACACAGGATGGGGTGGGGGCATTTGTTAGTATAATCAACTTACCCTTCCAAGAACTTCAATGACTGCTACATCCCGGACCGAGTTACGAACAAACTGATAGTTGATGGCGCCGACCGTCGATTGTATCATGGAGTCGGACTGTCACTGCACACAACTTCACAAAGACTTGTAAACCAAAATTGGAAAATTCTAAGTCGAAAAGGGGGAGATAATCCATGACCCCGGTGTCAAATAAAAAATCAAAATAAACGTTGTGCATCTACTCATCAGAAGGAAGATACATACCAAAAGGGGGAGATAATCCATGACCCCGGGGTCAAATAAAAAATCGAAATAAATGTTGCGCATCGACTCATCAGAAGCAAGCTACATACCAAGTTTCAGGTGTGTAGCTAGTACAATTTAAAAGATTTACGACTTACAAGCCAAAATTGGAAAATTCTAAGTTGGAAAGGGGGAGATAATCCATGACCCCTGGGTCAAATAAAATATCAAAATAAATGTTGCGCATCGACTCGTCATAAGGAAGCTACATACCAAGTTTCAGGTATGTAGTTAGTACGGTTTAAAAGTTTTACAACTTGCAAGCCAAATTTGGAAAATTATAAATGGAAAAAGGGGTGATAATCAAAAATCTAAATAAACTTTGCGCATCTACACATCATAAGGAAGCTACATACCAAGTGTCAGGTGTGTAGCTAGTACAATTTAAAAGTTTTACGACTTACAAGCCAAAATTGGAAAATTCTAAGTCGAAAGGGGGAGATAATCCATGACCCGGGGGTCAAATAAAAAATGGAAATAAAGTTTGTGCATCTACTAATCATAAGGAAGCTACATAACAATTTTCAGTGCTGTAGCTGTTATGATTTAAAAGTATTGCGACTTACAAGCCAAAATTCAAATATTCTTAGTTAAAAAGGGGGAGAAAATCCATGACCCGGTGGGTCGAATAAAAAATCGAAATAAATGTTGCGCATCGAATCATCAGAAGCAAGCTACATACCAAGTTTCAGGTGTGTAGCTAGTACAATTTAAAAAGAATTACGACTTACAAGCCAAAATTGGAAAATTCTAAGTTGAAAAGGGGGAGATAATCCTTGACCCCGGGGTCAAATAAAATATCAAAATAAATGTTGCACATCGACTCATCATAAGGAAGCTACATACCAAGTTTCAGGTATGTAGTTAGTACGGTTTAAAAGTTTTACGACTTGCAAGCCAGATTTGGAAAATTATAAGTGGAAAAGGGGGTGATAATCCATGACCCCTGGGTCGAATCAAAAATCTAAATAAACTTTGCGCATCTACACATCATAAGGAAGCTATATACCAAGTTTCAGGTGTGTAGCTAGTACAATTTAAAGGTTTTACGACTTACAAGCCAACATTGGAAAATTCCAAGTCGAAAGAGGCAGATAATCCATGACCCGAGGGTCAAATAAAAAATGGAAATAAATGTTGCGCATCGAATCATCAGAAGCAAGCTACATACCAAGTTTCAGGTGTGTAGCTAGTACAATTTAAAAAGAATTACGACTTACAAGCCAAAATTGGAAAATTCTAAGTTGAAAAGGGGGAGATAATCCTTGACCCAGGGGTCAAATAAAATATCAAAATAAATGTTGCACATCGACTCATCATAAGGAAGCTACATACCAAGTTTCAGGTATGTAGCTAGTACAATTTAAAGGTTTTACGACTTACAAGCCAACATTGGAAAATTCCAAGTCGAAAGAGGCAGATAATCCATGACCCGAGGGTCAAATAAAAAATGGAAATAAACTTTGCGCATCTACTTATCATAAGGAAGCTACATACCAAGTTGCAGGTCTATAGCTATTATGGTTTCAAAGTTTTACGGGTTACAAATGGAAAATTCTAAATAAAAAAGGGGGAGATAATTCATGACCCGGGGACATGTCAAACATTGAAATAAACTTTGCGTATCTACTCATCATAAGGAAGCTACATACCAAGTTTCAGGTGTGTAGCTAGTACGGTTTAAAAGTTTTAAGACTTACCAGCCAAACTTCAAAAATTCTAAGTAAAAAAGGGGGAGATAATTCATGACCCGGGGGTCGAATAAAAAATCGAAATAAACGTTGCGCATCAACTCATAATAAGGAAGCTACATACCAAGTTTCAGGTGTGTAGCTAGTACAATTTAAAAAATTTACGACTTACAAGTCAAAATGTCGATAAGGGGGAGATAATCCATGACCCCGGGGTCAAATAAAAAATCGAAATAAATGTTGCACATCACATCATCATAAGCAAGCCAAATACCAAGTTTCAGGTGTGTAGTTAGTACGGTTTAAAGGTCTTACGACTTGCAAGCCAAAATTGGAAAAATCTAAAAGGGGGAGATAATCCAGGACCCCGGCATCAAATAAAACATTGAAATAAACTTTGTGCATCTACTCATCATAAGGAAGATACAGACCAAGTGTCAGGTCTTTAGCTATTACAGTTTTAAAAAATTACAAGTTACAAGGCAAAATTCTAAGTGGAAAAGGGGGAGTTAATCCATGACCCGAAACAGTTCGGTCCAAAAATGGCTTATCGGATGGGGAAAGGAGAACGGTCTATAGACCGTGCTGTCAAGTTGAGTTAAAAGTGTGCAGAGAGTTGAAATCTATTATCTCATCTGCACGTCCTTAAATATAGCTTAGAAAATCTCAGCTCTACGGATGTGTTTTACTATTTCATCTGTCTTTTATATTTTCTGTATCCGTGAGAGCGGAGACCCTTATAAATACTTATAGTGTAAAATTTAGTCACAATAACAGCCCAATTTGTCCTGGTAATACAAGGATAACCAATGTCAAACTATGTATACCTACATGTGTATTATTAGTCTATGAATGTGTTTAACATGACCATGATGACTGTGAAGTGTTAAAACTTCTCACTCGTCAGACTGTGTAGCAAAACGCCAGGACAAATTGGGCTGTTATTGTGACAAAATTGTACACTATAAGGGTCTCAGCTCTCACGGATACACGAAATATAAAAGACAGATGAAATAGTAAAAGTCATCCGTAGAGCTGAGATTTTCTAAGCTACCTTAAATACTGCAATAAAAAGATAATAAGCCCAAGTATAGCATCCGGCCACACTTTTGCCCCTTTCTTCCAAGTTCCACCGACTCGGTCATGAAACAGGGCTACTAAAATAAGTCCACTGTAATGCAAGTCAATACTCATTGTAACATCATTACTGTGTGTTACAAGTGGGTGGGGTAATATTCAATGTTGACTGATTCACGAATACGTACTCGGGTACAGTACTGTAACTGGTGTCATGAGATCGTGAGAGTCGCTCGGCTGTTCTTGTTCGATTGTATATAATGTCAATGTCATTCATGCAAATTGTAGTTAAATAATATCGTATTCGCGAGTCTGAATCTAGAAACAAATGTTTACTTTCTTGTTGTTGTTGTTCTCCTTCAATTTCGCGCACGTGCTTGTGACGTCATGGTTTTGTGTGTAAGCAGTTTTCTTAGCTAGCACGGAAACGCTCGGGATTCCGAAAATGAAAAGTGTCAATATTGACATTATGCGCTAAGTGGTACACAAAACAACTTTTTGTTTACCTTTTGTTGTCTTCACATTGCGATTATGATATAAATCTCAAGACTTGGGATATATATATTAGGCAGTATATGTAGTTTTGTGTACTAAATCAGTTGCCAAACATGTTTTTGTGTTCTGAAAAATCTGAAAATTGGAATACTGAGCCGTTCAGGGCCTTTAAGGTCACGCAGGTGAAGGTCACCCAAATGACACTGGATGGAGAGATATCAATGTCAGGAAATTTTGACTATGTTCAAAACTTACATGTACGTCCCAAATGCTTAAGGTCACCAAGGTCACCCGAATGGATGGGTAGCTATCAATGTGAGAAAGTTATTGATCTGACTAACGATGTTAACGGATGTAGAGATATGGGAAATTTGGCTACATTCAAATTGTACTTCCAAATTGTTGATGACGATGACGACGACGGAATTGTGACCACTATGTCTCGCTTTCCACTAATATGGGTGAAAAATAAATTGCCCATCTTCTACACTGTTTAACATTCAGTCACTAAAGTAAGCTAACTGCCACCAGCAAAATGCAGCAATTTAATTAAATAAAGGTGCAAGATGACCAAGATCTTCAAATTGTTACAAATGCTGTAAGTTCCCTTGTCTCAGCCAGTGGCCCAATTGTAAACCTTATTGCTTTGATTCTTTGGTTCTGCCTCTGGTAATGGGAGAGATGTCAAGAACGGTATGTGTACATGCACATTCAGACAACATGCAGCTGATGTCTGTAAGTTAACATTCAACACATGATGGTAAAGCGTATTTGAACCGGACATCGGATTAGAAAATACTCATTGAATATTGTGGGGCCTATGTGATAACCAGTTTTGTAGGCACACTAATGTATGTGTAGAATGTGGGATCAAGGCCTGATTTCTCAAGTGGACATCATGGGCGCTCTCTCCCCTGCTGCATCAATCTTCTTTCCATGAGTGGACACCGCTACTTCCGCACCATTGCCAGTATCTTTCACAGATTCCACATCTCCGCCAGAGTTGTCGATAGACAGCTTAACCTTCAGAATGACTGCTACCACAATGGCCCCCAGTACTGCTGCGGCAATTATTATCACCACAATAAGAACATTAAATGGCTCCTCTGTAGGTGTAGGCTGGCACTCATGCACTGTTATACTCCCATCATTACAAAGTTCCGAGTCATCTGTAATAATCTTGCTTCCACCATTCTTACATGACCACGACAGTTTTTGTCCATGCTTGATGTAACCACTGACATCTACGTTGTTCAACTGTACAAGTGACGGGTCTGCAGCAACATGACAGTCACAGTAGCAGGCCATCGATTCAATAGACCAGCCACCTCCAGTACAGGACACCCCATCGTTTATTGGCCCAGCCGCGGATGTGTGATCCGCATTGCAGACTAAATATAGCAAGAGAAGTTCTTCTTCCCAGGCAATCTGATGTATGCAGCTCGAGTTTAATCCTGGATATGGGCTGCAAGTAATCTGCGAACAAGTTGGTAATTGTGTCCACTGTCCATTTGCCTGGCACTCGACATTCGGGAAACCTTTAGCAATGTATCCATCGGTACACATGACTTTAATTACACTTGTATACTCCGTTCTAACACCATTTATACTGTAAGTAAGCTGTGTTGTTGCATGAGCAATGTCCGGCAACTCAGGGCAGCTGACAATATTACAAGATGGGGCATAATTTGGCATCCAGAATCCATCAGTTCTACAAATCAAAGTTGATGTTTCCGATAATGTGTATCCTTCATTGCAAGCAAATTTCATGTTAGATCCTGCTACGTACGTGACCTCATTTACAACATGGCCATTAGTTGGTGGTTCAATGTGCCCACATGTAATTTGCTTGCATTCAAAGTTCCCGTCAGTCCAAGCCGCAGCAGAGCAGACGTATGTGGCATCATCTGCTCCAAGCTTGGGCTTGTACACAGTGCTACACTGGTACATTAACGTCGTGCCTTCAGGTATGGGCGTGGATCCAGACCAGTCATGACTGGCATTGGGAATGCTGGGTGGCACACCACAATCACCCGATACGCATACAACTCCTGAAATAAACCAGACTTATGTATGTGACGCAACAAGCGAAAACCTCCCTTATCTAAAAACGTGACATAACAAGCAATGACGTTACAAAGTCAGCACATGTAACATGTAAGTCTCGGCCCACTTTTAAATGACTACATTTTGGATGAAATTTTGCATCAGCTGCAGTAGACATAAATAAATAAACTAATTAAATCCCTGGCCACAGGAATGTCCAAAACAATGAAGAAGTAATAAGCAGATAAGACAAGAGCTCTGCGGAGCAAGATGTCCCGCCTGCCGCAGTTTGATAGTACATGTACATAAGGAGCTGTAAATAACCGATGCTAAATTTCTATACTAGACATTTTTGAAGTCCGTGACCTTGACCTTGGGGTTACCGGACACCATGAACTTTCTGCTGATGATGTGGAATGTTCTTACAAATGTATGTAGGAAATATTAAAACATTCCATCAACAATAAATTAACCCAAGCGTTAAGTTTTCAAAACTGAGCATTTTCTATCCCGTGACATTGACCTTAGCGGGCACCATGGGCTTTCTGTAGAATCTGCCGGATGTTGCTATAGTTTACACCCAAGAAGTATTAAAGCATTCCATCAAGGGAAACAGACGTTGTAATAAATCAAACCCGGCATTTTCTAAGCCCGTGATCTTGACCTTTGGGGTTAGCTGGCACCATGGGCTTTCTTTAGAATAATGCGGGATGTTGTTCCAAATGCATGTATGGAATACTAAAGTATTCCATTGAGGGAAACAGAAGTTACAACGAATTAACCTGAGCGTTAAGTTTTAGAAACATAGCCAAACGCAAAAACTTAACATTGAATGCAAATGAAAAGTAGGTCAATGAACCATGAAAACAAGGTCAATGTCACATGGGCTCCTTCTCTGCGAGATGGTTACACCACAGTGTTGATGTATATCAAGTTTGGAGGTCGTAGGACTTGTAGCTTTCCGGAAACTAAGCTAAATGCAAAAACTTAACATTGAATGCATGTGAAATGTAACGTCAATAAACCACGAAAACTAGGTCAATATCAATGGAGGTCATAGGACTTATAGCTTTCTGGAAACTGAGCTAAACGCAAAAACTTAACGTGAAATGTTGACGCCGCCGCCATTGCATACGCTGACGGATAAGCTATGCCTATGTCCCGCTTCTGCTAAAGCAGGCGGGACAAAAACTAGATGGTCGGTAAATCCAACAATTGCTCCCCGATGACGCCTGGATGGAAATTTAAAGTCCTTCACCCCGGGTATTGGTGTAGTATTGTCACGCCAGGGTGAAACTGTGGTAGTTTACTGTTGGGTCGGAACACCAAGCACGTTGTGGAAAGATACAACAAGGTATACAGTTACAATGATGATGTATTTACAAATGGAGATATACACAAACAATGAATGTTCAAGACAGAATGGACAACGTCCTCTCGAGGGTTCACCAAGGCACAGTCACACAACCAATGCACAGTCACGATTCTGGAACAGGTAAGTATCGTATAACAATGTTCATCAGGGGGGGGTTGGAAGCGCTTTTCAAGATATGAACTTAGAGTTTCTGTTATCTAACTCGGGTTTCCGCCATGATGACGGTGACGTTTTATGACGTCGTTCAGTTACTTTAAAGTATTATCGACTACTTGTGCGGATGGGGCGAATACATCACATGGATGGACGTCCTTCGAGATTCATCTCGTCCTTGGACGGAATGACGGTCACCGGAATAATAACCCCGCTCGTTACGCCCTGGTCCAATTTAATACAGAGCAACTATGCCAAGTATTTTCCTGTGAAGACTCACATTAATACATTACTAATGATAAACACTGTATACTCTAATCTAATCAGACTGCAGGATTTCACAGGCTGACCAGTGACCTAAAGCATCAGTGATTGACATACATTATACTTCACATCATGTCCTTATTACAGCTTACTGACGTATAAATCAGTGCATTTAGAGCAGAACTGTCTGATCTGGTCTATCCTGGTCGTAATAGCATTTTCACTATTTGCAATACACTGTGAACGTACATGACTTAATAAAATGAATGTACAAACGACTTGGATTGGAGTTTTACATCTGTCCAACATACAGTGAATGAAAGTCATCCGGAAAATTCACGTTACAATTGTTACAGGTTAAAATTGGCAATATTCTCATGTATTGTACAGGGCGCATGACACGATATTGGGCTGTATCGTAATATAAAATGCATAGCTAAATGTTAGTAAACATTTCAATCGTTTTCGCCCTTAGTTTACTCTTAGAACAGATTAGCCTCTACAATTAGTGATATGCACCAACCAACTGAGAAGAATATGCCAGTACAATACTCACGGAATGCTCCCACATGCGAGACCTGTAATCGTTATTATTTACACGTAAACACGAATTATTAATGATTCAGTTCGATTTGATCAAGGGAGATAATCTACACCATCGGATACATGCCATACGGCTTTTATTGACGAAGAATTTGGTCGAAATGGGTCCAAATAACTCAGGTAAACGTAATAGGGCAGTATTCTCGAGGATACGATAATAATGCGGTGAATTGCCGGTCTTGGCATGAGTAGGACGTTATTTGCAGCATTTGAAAGAAAATAATAAACATATGTGCTTACCAGAGATTTCCAGTGAAAGCTTGTTTCACAAAGTGATCACAAGAATGGTTGAATGTCCGACTCCTAGAATATGGATACGATAGTTTATATACATACTCTAGTGCATAAGATTCCTCCGTTTGTCCGCATGTCAATATAAGAATTCTGTGCCAACATTTGGCTTACAATTTTGCGTAAGTGGACTAATGTTCTAACAGTCAGTCTAGCTGTTGAGATATCTGGCGAATTAATCTGAAATAATTCAGTCATCAGTAGATATGACCTACTCGGTATTCAGGTTAGCATCCAAGTCTGCATAAACCACACCCTAAGAACTATGGAAGGTCATATCCGCCATAATTATATTTGGCTTGATGCTTGCTGGCTGATGACATTTTAAGTTATATCCGTCTTATTACAATTATATGTGGCTTGATGCTTGCTGGCTGATGACATTCTAAGTTCTACCCGTCTTATTACATTTATATGTATGTGGCGTGATGCTTTATTCATTCGTACTGTTTCAATGCGTTGTGTGTTGATTACATTCTAAGTAGCTTGATGCTTCACTCAGCCCAGGCGAATTGTACCATACTTGACCATGGTTTAACCATGGTTGACCATGGTTAACCAATGGCCATAGGACCGTGGTCAACCATGGTCAACCATGTCCACCATGGATGACCATGGTCAAAATTTGACATTTTCGTCAATTGCTCATTGGTGAGATCCTAGAAAAATCCATGGTTAACCATCGCCAACCATGGTTGACTGACCATGGTCACTTATAACCATGGTCTGTCAATTCCAGCCATGGTTGACCATGGTCAGTCAACGATGGTTAACCATGGTCGTCGACTGTGGTTAACCAATGGCCATAGGACCGTGGTCAACCATGTCCAACAACTTCCAAGTTATAGTTTTGCATATTTAGCGTCTACATCGATCCAAACTGGCAAGAAACACGGAATATATATCCAATTGAGAATGTGTTTCAACAAAAAATTTACATTGATTTACGATCGAAAGTGAGTTTTAAGCTGAAAGAATAATGGTCTTATCGATTGACACCCGAGCAAGTCGCCTCCACACAGTTTCGGACCTAAAAATGAATTCCGTGAGAAATAATAATTTCACCGTTTTAAATCATGTTAAATATATTAATTGGTTAATATAAATTAATTATAATAGGGGATGGTGTTTGTTGACGGCCCTGAGCAATAAATTATACAGTTTTCAACAGTTTAATGAATTTACATTGTGTATTGTGTTATTAAAGGTGCATGCCCACTCAGTCGACACAACATGTTCTTTATATCAGAGACATCATCTTAGACATTTTCTGGAAAATAAAATATTCAATCATCATTACCCCCAGACATAAAGTTCCACACTGATGTCAGGGGCAATAATCGTATTTCCTTAAAATGTTAAAGGACATTACTATTTATTCTCTGTATTTATTTTTTGATGTGCAATGATCATACTTTATAATCTGTCGAAAAAAATATATTTTCAGGTGACACATTTAATTAGCATAAATAATTAATAAATATCAGGTCTCATTTGCATATGAAAATAGCCCGATACCACCGTGCGTCTCTATCAGTAAAATAAATATTACTAAATGATTATATCTGTATAGCGGGCACACGCAATTTTTAGAACTGGTGGAATAGCGACACGTATTTAATTCCTATAAAGAACATGTTGTGCCTTATGAGTGGGCATGCACCTTTAATACTATTAATTCCATTTGCTTGAAAGAAATGTATAGCTTGTACACAAGCATGCATATGACACAGAACCTCATAATGTGAATACAAATAAATTAGTGCTTACTGTCGAGATATTAAAATATAAATTATGACATAATTGTTATTTATATATGCAATAGAAGACTTCACCGAAAACCCAGAGCTCAATCTTCCAGACGGATTTGATGTAACAACGGCAACACCACTGGATTATTGTTGCCTTCTGTACAAGCCAGAGATCATATGTTTTCTTCCATGGAGAGACATAAACAACTACGCTAGGAGTTCTTTTCATCTACAGCGATCAATGTAAATTGGTCCAGAGACATAATTGATATTACAATTACATAGGTATTTTATTATGGAAGGTAATATCTGCCATAATTCTATGTGACTTGATGCTTGCGTGCTGATGACATTACAACTTATATTCATGTTATTTCATTTGTATTTATTTAAACATTTGAAATCTGCTTGTAATTGTATTTGTCTTTCTTACATGTCCATTCTGCAGATTGCTTTGTTCATTCGTCTTATTTACATTACAATTATTGATACGTCCTTATTTGTGTCCCTATTTTATTGCACTAAGCATTTGCAATAGAAAGTAAGAACAAGCACTTAGCACTTTGAATAAGGCCGAAAGCAGTAAGGACAAAGTCGCAGGAAGAAAGCATCAAGCCAGAGTCCGAAAGCGGAAACCCGCAAGCAGAAAGCATCAAGCCGCAAGCAGAATGATGCAAGCAATAAATAGGTTAGTAGTGCCTCATTATGACGCCAGATGGCACTGCTGTCAATGTTAGGAATCATCCGACTAATAAATAATAGTACGAGATGTGATGGGCTGTTTGAGGCACACCTCCAATGCCGGTGTTGATGTAAGATTTCACCTACAAATGATCACAACATAGGTTAGAAGACACCGAATAGTTTTACTATACACTTTAACCGAATCCCATCCAATAAGGTCAGTCTCTCCTACTTTCACTATTCGTATGGATGTTGTGGGACCTACTTGTACATGACTTGCAGCCGGTCTGTGCTGGTTCTGCATGAATTAAACAATTGCTTCACTTACTCCTAAGACAGAACAATCCAACCTCGTCATGTCCCCCAATATTGTTTACATTTTGTTTGGTCACGGAAACTCTGTTTACATCACATGACCAACATGTTCCTCAAGTGAAAATGGGTAGTAATGGATCAAGATTTGCAAGCAAACTGTGTCAGTGACCTCAAAACACCCGCACGACTTTGTTCATACCGGACAACTTTTACAGTCTTGACGATTTCGCACCATTTGTTATTCTCTAACCTAGATTAACTAAATTGCATATGTATGCAGAGGTCTCCGTAAAATTGAGAGTAGTCAGCTTTTTCAAAAAAGTAGCCAGCTATATCGACTTCCACCAGCTGCGTGGCTTAGTCGCCGTAGGCGACGAAGGGGAGGGTATGAGAGGGGTATCCCCTTCCTGTTAGGGGGGGTTGGGGGCCTCCCCCAAGAACATTTTGAAATTTATATTCAATTTGGTGGCATCTGGTTTTATGGTGCATATATTTGTAGTTGTTTAAGACAATTTCTGCATATATTGTTGCAAAAATGTTAAAATGTGTTGATAGCAGGACAAATCTGAAGTTGTTATGCTCCCCGAATTATTTTTTCGGGGGAGCATATATATTGTTGCCGCTTTGTCCGTCCGTCTGGCGTGGGCGTCACACGTCGGTTAAGGCTTTTAGTCAATTCCATATCTTCAATACTATTAGGCCTAGAGCCACCAAACTTGCACACATTAATAACCTTGCAGTGTACATCTATAACCACAAATCTGTGACCTTGACACACTTTTCCACTTAAATTACTTAGTTATTTCCCCTAGGTTAAAGTCTCTAGCTTCAATATTATTAGGGCTAGAGCCACCAAACTTGCACACATTGATCGCCTTGCAGTGTACATCAATAACCACTGTCAATTTGTCAAATTTGTGACCCTTATGTGACCTTGACACACTTTTCCTCTTAAATTACTTAGTTATTTCCCTTCCAGCAACATGGGGTCGGGGTGGGGGTGGGGGGTACGAATGTTTGTTTGTTTGTTTATTGGTGTTTAACGGCCTATCAACAGCTAAGGTCATGTAAGGCCGGGCAAATGGGTTCGATCCCGTTTTAACCTGCTGCATTGGGGGGGAAATTCCAAAATCAGAACTGAATATTTACATCAAGAAACAATATATTCAGCCCTGAAATTAGAATAACCTGATCTGGTGGCAGGTCCATACCACACCAAAGTCACTTGGCCCCTTCCCCTAAATAGGATTACGAATAATCGTAATACTCACATAAGGGGTATAACCAGATTCAACTGTCACATACAAAATGCCAAAGACGTATGTGAGGGCCAAACCAGGTCTCCAGTCGGAATTCCGGTAAGGATGAACCCCGATCGTTAAATTACCCATCGCTTGCACCCACCTTCCACCCACAAAAACGTACCTGAGGGCCAAACCAGGCAAATCGTGATTCCTATAAGGAGGAATCCATACCGTTAATTTACGCCGTCTCATTCGCCCGACCACAAATCTTTTTTTATTTTTGTTATTTTATTTTACTACATTATGAATTGTAGCCGGCACCAACTGATCGAGTAGTCGGCTAAATCGCCGGCAGCCGGCGCTTGCGGAGAGCTCTGTGTATGTATGGTGTTTGACTTATTAATGTGTTTTATACATACATGTATCCTCATAATTAAATTACATATGTACGTAATTGAAAACAATCACATTTTTATAGTAAGTTACACATATGGTAACTTACACAGGTTGACTGTCAAACTGGCCCGTTACTGATGCAAACCAATAACCGTCCGGGATCAGACTAAGGTGGGCCACAACCATTGAGTTTACCTAAAACACTAACCCGTTACCACACATTTTGCTATTCTCTGCTCCTTTCATTTTTCTTATGGATGTTGTGGGACCTAATTTCCAATAACCTGCACCCATTCTGATCTGGATATTGACTAATTAAAATAGAGACTTAATTATTGTTGAAGCTGGGGTCCCATCTAGTTGGTACAAACTTTTCTTTATGGAATTTAAATAAGTGTATAATTGCAACTAGTCCACCACTTTTAAAAATTACGAGTGCCAGCTACACAGATATAATTAATTAGTAATCTTTAATGTACTCATACAGACTCGCGGTGGTATCAAGCTAGCTCCATATGCAAATTTGTATCGACATATCATACAGTATGATATTGCACATCAAAACATAAATAAATGGAATAAATAGTTGCTCCCCTTATCATTTTAAGGAACCCTGGTTGTCGCCCCTGATATCAAACTGGCATTTCGCGTTTGATATAAAAAGTATATTAATGTCAATTAGTACGTCTGGAAATGGGAATAATTTTGCCAGAAAAAATGTCAGATTGAAAGAATAAAGAAAAACATGTCTCCCTATATTATAACCTGGCATGTACACTCTTTTTAACACCAGTTTTCAGCATATTTGAAGCATTTAAAAGAAAACACTGAGCCTGTTGGTCACGTGATGTAAACAGAGTTTCCGTGGCCAAATAATGTAAACAATATTGGGAGACATGACGAGGCTGGTCCCACAACATCCATACGAATAGTGAAAGTAGGAAAGACTGGCTGGGATTCGGTTAAATTATACAGTAAAACTATTTGGTGTCTTTTAACCTAAACATGGCGCAACAGAAAAGGCAGCATCAATCTACATCGACACCGTTAGGGACATGGAACCAATTTAGAGAGCAATGCATTGTAGGACGGGTACCAACATATGAAAACATTTTAGGTTAGACACCACCAAATAGTTTTACTATATAATTTAACCGAATGCCATGCAATAAGGCCAGTCTCTCCTACTTTCACTATTCGTATGAATGCTGTGGGTCCCACTTGTACATGACCTGCAACCAGTCTGTACTGGTTCTGAATAAACTAAACAATAGGTTCACTTACTCCTAAGAAAGAAAAATCCAACCTTGTCATATCCTCCAATATTGTGTACATTGTTTGGCCACGGAAACTCCGTTTACACTCCAAAATGTTCCTCAAGTGAAACTGGGTAGTAATGGATCAAGATTTGCAAGCAAACGGTGTCTGTGACCTCAAAACACCCGCACTATTTTTGTATACCGGACTACTTTTGCATACGCCCTGTGCGATTTCGCACCATTTGGTGTCTTCTAACCTTTAGGGAGAACTATTTTAAGTTTTAGCAGCGCACCTGGCGTCATAATGGTTGTTCCCAAATTACTGTTGCAATTGTTGTTGTCAAGGGGCGTGGCTTAGCGAGGTAACAAAACGCACGGCAAAACAGCGATGCAATAATCAATAATGGAACTCAAGCCTAATGCACATGCAATTTAGACTATAACCAAGAAGATTTCAAATGTCACAAACACGAATGACGAATAAAATAGCATGAAAGTAAGTTGTAATGGCACCAGTCAGCAAGCATCAAGCCACATAGAATTGTAATAAGACGGGTAGAACTTAGAATGTCATTAGCAAGCAAGCATCAAGCCTAATAGAATTATGGCGGATATTACCTTCCATCTTTTATGCACAACTGAATTGTTATTTATGGTACATCATTGAAGTAAAACATTTTACCAGATTGACAATGATCCAGCTAAATATTTTTCAGATGAAGACAATGCGACGTAAAGGATGGTAGAAACTCAGGCGCGGATCGAGGATTTCGGGTTAGGGGGGCGTAACTATTTTGGAATACTTGACTATATTATCCAACGAGCGCAGCTTAGCTCGGGATAGCGGTAGGGGGTACCTTTGGGGGGCATTCCCCCCCCCCCCCCCCCACCCACCCGGACTTTTTTTGAAATCTACATCGCATTTCCTGCGTTCTGACGCATTTTGGAGTAGAAACGTGCCTTGTAAAAAAATCTTTATTCGGCGAATTTTAGGGAATCCGCCCATGAAACTTGTAATGGCTGGTAAATTTCAAATCTTACTAGCCTGGCTGGCTAGTACATATTTTTGCTTAGTTTCAAGCCCTGCCGTAGTATGTAGAAACAAGTAAAACATGGCGTGTCTTGAATAGGTAATCATTCAATCTAGTTCTAGTCATGTACATGTCAGCAAATTGTTTTCACCTTACTCCATGTGAGTTTAATATCTCTAGTCAATAAAACAGTCATTTTACATTGTGTCTGCATATTTATTCCTTTGTTTAAGGAACGTGTACCTTTAATAGTAATATGTTATGGCATTATTTGGCGTTTCTAGGCCGAGATATGTTGCTAAATATGTCGAAAAAATTTCATATATTAAAAAAAATAAAATATTTTACCTACCTACCTACCCACACCTCATTGGCCCGGGTAGCGGGAGGGGAAACAAACATAGTTTTAAGGTCGGCAATACCAAAAATTATAATAATTAAAAAAAAATGGTGTATGCTGTTGGGAAAGAAATTGTGCTCGCAGAGGACTGTTTCGTGAATTAACGGTGTTTGCATGTCATTAAGGTGAAAGATAGTGATACGTAGTAGCATATATGGAAATATCAATGATATCTGAAAAGGTTTTCCAAATTGTTATTGACAATGATAATACATTTGTATGTAGGATGCCCAACATTTTACGACATAGCATTTTAAGGTAAGACAAAAAAAGCATACCTGGGTAGAGTTAAATAATCGCTAATGAGTGTGACATTTACAAACTTGACTCTTACTTATAATAATACATCTTAAAAATGCCACACCAAATATTGTCAGCGTAAATATTGGCTGTAACTGTTTTGTTTAGTAATGGATCTGCATAACTTTTGCATATAATAAACTAAAGTTCACGTTTTGACAATATTTAACATACATGTATTTATAGGATCTTCAACCCCAATATAACTGTGTAAGAAATGTTGGATAAAAACTTGTGAACTGTGGCATTTTTCTACTCTACCCATCTGTGTTTTTGTTGTGGCCAGCTGTGCGATATTTTCAAATATGTGACACAACACGAGAAAAATGGTCCAAATTAATTGGCCATTAAATTATTTTGTTAAAATGCCATTAAAAATGCCATTAAAAACCTCTTAATCATGTACACTTTAATGGCAACAAATATGCAAACATTGAATGGGCAGCCATGACAATCCCATTAAATTATAATGATCAGACCCCTTAATTGTGTTGGTTACTGGATCCAGTCGGTTATTGGTTAGTTGTTTCATAATTGGGAACTCAACATTTTCTTATATATTTAAATGATACATAGACTAGTCTTAATCCTTTCTACCAGTCTACTTCATTGTACAGTCTCTCTCCGTCTCCGTCCCGTCTCCGTCCCGTCGTCCCGTCCCGTCCCGTCCCGTCCCGTCCCGTCCCGTCCCGTCCTGTCCCATCCCGTCCAGTCGTCTCGTGGGTTCGAATCCCACCATCGTTATATTTTTTTTCTTTACTGTTTTACTTTTACCTTCGTTTTAACTGGTAAATCGTGGCATATTTCACGCAGAATGTAAAGTGACTGAATGGCACAATTTAATTTAGTGTCTGTTTTATTTTTTCCCCATTAAACGCCTATACACCCTTTTAAATCTGGATCATGTAAAACTGTAAAAAGTAAAAAATGTGCATTGTTATTGGTTGACCATTGTCACTTGACATACCGGTAATCATTAACTTATAATTCTTGTGCTTATATTTAAGGGTGGGAATTGGTTCGATGGCCTTCCATACCCGGTATTAATTTAACTTATAATCATTGTATATTGGTTAGAAGGCACAGTTGATAAGTCAGCAATCCGGGTTAAAAATGGGCCATAGTTGTACATCACCAACATCATTGATGACCTTGGTCAATGTACAGTAAGCAATGTGAACCATGGTGAAAACTGGTATATCACTAAGTACAGTATATCACAAAAAAAAAAGTTAACCATGGTCACTGGCCATGGTCATTGGTTGACCATGGTTGTAAATCAGTAAAAGCATGGCTGATCTGGCTGACCATGGTTAATAACCATGGTGAGCATGGTTAGGAACCATGGTCAAACATGGTCAAAACTGGAACGTGGTTGAATATCACCAAAACCATTGTTAACCATGGTCACTGACCACGGTCATTTTTTATTCGAGGGTGTGTATCATTTAAAGCATGGTTAACCATGGTCAACCATGGCTTTTTCAATACCATGATCGATTGTGATGAAAAAGGACGGTCGACCATGGTTCAACCATGGTCAACTGTGCTTGGCAGTGTTTGACCATGGTTCACCATGGTCGTATTTCGCCTGGGTGGTACTCAGTAAACTATAGGTTAGACACCATCAAATAGTTTTACTATATAATTTAACCGAATGCCATCCAATAAGGCCAGTCTCTCCTACTTTCACTATTCGTATGGATGCTGTGGGACCCACTTGTACATGACCTGCAGCCAGTCTGTACTGGTTCTGCATGAACTAAACAATAGGTTTACTTACTCCTAAGAAAGAAAAATCCAACCTTGTCATATCCTCCAATATTGTGTACATTTTCAGCCACGGAAACTCCGTTTACATCAAGTGACCAACAGGTTCAGTGTTTTCTTTTAAATACTACAAATATACTGAAAACTGGTGTTAAAGGCACCCCAAAATGTTCCTCAAGTGAAACTGGGTAGTAATGGATCAGGATTTGCAAGCAAACGTGTCTGTGACCTCAAAACACCCGCACTATTTTTTTTATACCGGACTACTTTTGCATACATCCTGGGCTATTTCGCACCATTTGGTGTCTTCTAACCTATAGTAGTGACATCCGGAGTTCCATTATTGATTATTGCATCGCTGTTTTGCTGTGCTCGCTAAGCCACGCCCCTTGACAACAATAATTGCAACACTAATTTGGGAACAAACATTATGACGCCAGGTGCGCTGCTAAAACATAAACTAGTTCTCCCTAAAAGTATTTAATATGCTGGTACCTGTCCTACAATGCGTTGCTCTCTAAATTGGTTGCATGTCCCTAACGGTGTTGATGTAGATTGATGTCTTCTTTTCTGTTGCGTCATGTTTAGGTTAAAAGACACCAAATAGTTTGACTGTATAATTTAACCGAATCCCAGCCAGTCTTTCCTACTTTCACTATTCGTATGGATGTTGTTGGACCAACCTCGTCATGTCAGGCGTGGATCCAGGATTTCGGGTTGGGGGGGGGTGTAACTATTTTTGCAATACTTGACTATATTATCGAACGAGCGTAGGATTGTAGTTCAGGTTGTTGTTGTTGTGGCTGCTGTCAGATGATGCTGCTGCTGCTGCTGCCCCGCGTTTATTTTTTTGCTGCACCCCACCCCCAATAAACAATAAATTCGCATTTGTAACTTGTACAAAATCTTTACTCGGCGAATTTTAGGAATTTTAGGGGGGGCGCGCCGGGTCCGCCCCCGCCCCCGCCCCCCTGAATCCGCACATGCATGTCCCCCAATATTGGCCACGGAAACTCTGTTTACATCTCGTGACCAACAGGCTGAGTGTTTTCTTTTCAATGCTTCAAATATGCTGAAACTGGTGTCAATTTATCTAACCTTAAACCTAGAGTGCTACATGCCAGGTTATAATATAGGGAGACATATTTTTCTTTATTCTTTCAATCTGACATTTTTCTGGCAAAATGAACATTGATTTACCATTACCAGACGAACTAATTGACAATTATTATACTTTGTATATCAAACGCGAAATGCCAGTTTGATATCAGGGGCGATAACCGTGTTTCCTTAAAATGATAACGGAAGCAACTATTTATTCCATTTATTTATTTTTGATGTGCAATATCATACTTATGTCGATACAAATATTTATTCAGCATTTAGTTGATATAAATAATTTAAAAATACTGCATCATTTGCATATGGAACTAGCTTGAGACCACCGCGAGTCTCAATGAGTACATTAAAGATTACTAAATAATTATATCTGTGTAGCTGGCACTCGTAACTTTTAAAAGTGGTGGACTAGTTGCAATTATACACTTATTTAAGTTGCATAAAGAAACATTTGTAACTACTAGAAGGGACCCCAGCTTCAACAATGATTAAATCTATATTTAAATTAGTCAAGATCCAGAGCAGAATAAGTGCAGGTTATTGGAAAATAGGTCCCACAACATCCATAAGAAAAATGAAAGTGGCAGAGAATAGCAAAATGTGTGGTAACGGGTTAGTGTTTTAGGGAAAATCAATGGTGGTGTGCCACCTTAGTCTGATCCCTGACGGTTATTGGTTTGCATCGGTAACGGGCCAGTTTGACAGTCAACCTATGTAAGTTACCATATGTGTATGTGTAACTTATTATAAAAATGTGATTGTTTTCAATTACGTACATATGTAATTTAATTATGAGGATACGTGTATGTATAAAACACATTAGTAAGTCAAACACCATACATACGTATACAATTTAGTTAATATAGATAGAGAATAATAAATGGTGCGAAATCGTCAAGGGGGTAATAGTAGTCCAGTATGAACAAACTCATGCGGGTGTATTGAGGTCACTGACACAGTTTGCTTGCAAATGTTGATCCATTACTACCCAGTTTCACTTGAGGTACATCATGTGGGGGTGTTGGTCATGTGATGTAAACAGAGTTTCCGTGGCCAATACAAAATGTAAACACTATTGGAGGACATGACGAGGTTGGATTTTTCTTTCTTATGAATAAGTTAACCTATTGTTTAATTCATGCAGAACCAGTGCAGACCGGCTGCATGTCATGTACAAGTAGGTCCCACAACATCCATACGAATAGTGAAAGTAGGAGAGACTGGCCTTATTGGATGGGATTCGGTTAAAGTAGAATAGTATAGTAAAACTATTTGGTGTCTTCTAACCTATGCTGTGGTAATTTGTGGGTCAAATCTTACATCAACACCGGCATTGGAGGTGTGACTTGAACAGCCTATAATTTATTAGAGGGAGAATTACTTGAGCGAACAGCCGTGTCATCTGACGTCATAATGACGCACTACTAACCCATATATTGCTTGCATCATTCTGCATATAGCTTGATGGTTTCTGCTTGCGGCTTTCCGCTTTCGGACTGTAGCTTGATGCCAACTTCCTGCGGCTTTGTCCTTACTGCTTTCGGCCTTATTCAAAGTGCTAAGTGCTTTGTTCTTACTTTCTATTGCAAATGCTTAGTGCAATAAAACAGGGACACGACTAAGGACGTATCAATAATTGTAATGTAAATAAGACAAATTAACAAAGCAATCAGCAGAATGGACATGTAAGAAAGACAAATACAATTACAACAAGCAGATTTCAAATGTAATAAATACAAATGACGAATGAAATAACATGAATATAAGTTGTAATGTCATCAGCACGCAAGCATCAAGTCACATAGAATTATGGCGGATATTACCTTCCATAAAGAACTAGGTTACAGTGGAAATCAGGTCTCAACGACAGCTCGTTACAAAATAAACACAACAGCTCGTTACAAACTCGCTCGGGCAGATACAGCGAGTGACCATGTAAACAGATCCAAGTCAACAGACAGTATATTTCTGTATTTCTGGCCAAGCTCCGTTCATCAGCTTGGGGTAAGATGTTTGTCATTTATCATATTATAGTTCTATCAATACTTTGTAAAGGCTATGCTGAGTTTACTGGGTCAAATATGGGAAGTAAGGTTGTGTTTGAAACCGAAAGTAGAAAATGTGCTATTGTTAGTCTGTAGTCGGGAGTATAACATGCCAACGCTTGCTTTTACTAGCCGCTAGTCACATATCATGTATATTTCAAACGAGTTTGAAGTATAATGCACATTTTTTAGTATTACACTTTCGTAAATGAAATTTTGTTTTATATAACCAAATGATACAGTCTCACAATGACAGGTGCAAAAATGTTACAGTATCGAGACGAGGGCAAGTGAAATGTTACAGTATATTACTTACATCGTTACAGAGTATTGACGACGATGGAGATATCGTTCCAGGACGAAAACAGTGTGTATGTCGGCAACATGGATGTGAGCCTAGACATTATCTTAGATGAAGAGAACAATGAACGTTCGCTAACAGCACTGGAACCCCTCTCATTGTAGAGAAATCCCACATTTAGTCGTAAAAGCTTCGACCCTGTACCAACAACTAGAATGCATGCATTAAACGAACGAACCTACAAAATGGGCGTCTATCGGAGATAGGTACCTTTCTAGAAATAATTCTCTCTATAATCGATGCTTGTCAACCACTTCTGATATGTGTCTAGAAAGGTATTTTAGGCAATTTTATGTCTTTAATTCTCCATCTAAGCGCCGTGAATTTGGCCTGTGCTGTTACCGATTTCTCACTGGCGGTGGTTTTTTGTTTTACAAGTTTCACGTTTCATAACGATTTAATTAACATAGTTAACTAGAAATGGACGCTTGTCGACAAGCGCATGTGTATCCCCCTCCCCAGATACACAAGTAGTTTGAAAAAAGGGTGTTCGAGTTATGCTCCAGAGTTATGCTCAGTGACGGAAAAACAAAGGGAGATAACTAAAGAATTAGTGATGCAAGAGTTGTCATTCTTGCGGGACACACCTTTAGGGTCGTGGTCTATGCATGTGTGAAGTTTCATGAAAATATTCCAAAGGGTGTTCGAGTTATGCTCCAGACACGAAATCAGTGCACGAAACAACAAAGGGAGATAACTAAGAAATTAACGACGCAAGAGTTGTCATTCTTACGTGAGACACACCTTTGGGTCGTCTTCTATGCATGTGTGAAGTTTAATAAACTAGTAAATGTGTTCATAGAACACGGATGTCCCACATATCGCTTTGATAATAAATGAGGCCAAATTGCAAGTCAAAATTTTCTTTTACCTGAGCGTTAAAGTTTTTGAAGCACCAAGTATGTGACCTTGACCCTGGGCTTGGCGGGGGCAGGACAAACGTGGATGGATTTGGCACAGGGCGGTAGAGGACCATTAGAGCAATGCATATATGAAATATGAAGCTGATCCGTGAAAGAAAACAGAAATTATAAGATATTTACCTAGCGTATGATGTTAACCCTGGGCTTGGCGGGGGCAGGACGAACGTGGATTTGGCACAGGGCGGTAGAGGACCATTAGAGCAACGCATATATGAAATATGAAGTTGATCCGTGAATGGAAAGAAAAATTATAAGATATTTACCTGAGCATTAAAGTTTTTGAAGCACCAAGTATGTGACCTTGACCCTGGGATTGGCGGGGGCAGGACGAACGTGGATTTGGCACAGGGCGGTAGAGGACCATTAGAGCAATGCGTATATGAAATATGAAGATGATCCATGAAAGAAAACAGAAATTATAAGATATTTACCCGAGCGTTAATGTTTTTGAAGCACTAAGTATGTGACCTTGACCCTGGGCTTGACGGGGGCAGAACGAACGTGGATTTGGCACAGGGCGGTAGAGGACCATTAGAGCAATGCGTATATGAAATATGAAGATGATCCATGATCCATGAAAGAAAACAGAAAGTATAAGATATTTACCCAAGCGTTAATGTTTTTGAAGCACTAAGTATGTGACCTTGACCCTGGGCTTGACGGGGGCAGAACGAACGTGGATTTGGCACAGGGCGGTAGAGGACCATTAGAGCAATGCGTATATGCATGTTCGAGTTATGCTCTGGATACAAAATCAGAGCACGAAACAACAAAGGGAGATAAGTAAACAAGAATTCCGCGGAATCAGATGCCTCGCCTTGTACCGCCTTGACCTCGAGCCTGGGCCTGAAAGCAATTTTCACTGGCCCGAACATATTATACAATTATTGACTAGTGAACCATAGAATATCAGATTATATTCTATGGCTCACTAGTCAATAATTGTTTTAGTATATGATAATAGTCTGTATATAGCACTTACGACCTTATGCTACTAGACAAAAATTGAAAAAAAAATTGAAAAAAAAAATGAAAAAAAAAAATGGAAAAAAAGTTTAAAAATTAAAAATAATAATGCTTGCTACTGGAGCCCAGAATTTTTTTTAATAGTCCTATATTTATCTACATATATCTGCACAGGTCCACATAATGCCACAATATTTTCAACACAGTTTACGGAAATGTAATATAATCATTTACCTGTATAAATTACCTGTAAGTGGTCAGTGGTCAGTTGCACATGCTAGCACATGCACAGGTGAATAGTCTGTATATAGCACCTACGACCTTATGCTACTGGACAAAAATTGAAAAATAATTTGAAAAAAAAAAATGAAAAAAAAAATAAAAAAAAAAAGATGGAATTTTTTTTTTTAAAAATAATAATGCTTGCTACTGGAGCCAGATTTTTTTTTCAGACAAATTGAAAAATGTAATTTGAAAAAAAAAGAAAAAAAAAAATGAAAAAAAAAAAAAAAAAATGAAAAAAAAAAAGTTTAAAAATAATAATGCTTGCTATTGGAGACCAGATTTTTGTTTAATAGTCCTATATTTATCTACATATATCTGCACAGGTCCACATAATGCCACAATATTTTCAACACAGTACCCAATGTAGTAATTTACCTGTATAAATTAGCTGGTCAGCAGTGGTCAAGCACTGGACATCTGCACATGCTAGCCCATGCAAGCACATGGTTCTCCCAGTTTCTTTTGTTCTCTCTACAGGTAAGGTGTACAGAGCACATGAGAAAAGGTGTACAGAGCAGACGAGAAAACAGGTCTTCATGCATTATTGTCCAGTTTGTAGAGTGCGCAAAACAAAAAAGGGAGATAACTGAAAAATTAGCTACGCAAGAGTTGTCATTCTTGTGCGCGACACACCTCCGGGTCGTGGTCTATGCATGTGTGAAGTTTCATGAAAATATTCCAAAGGGTGGTCGAGTTATGCTCCGGACAGGAAATCATTGAGCGAAAACAAAAAAGGGAGATAACTCAAAAATTAGCTATGCAAGAGTTGTCATTCTTGTGCACGACACACCTTCGGTTCGTGGTCTAATTGAATGTGTTAAGTTTCATAAAAATATTCCAAAGGGTGGTTGAGTTATGGTCAATCAGTGCGCGAAACAAAAAAGGGAGATAACTAAAAAATTAGCTATGCAAGAGTTGTCATTCTTATGCGCGACACACCTTCGGGTCGTGGTCTATGCATGTGTGAAGTTTAATGAAAATATTCGAAAGGGTGGTGGAGTTATGCTCCGGACACGAAATCAGTGCGAGAAACAAAAAGGGAGATAACTCAAAAATTAGCTATGCAAGAGTTGTCATTCTTGTGCGCGACACACCTTCGGGTCGTGGTCTATGCATGTGTGAAGTTTCATGAAAATATTCCAAAGGGTGTTCGAGTTATGCTCCAGACACGAAATCAGTGCACGAAACAACATGGGAGATAACTAAGAAATTCAACGACGCAAGAGTTGTCATTCTTACGTGAGACACACCTTTGGGTCGTCTTCTATGCATGTGTGAAGTTTAATAAACTAGTAAATGTGTTCATAGAACACGGATGTCCCACATATCGCTTTGATAATAAATGAGGCCAAATTGCAAGTCAAAATTTTCTTTTACCTGAGCGTTAAAGTTTTTGAAGCACCAAGTATGTGACCTTGACCCTGGGCTTGGCGGGGGCAGGACAAACGTGGATGGATTTGGCACAGGGCGGTAGAGGACCATTAGAGCAATGCATATATGAAATATGAAGCTGATCCGTGAAAGAAAACAGAAATTATAAGATATTTACCTAGCGTATGATGTTAACCCTGGGCTTGGCGGGGGCAGGACGAACGTGGATTTGGCACAGGGCGGTAGAGGACCATTAGAGCAACGCATATATGAAATATGAAGTTGATCCGTGAATGGAAAGAAAAATTATAAGATATTTACCTGAGCATTAAAGTTTTTGAAGCACCAAGTATGTGACCTTGACCCTGGGATTGGCGGGGGCAGGACGAACGTGGATTTGGCACAGGGCGGTAGAGGACCATTAGAGCAATGCGTATATGAAATATGAAGATGATCCATGAAAGGAAAACAGAAATTATAAGATATTTACCCGAGCGTTAATGTTTTTGAAGCACTAAGTATGTGACCTTGACCCTGGGCTTGACGGGGGCAGAACGAACGTGGATTTGGCACAGGGCGGTAGAGGACCATTAGAGCAATGCGTATATGAAATATGAAGATGATCCATGATCCATGAAAGAAAACAGAAAGTATAAGATATTTACCCAAGCGTTAATGTTTTTGAAGCACTAAGTATGTGACCTTGACCCTGGGCTTGACGGGGCAGAACGAACGTGGATTGGCACAGGGCGGTAGAGGACCATTAGAGCAATGCTATATGCATGTTCGAGTTATGCTCTGGATACAAAATCAGAGCACGAAACAACAAAGGGAGATAAGTAAACAAGAATTCCGCGGAATCAGATGCCTCGCCTTGTACCGCCTTGACCTCGAGCCTGGGCCTGAAAGCAATTTTCACTGGCCCGAACATATTATACAATTATTGACTAGTGAACCATAGAATATCAGATTATATTCTATGGCTCACTAGTCAATAATTGTTTTAGTATATGATAATAGTCTGTATATAGCACTTACGACCTTATGCTACTAGACAAAAATTGAAAAAAAAAAATTGAAAAAAAAAAATAAAAAATGAAAAAAAAAAAAAGGAAAAAAAAAAAAAACAAAAAAAAGTTTAAAAAGTTTAAAAATTAAAAATAATAATGCTTGCTACTGGAGACCCAGAATTTTTTTTAATAGTCCTATATTTATCTACATATATCTGCACAGGTCCACATAATGCCACAATATTTTCAACACAGTTTACGGAAATGTAATATAATCATTTACCTGTATAAATTACCTGTAAGTGGTCAGTGGTCAGTTGCACATGCTAGCACATGCACAGGTGAATAGTCTGTATATAGCACTTACGACCTTATGCTACTGGACAAAAATTGAAAAATAATTTGAAAAAAAAAATGAAAAAAAAAAAATGGAATTTTTTTTTAAAAAATAATAATGCTTGCTACTGGAGCCCAGATTTTTTTTTCAGACAAATTGAAAAATAATTTGAAAAAAAAAAGAAAAAAAAAATGAAAAAAAAAAAAAAAAAAAATGAAAAATAAAAATTTAAAAATAATAATGCTTGCTATTGGAGACCAGATTTTTGTTTAATAGTCCTATATTTATCTACATATATCTGCACAGGTCCACATAATGCCACAATATTTTCAACACAGTACCCAATGTAGTAATTTACCTGTATAAATTAGCTGGTCAGCAGTGGTCAAGCACTGGACATCTGCACATGCTAGCCCATGCAAGCACATGGTTCTCCCAGTTTCTTTTGTTCTCTCTACAGGTAAGGTGTACAGAGCACATGAGAAAAGGTGTACAGAGCAGACGAGAAAACAGGTCTTCATGCATTATTGTCCAGTTTGTAGAGTGCGCAAAACAAAAAAGGGAGATAACTGAAAAATTAGCTACGCAAGAGTTGTCATTCTTGTGCGCGACACACCTCCGGGTCGTGGTCTATGCATGTGTGAAGTTTCATGAAAATATTCCAAAGGGTGGTCGAGTTATGCTCCGGACAGGAAATCAGTGAGCGAAAACAAAAAAGGGAGATAACTCAAAAATTAGCTATGCAAGAGTTGTCATTCTTGTGCACGACACACCTTCGGTTCGTGGTCTAATTGAATGTGTTAAGTTTCATAAAAATATTCCAAAGGTGTTGGTTGAGTTATGGTCAATCAGTGCGCGAAACAAAAAAGGGAGATAACTCAAAAATTAGCTATGCAAGAGTTGTCATTCTTGTGCGCGACACACCTTCGGGTCGTGGTCTATGCATGTGTGAAGTTTCATGAAAATATTCCAAAGGGTGTTCGAGTTATGCTCCGGACAAGAAGTGTCTGCGGCGGACGCGGACGCGGCGCGCTGTCAAATCCATAGTATCCCCCGACGGAGTCCGGGGGATACAATTATTCTAATTTCACGGCACTACTACCAGCTAGACTGGGTATATCGTTTTGTATGTGTCAAGGTAAGCTTGCACTTTATTACTAATCATTCTCAGTTGTCCTTGTTTGTATATGATTTTCTGGCCCAGTTTCAGATCTTTACTATAATGTGTGTGGAGGTTGGGAGGGCAGAATGATAAATTAACGATGTAATTCATCCTATCTCAACTAGTGAAGGCGGGTATATACGCTGAAAATCATAAGTAATGCAGCTGGACATGTAATGACATACATGTAGTTCCGTGATAATATTAGGTAAACTTCAGTCAAAACCACGAAGATAACGGTATCATAGAGCTCATAGATTTAACGTAAACGTCAAAGTTACCGTTTTCCTTTGTCCGTGACGTTATCTTTAAACGTAACACAAATGTTGACGCTTTTTGTCTTATTCGCAGTGTGCACTAGTCATAGCACCATGTTACCAAAATGTCAGGTACATGTAATATGAGCAACGTTTCACAGAACTATGATACAACATATTGAGTTGCGTTACTTAAAAGTGTCAGTATATATATATATTATAATCTGATTGTACGTAAATTTCACACTTCGGCTGCAATTGTTGTTTATTACACCAATAGTTACATACCTATATACGGGTACTTCCTTATTAAATTAGATAGATGTCCGCGTTATGTGCCATCCTTTGTGGGAACGGTTTAGTGTCAAAAATACATCATAACATGTTACATGTAACTTATCTAATCGAGATGACGATGTAAGCATTGCGCACCTCCTGAGGACGTACGTAACAGTCAGTCAGACAATTTATCAGTATTCTATGGCACGCCGTTTTACTATTTATTCCCAAAACAAAATAGCTCATAAACTTTAGTAGATATCTAATATATTATATAAGATATCTACTAAATAAATAAGATATCTTAATTAAAAAGCACTTATCGACCCCTTAATGCAAAAATGTGCTATCTGCACTTCTGGTCAAAAATCACTTTTTGATAGAAATCAGTGGCAAATAATCATATCTTGCTGCCAAAAAATATTTGAACCAATAACCTGATTATCAGAGGTGAAAAGGGCAAATGCATAAAGGTGATATTTGCATTTGTGGTACATTCTGCCTGCAATAAGGTGCTATCTGCATACATGTTTGTGCAAGTAGGTGCTATTTGTCAAATAGTCCCTTTTTGCATTATATTACTTTATCTCACTGTGATACATGTATGTTTGATGCACACATTTCCCACCTTCCGTTATCTTGCACAAGGACAATGCAGATCAGCAACAGAATAACAACTTCAGTGATGGAAATTTCCATTCATGACCTGCTGATAAGCTTGGTCGGACATCCCCGGTTAATGACCCAATTTCCCGGAAAACATTGCCCTCTGTTACCCTGTATAAGACGCGATCAGGAAGAGTATCCAAACCAAACACATTGTACACTGGAGACCAGTGGACCAAATGAGTTGAACATTGAAATGATCTTGCCCATGTTGTATGAATGATATGGATGTATACATGTTCTATATAACCGCAATTAACTGTGTGAACAAACCTGCGAAAATAGACAATTTTTCATGCTTTTTCCAGACTGCATATCCAGGGTGTCATAAAGATTATTACAGTATAACTCTAGATTACTAAGAAGCTTTTTCAGAACGTAACAGATATTTAACTGTTAGAATAACAGGAAACTTGTATCATTAAATGTTTTTCTATTTTTTCCTTTTTTGAAAAAAGAGATGTTGTATTTTAACAAACTTACTTATGGCAATACCCTGTATATAATTGATACTATCTCCATGTATTCACCTTGAGCCCCAGCATCCAGTGCGCATGCTCTGTTTATATCTGTGTGACTGCAACGGCCACTGAGTCGTTACTATCGTTCGTCTTAGTAATATATCCAAGCAGTAAACACGTCTTGTTGTTTCACTCATCCCACAGTTCAGTGGTTAAGCTAAGGCTCACACACCCTCAATACAGGGTATACAACAATGCAGATTTCTGTTCATTTGTCTGAAAATGTTGACCGTTATATACATTTTTTACACGAAGACGCATCAGAGATACACATAGCTACACTAGTATTTAATGAGCAGGTGACAATGTTAAAGTCACCCGGACAATATAAATCGGAATTGTCAGATTGTCTTCCTATCGCTGCTACAAATCTGTTCCGACGTCCAATAAAAATAGTTTCCAGTGACATGTTGAATCCTGTGTATGTCAAGCCAGCTCTTGGTGAAGGTGACGCACGTGG
This sequence comes from Conchocele bisecta, assembly GCA_029237695.1. Lineage (NCBI taxonomy): Eukaryota > Metazoa > Mollusca > Bivalvia > Lucinida > Thyasiridae > Conchocele > Conchocele bisecta. The sequence goes on from CM055267.1 coordinate 59,840,639, forward strand.
AAGTTACATACATTTAGCATATATGAAGACAAAGGGAAGATAACACTATGACAGTGTCGTGACGAGTGATAAGTCAAGTGTTAGAGTTACTGAAAATACACAAAATGACCAAATGGCAATATCAACAAAGCAATGCCAACATCGTGTTCCAAAATTGACTCCACACAATGAAGTTGTCTACCACAGCCCTTAACATAAAAAGTTTAGCCGAACGAGAGTGATTCGTCGTGAGCTGTGGAAAGCAAATGTTAGGAAAAAAAACAGAGCATCTGGTCGAGAATATATATATGTGAAAGTAAAAACTGTTCCTAAGTGCACAATGAAATTACAAACGTGTGGAAAATATAAATTTAAATGTACATCCAAAGTAAATGAAGACACTAGACAGAATATGTTCACATCATTCTGGGACTTACAATATTATAATCGACAAAGGGATTATATTTGCCAACTTGTTGAATATGTTGAAAATTTGTCACAAATTCTGGAGTGAATCAAATTACATTTTACTCAGATACGTGCGGTGGACAGAATCGGAATAAGTATGTGGTCTCTGCCTATCTATTTAATATTAACAAATGTAACAGCACACTGGAAACCATCAACCATAATTATTTGGGTCTGGGCACTCACAGATGGAATCTGACAGTATGCATTCAGCCATTGAAGGAGCAAAAAAAGGAAACAGTTGTTTAAGTTCCATCTCAGTGGCATACAGTTATATCTCTTGCTCGACGAAAGAAACCTTATTGTCGTTGTAGCAATTAAATAGACCAATATAGTCGATTTAAAATCATTCACAAACAAGTATTGTTCAAACATGAAAATGAGTACCACTGGCATCAAAATAAATTGGTTAAAACTTGTTTGGATAAAAATACAGAAGTCATCACCAGGTAGCATCTTTGTGAATGAGTCGTACGATGAAACACGATTTGTAAATAAAATCACAATCAGAGCATCAACTATGCAACATACAAGGTGATATTTTACGGTGTTACAATGTAAAAATACCAATCTAGTGCCAAGAAAATAGACATAATTTCACTGTGTAACAAGAAACGAGGCAAAGCCACGAAGACCAGGTTTTTTCCAAGCATAGACACTTGGATAACATAATTATACCCACTTTTTGTAGACTAGATGGCCGTGGCCTGCATGTCGCGCCTTGGGGCGAGGTATGGACACTAAAAAAATAGATATAGTAGATGGAAAAACTTTAACAAAAAAAACTTTAACCGGACACACGGACGAACGGACGGACGTATGCCAAAATGCCGACGATATCGCGCTTTCCGCAAGCAGGTGTGACAATGATGATAAACACCCATGTGAAGTATCAAGGTATTGGGTGAAGCAGTTGCAGAGATATAGTACACGAAAAAACTTTAACAAAAAAACAAAAAATTCAAAGTAATTTGAACTTGACATAGGGCACAGGATCGCGCTTTCCGCAAGCAGGTGCGCAAATGATGATAAACACCCATGTGAAGTATCAAGGTATTGGGTGAAGCAGTTGCAGAGATATAGTACACGAAAAAAATTTAACAAAAAAATTCAAAGTAATTTGACCTTGACATTGGGCACAGGATCGCGCTTCCCGCAAGCAGGTGCAACAATGATGATAAACACCCATGTGAAGTATCAAGGTATTGGGTGAAGCAGTTGCAGAGAGAGATATAGTACACGAAAAAACTTTAACAAAAAAATTCAAAGTAATTTGACCTTGACATTGGGCACAGGATCGCGCTTTCCGCAAGCAGGTGCGACAATGATGATAAACATCCATGTGAAGTATCAAGGTATTGGGTGAAGCAGTTGCAGAGATATAGTACACGAAAAAACTTTAACAAAAAAATTCAAAGTAATTTGACCTTGACATTGGGCACAGGATCGCGCTTTCCGCAAACAGGTGCGACAATGATGATAAACACCCATGTGAAGTATCAAGGTATTGGGTGAAGCAGTCGCAGAGATATAGTACACGAAAAAACTTTAACAAAAAAAATTCAAAGTAATTTGACCTTGACATTGGGCACAGGATCGCGCTTTCCGCAAGCAGGTGCGACAATGATGATAAACACCCATGTGAAGTATCAAGGTATTGGGTGAAGCAGTTGCAGAGATATATACACAAAAAAAGAAAAAAAACTTTAACAAAAAAATTCAAAGTAATTTGACCTTGACATTGGGCACAGGGGCCGCACGGTTGGGGGTTAGAATGAAAATATGGATGATGATAAACACCCATGTGAAGTTTCAAGGTAATGGGCGAAGCAGTTGCAGAGATATAGTATAACGAAAAAGTTTAACCAAAAAACTCTAACCAGACGTACGTTAAAAAGTTAACGTTGAAAATGGCTAAGTCAATTACGTAGAAATAATAGGTGAAGGTAAAAAAATGGTCACATGTTGGATAGTTGTATGTGGTAGGCACCCCTTGGTTATGAAGCTGTGAAAGTTTGGTGGTCCTAGGTACCAAAGAAATGGACTTAAACACGAAAACTTAACATTGTAAACGCGAAAACTTAACATTGAAAATGGCTAAGTCGACTGCGCGGAAAAAATGGGTGAAGCTAAAAAAAAAGTAACATGTTGGATAGTGATATGTGGTGGGTACTCCTTGATTATGAAGCTGTGAAAGTTTGGTGGTCCTAGGTGGTACAGTACCAAAGAAATGGACTTAAACACGAAAACTTAACATTGTAAACGCGAAAACTTAACATTGAAAATGGCTAAGTCGACTACGCGGAAAAAATGGGTCAAGTTAAAAAAAAAGTAACATGTTGGATAGTGATATGTGGTGGGCACCCCTTGATTATGAAGCTGTGAAAGTTTGGTGGTCCTAGGTGGTACAGTAACAAAGAAATGGACTCAAACACGAAAACTTAACATTGATTGTGGACGCCGCCCGCCGCCCGCCGCCCGCCCGGCTTTCGCCAATCCAATAGCCTGGATTGTTTTCCAAAAAACCTGGCTAATAAGTTATCGATTCCCAAAGACATTCACCAATATTATAACAATAATCCTACCTCCAAAACAGTTACAGACCGCCTCCCGATGCCAGATGTTTCAGAGTATGACGAGGACTCTTGATCATGCAGATGACGATGAGTAATGCCAGTGACTATTAAAACTATGTCTGTAACATGGCTAATACAAGGTCATGTTCGATTCATATTGCTAGTTTTGACAATAATATTTTTATTTTTTTTAAATGTGGAAACTGAAAAAATGTGCCAGACATAATTTTGTTGTGGACGAGAAATTAGATAAATAAATATAGTACATAGTGTGTAGAAAATATAAGATTTATCAAGTTATTTTCAACATAATTACATGATGTAAATAGTTATCTTTGGGTTGCATGCATCATATTAGTCAGTAGAATTGTGTAATCATACACAATTAATAAATATCCATTACTGTGGACATCATTATTATTGCTAATTTAAACCAAAAGGTATTATTTGGAAATAGACGCATTATATATTGAAACAGTTTGCCTGCAAAAAAGTGCTATTTGGCAAATAGCACCTTTGTGCTTCATATATTATATCATTTGTTTGTGCAAAAAGGAGCTATTTGGCAAATAGAACCTATTTCCATGGAACATAAAGACAAAGTGCATTGTGCAAAAAGGTGCTATTTTACAAAATGATGTCAAACTCATTAACGCATGATTGATTTTCAAAGTCCTGTTCATGGTTACTACCTTTCATATTGACATATTGCAAGGTACACACATATTGGCCCAAATATACATAGTGCACATACAATAAATTATCAAACCTTGAAACTCATTTATCTCGAAATGTCAAAATATGCAGATAGCATCTTTTTGCATTAATGGGGCGTTATATAAGATATCTACTAAACTTTAGTAGATATCTTATAAACTATAGTATATATATTATAAACTATATGAGATATCTCATAAAGTTTATAAGATATCTTATATACTTTAATAGATATCTTATATCTTTACAATTTCATATCAGATACCTACTAAAGTATATAAGATATCTCATAAACTGTAGTAAGATATCTGATATAATTTAGAAGATATCTTATATAATATATAAGATATCTACTAAAGTTTATAAGATATCTCATATACAATTTTATATAAGATATCTACTAAAATATATAAGATATCTACTAAACTTTAGTAGATATCTTATATATTTTAGTAGATATCTTATATAGTATATAAGATATCTTATATAGTTTAGTAGATATCTACATTAATAATGTAAATAAGATATCTACTAAACTATATAAGATATCTTATATATTTTTAGGAGTTTAATTAAATTAAAAAATAATGCATTCTCCCCAATAATTTAGCGCCGCAGCAATTTTCAACACTGTTCATACATGTACCCTTGCTATGAATATGTATATGTATGAACAGTGTAGATCGAGACTGGTGCGATAGTGTAAACCCTGATCATCATAGGGAATGTCAGCAGGTACGAACATCGTATACCCTGTCCTTCTATGGGTGTATACCGTTCGTCCGTCTATGTGCATGACCAGCGTAGATCCGAATAAGCAGGTACGACAGCAGGTACGATCATCGTATGTACATGTGATCCATGTAGACCCTGATCATATGCGTGCGTGCGTGCGTTGCGTGCGTGCGTGCGTGCGTGCGTGCGTGCGTGCGTGCGTGCGTGCGTAGGAGTATTAGACACTATCCTGGCTATATCTGCGAATTATTTCTGTAGAGTTGTCATTGGTTGAAATTCAAATTATAATCAATTAGACAAATTTAGTGCGATATGAAAGGGAGCACTCAGTATTTCCTACTTTTTATAAGATATCTTATATAGTTTATAAGATATCTTATATACAATTTTCTATAAGATATCTACTAAAGTATATAAGATATCTACTAAACCATATCAGATATATTATATACTATATGAGATATCTTATATAGTATATAAGATATCTTATATACTTTAGTAGATATCTTATATATATATATATTATATAAGATATCTTATAAACTATATAAGATATCTCATATAGTATATAAGATATCTGATAAATTTTAGTAGATATCTTGATTTGGAATAAATAGTAAAACGGCGTGCCATAGTATTCAGCCAATTGCTCACTCATGCCACCATTTTATGATTTTATAATGTATTAATGTTTCCAAAGACTTGACGCACACGGATTGTGCGAGTGAAAATATGTTTGATTTTCTGTTTCTATGTCCAAAGCGACTGTCTCGCATATGCGAAAGCAAATGGTGAAAATTAAAAAATGTGTGTCTATGATTGGATAGTCTTTCTGAGCCTATTTGACCATAGGAGTGACCTGACAATGTTCTGGAAAATACCTTAAAAAATGTTTATAATATTAAAATATCGGAAGCGTGACTAACGCTCCTCAAGTTGCAAATGGCGACAAAAAGTAATATATTTTGTAAGAAAACTTACCTTTAAACGCTGATCCATGTTAAATTTGAATATTTCCCCGAAACGTCAATGGAAACTTTAACCGAACGAGTGAGTTTGTAACGAGCTGTCGTGTTTATTTTGTAACGAGCTGTCGTTGAGACTTGCTTTCCACTGTAACCTAGTTCTTAGGGGGTGTAAACAGTGTAAACCACTCGTATATAACCGGTGCAAAATCCAATACTGGTGGTACGTGCACGGTTCCGATAAAACGATATTATCTCCAGCGGTGTATTCCACGGGAGTGATATTTCACACACGAATACCTATTCGATAGTCGTTACAAGGCTATTCGAGTATTCAAATGTGTCCTAGTATTGTGTAATCCGTGTTACAAATGATGGATGATAAAGAAGGCAGTCGGCTACAATTCGTGACAAGTATGCTCATTAATCACAATACATACTAATCAATGTGTATATGTTGATATCGCAAGCGGTCACATAGATATAGCAATTAGAAAAACTTTAACGTAAACTCTAAAAAAATTATAAGTCATTTGACCTTGGGCTCCTGGGCAACATGGGTAGGGTATACAATGAAAATATGGATGGTGATCAATGTGTATATGAAGTTTCAAGTTGATATCCCAAGCAGTCACAGAGATATAGCAATTTGAAAAACTTTAACGTAAAACTGGATGCCGGACAAAGCGGTAACAATATGCCCCCCCCACCCTTTTCGGGGAGCATAATAAAGTGTGTATTAGCAAAATTCTTAGGTCACTCTCCACGAAGTAGAAAGTAAACAAAAAACGCTTCAAATGCACACTTGGAAAGTCTACTCCGTCATAACTTTGATGTAATGCAGTGTAATGAAATGTAATTAAGAGTTATGTACTCAGAACTATGACCGGGGATGCTGTCACAGCGATCCCACTGTCTGAGACAGTGATCACGGGGACAGGTAGGCTATGCCCGTGGTGATCGACCACTTTAAATACGTTATGTCCGCGGTGACACAGTGCCAAAAGACATTAAAGAAAAAAATGTGTACTGTAGTCGAGACATAGCTGCACGTTTTCCGCTTTATAGGCAACGGGTGGCACTATAGCGCTACACAGTAGAATGTGCGTAATAGCATTTACACTTCGCGCACTAAAATATAGAAAACACGTGCAGGGCGTTGACGTTCGTACTTCACTATATTGGTACTGAGAGACAATTCTACAATATGACACAGATGTATTACGTAAGCTTATCTAATAAAGTGCGTATTAGCCAAAACGCACATTTGGAAAGAGTACTCCATCATAACTCTTATGCAATTTCAGAGCTCCAGATAAGCTGCGTATTTGCGTAAATACCCAATTAAAATTGTCAAAAAAAACAATTGAAATCAGAAGTAGCGATTATCAAAAAACAATAATAATTTTGTGGTACCTGTATCATGCTGCAGAAAACAATAAACAGACCACAAATATAGCATATTTTTTCTTATTTTCCATGAAAACACATCTTGGTATTTCATTAGAATTGTCTCCAAGGAGACAATTCTAATGAAATGCCAAGATATGTTTTCATTTCGACGCAAACTAATTCTATAATTGCAGCCTGTTGATGTGTAAACAGTAGTGTAATTTTATTTTACCCAATTAAAATGTTGAAATACCCAATTGCTTCAGAAATGATAGAGTGAAAATACTCAATTACTAATTCCTTATCTGGAGCGCTGTGTAATGCAGTGTAACGAAATGTAAGTATAGTTATTTACTACTCAGAACTAGCGGAGAACCGGCCATTATAAAATATGGTAACAATAACAGCGCATTATGTCCTCGCGTTTTGCGAATAAAACGGGAATAAAGGGATAATCCAGGTCAAGTAGGTATATTTACATGTTTATTATTGGTCTGTGCAAATTTTTTAACAGAACTACGAAGTATTAAACCGCTCGTTCATCATAAAATGCCAGGACAGAATTAGAAACAAAATATCTACCCCGCTCCATACCTCTTGCGAGGGTACAAATTTCTCCACCCCCCCCCCTCCCCCCCTCTTTAATGTATCACATGGAAGAGTGATTTTTGCAATCGGTTTTCCGGCATGTTTGATATGTTAGAGATATAAAACTGCCAAAGCTGTATCAATAACTTATCAATAAAGAAAATACACATGCAGAAATTGATTATTTGACTGTGTCAATGTGTTTATCTGACATTTACATGTATATCGTTATGTTGAATGTTGAACTACAACCACAGGTGGAAGACTCGGACCTACACCCCAATACTCGGCTCATTTGGAAAACGTTACACCACCCACCAATTTCCATACACTATACCTTGCAGCCTTTTCCAAGGTAGAAAAGTGTTTGTGAAAATGCCATAGCCAGGATTAATTTGTGGCTCGCTCAAGCACAGCAAGTTTCTATTCTTTCTGCTGATTCACGTCTCTGTCAATAGATTAATGCACTAGGCCCCCAAACATATTCACTTTAAACATTTGTGTTTAGTACATTTGTATATTGTTAGTTGTACGCATTTTAGCTACCAGGCGCGTAGCTGCATTAAGGCACTGCAGAAGTAGGCAACTTTTTGACAATACAAAGGTGTTTTTAAATGTGCCAGAGTGCATCATTTACCTTCTAGTTTCGAATTCTTTTTTTTCTTTTTTTTTTTTTGGGGGGGGGGGGGTGGGGGGGGGGCATGACCCCAGACCCCCCTAGCATACTCGCACCAACGGTGCTCGAAGTCGTCAACCGCGCGGGCCTGCAGATTCAAATTGGCTAGCTACGCCCCTGGCTACCAACTTCACAGAGGAATGTATATGTCCGAAACAACCCCACACAACCCGCTTCACGCATCGCCACCTGATTGGTTGAACAAATATAGTAGTATTTATGATACTCCAATTCGGGGTTTTCCGTGACGTCATTATTGATCATTCTGCGAATATAACAAAGGAATCCGAAAGTAAAGTTCACGGAAGGCTATGTCGAAATGTTGCGACGCAAATCAAAATAAAAGGACGTTTCAGATAATTCAAGGTTAGTGGATGATACTTATTAGTCACAAATTGTAACAATTGAGTTACTGATGTTTATTGCAGTGATCCACGTCAATATATTGAAAGTGTAATGGGAATTCGACCCGATTTCACACATTATTTATGCTTCCACAACCCACAAAAATGTGTGATATTTATTCGGACATACAATTATCGCCTTGTCTTTGGTAGCTAATTTGCCCGTAACTAACGAAATGCTAAAAGCAGATGCTTGAAGAGAATATATTTGAAGACCTAAGAAATTTATCCATTACCAGAGACATAAGTTAGTAGAAAAATCAAAATGTGTGGTGTTTGAGCAAGCCCGAAAATAAGGGCATTTTTGCGAAGCTGTTTCTTACCTTTGAAAAGGCTGTAAGGTATAGTGAATGGGTGGGTGGGGTAACGTTTTCCAAATAAGCCAAGTATTGGGTCCTAGGTCTGAGTCTTTGTGACAACAACAAGAGAAAAGATGGCTTCCATGGAAAATGATTTCCCTGGTCTATTATTTTTGGCAATTTACTAGTTCTACATCAAAGATTATTGCATAAAATATACAGTTTACTAAATTTTGACCTACATGCATGTTTGGGTATGCACTTCGGTTGCTCACATTTTTTTTCAATGGGTCAAATTGTAGCCGTACATAACTAATCGGAGGCAAATTAGTGTAGTTAGGACCGAATGGGCTGTTATTGTGACCATATTTTATAATGGCCAGGTCTCAGCTATAATGATACAGATACTATAAAATACAAATGAAATCGGAGCTCCAGTTAAGGTGCGTAATTTGGAGGTAATGAATTCTGCGTATTTGCGTAAATACCCAATTAAAATTGCAATTGAAATCAGAAGTAGCGAGTATCAAAATGCAAGACAAATTTTATGGTACCTTTATCATGCTGCAGAAAACAATAAACAGACAAGAAATATAGCATATTTTTCTTATTTTCTAAGAAAACACATCTTGGTATTTCATTAGAATTGTCTCCAAGGAGACAATTTTAATGAAATGCCAAGACTTGTTTTCATTTCGAAGCAAACTATTCAATAATTGCTGTCTGTTGATGTGTAAACAGTAGTGTGATTTTAATTTACCCAATTAAAATTTTGAAATACCCAATTGCTTAAGGAATGATGGAGTGACAATACTCAATTACTACTCAATTATTAGTTTAAACTACTGTCTGATCCACGTTTTTCTGCCGACCATTTTGGCTATTAAACATATTAAATCTAAAAAATATTTAAATGTAAGTACTTTTTCATCAATAACAAAAAGTCACCCTCCCAAAAAAAAAAAGTTTGATGAAATTCCATCAAATATTGATTTTATAGCGAAAAAACGATTTTCCTATCGCAATTTAACATGGGAGGAAAAGAGGAGGTAACGCTGGGGGAGGAGTCAAACAATTTTTTTTGGAAATCTACTCCGAAACCTGGCTAGATAGCTTGGAAATGATATAACTAAGAAAACAAGTTAGATTTTGAAAATCGCTCCACAAATAAAAAATTATTAGAAAAAAAATCTATGTTTAGCCCCCATGTTAAATTAGTTTTTTCGCAATAAAATCAATATTTGACGGAATTTCATCAAATATTTTTTTTTGGGGAGGGTGACTTTTGTTGCAAAAAGTACTTACATTTAAATATTTTTAAGATTTAATGTGTTTAATGGCCAACATTTCTTCGGCAGAAAAACGTGGAACAGACAGTAATTCCTTATCTGGAGCCCTGTATCCTGCAGAAATACATAGACAAGAAACGAGGCAAAGCCACGAAGGCCAGGTTTTTTCCAAGCATAGACACTTGGATAACATAATTATACCCACTTTGTGTAGACTAGATGGCCGTGGCCTGCATGTCGCGCCTCGGGGCGAGGCATGGACACTAAAACAAATAGATATACATGTAGTAGATGGAAAAACTTTAAAGAAAAAACTTTAACCGGACACATGGACGGACGGACGGACGGACGGACGGACAGACGGACGGACGTATGCCAAAATGCCGACGATATCGCGCTTTCCGCAAGCGGGTGCGACAATGATGATAAACACCCATGTGAAGTATCAAGGTAATGGGTGAAGAAGTTGCAGAGATATAGTACACGAAAAAACTTAAACAAAACAAATCAAAGTAATTTGACCATGACATTGGGCACAGGGGCCGCACGGTTGGGGGTTAGAATGAAAATATGGATGATGATAAACACCCATGTGAAGTTTCAAGGTAATGGGCGAAGCAGTTGCAGAGATATAGTATAACGTTAAAAGTTTTAACCAGAACATTTAACCACACGTACGTTAAAAAGTTAACGTTGAAAATGGCTAAGTCAATTACGTAGAAATAATAGGTGAAGGTAAGAAAATGGTCACATGTTGGATAGTTGTATGTGGTAGGCACCCCTTGGTTATGAAGCTGTGAAAGTTTGGTGGTCCTAGGTGGTACAGTACCAAATAAATGGACTTAAACACGAAAACTTAACATTGTAAACGCGAAAACTTAATATTGAAAATGGCTAAGTCGACTGCGCGGAAAAAAATGGGTCAAGTTAAAAGAAAAGTAACATGTTGGATAGTGATATGTGGTGGGCACCCCTTGATTATGAAGCTGTGAAAGTTTGTTGGTCCTAGGTGGTACAGTAACAAAGAAATGGACTCAAACTTAACATTGATTGTGGACCCGCCGCCGCCGCCGCCCGCCCGCCCGCCCGCCGCCCGGCTTTCGCCAATCCAATAGCCTGGATTTTTTTTAAAAAAACCTGGCTAAAAATTACAATTTTAAACATGTTATTTTGTTATGATACGAGGTCGTCTCTGACAAAAGTTATAAGCCTTGTTCATATATATAAGTTATGCCGATGAAAGCCGAAACACGCCCCGAATGCCTGTGGCTGTAATTATCTACGATGACTGGCGAGTTGTCCTTAGTACGAGTTGACTGTAATGTCTACGTTTTGACTAGCACCCGTGAGTATGATAGTGTTGCATTAGTTGAAGAAAGCATGTTTAATGAAGAAACAACTCACCAAATGCTAATCCGAAGACGATAAACATTCAGACCCATTGTTCACTTTCTTCCGTTTTACGCAAAGCGGCAAATGCCTGCTTGGTTTCAGTTCAGACTCATCAGAGCGAATCCAGTCAGTCTATATCAATTTGTATCCCAACCTTAAACAAAATTGCAACATAAACTATTTTATTTGCATATGTGTCTGTGATGTGTTTATGATAACATACTAAAAGTCTAGCAAAATCGAAGCAGGGGAAACAAGCTTAATTTGCATAAATCCAAGATGGCCGTCGGATACAGATATATCACGCTATTTTTGTCATATTATCATTTGTACATATTTTTTAGTGCAATGTACAGTGCTCAAATACATAGCTAAAGGTAACAAGAGTGCCGCAAGTCACAAAATACGCCCGTCGAATATGGGCCAGACAGCTAAGATGCAGAAATGTGAAGCTGTCACCAAGGCAAGACACATTAATGAGAATTTGAAAGTCATTAGCATTATTTCTTCATCTCATTGTGCTAAACATGTATACTAATTTAGGCAGAGATAGAAAAGTAGAGTGTAAAGTAGAAATGATTGGGAACTGGATACAAAAATGTAGAAAAAATGGCTAAGTTAAAGAGGTGATATTTTTGTTTTTTTCCAAGGTTCACATTTTCAATATGTGTAGAAGATGTGTGTATAGTTTCAGACCGATCGACTGAACGGTTTCAGAGGAGTTGTGTACACAAACTCGTTACCCTATATACAATTATGTATATAGAAAAATGTAACAAAAATGGCTAAGTTAAAAAGTTGATATTTTTGTTAAAAAATATTTTTTCGGCATAACAACACCAAGGTGCACATCTTCAATATGTGTAGAAGACGTGTGTATAGAAACTTTGAACGATCGACTGAACGGTTTCAGAGGAGTTGTGTACACAAAAAATGTACCCTATATAGAATTGTATAGAAAAATTTTGAAAAAATGGCTAAGTTAAAAAGGTGATATTTTTGTTAAAAAAACAATTTCGCCATAAAAACACCAATGTGCACATCTTCAATATGTGTAGAAGACGTGTGTATAGTTTCAGAACGATCGACTGAACGGTTTCGGAGGAGTTGTGTACACAAACTATGCACTTTTTCTGTCAGCCGCCCGCCCTCCCCGCGGTAAAACATAATACGTACCGTTTTTTAAAAACGGTCGTATAACAACCTCTGATAATGATACTATATATACATATCAGGTGGAGACTCGTTATCTCAATGTGTAATATCACATATTTCCTGCATAAACTATGATACAAGTAGTTTGATATAGAGATAATTAGCTCTTCAAATCAATTCACTCATCTCAATTTGATTACATCCATTTTGTATGAATATGTCAGTTGGGTTATAAGTCTACTCAATAGGTCGGACTAACTGAGGTTTGTAACGTTAATGCATGCCACACTTCTGCATTCGCCGCATCCTGTGGAACATGCAAGTCCATGTTTTCTGGGTGTACAACGTTTTGAATCGCAATTCAGTTTACATCTACACCTGATAATCTTCAGAAGACTTTCGGAAGCAGGTGGAAAATATATCTTTATAGTAAGTAACTGGTTTTACAACAAACCATCCCCAATCATGTGGTGCCAGTTCATCTATGACTCAATCCAGTTATGTACCTAAAGGTACACCCTCATACTATGTTATGTCGCTGCTGCTGATGTGGGTGACAGAGCATGCACCTGTACACACGTTGTACCTGCCGAGACTTTGATAGTAAATTTCTTGCAGCGAAGTGTATCTAGTCCTTCTGATATAACCCCACCCTAATATCACACTAAGGACACTCTCACCAACTCTCACTACACCATCCTGTGCGCTACTATCAACGAACACTTATGCACATTCCTTTAAATGTTCGTCATTCATTACTTTCGTCAGTGCAGGCCCCTTACATATACCGAAAAGCCGTGATGCAGTATAATATATCACATGATTCACGTTCTCGTTTTCCATCTCAATGTTGCAACAGTTTCCCATGGCCCATATTGCATCTGCTAACGAGCGCTTTTTTGTGTGTCTGTCTTAGAAAACCCGATGAATCAAACAGAGATGACAGGATACTGCACAGTTCGTATTTAAATACGTGTGACATGTCACATCCGATCTGCTGGAAACTACTGGAAGTCGTTGGATAAGCAACTGAGGATAGACATTAATTGCTTCACTGTCTACCTTTACTGAAGGTTTTGTGTTACGTGTCACTGCTTTGTGTGGTCGTTTGAACGAATAATCCATTACAGTCTTGCTAATCATCTCGTTTAGTACATTGGACACAATTTATTTTGCCCTGTCGACATTTGTTGAGGAATCAGATGACACGCCTGTTTCTATATTTCGCAACAAATGATCTTCGTTGAACGGATTTCTTTCAAGAAGAAAAGTAGTAGTAAGGGAGTCAAAATGATACCACCTACCGGGGTATCATTTATAACCCTCTATAATACCCCCACCAACCCCGAAAATCAAAAAATTGGTTAACGAGGAAAATTGGGACTCCCGACAGCAAATTTATGAATTTTTGGAGAAAATAATTTTGAAAAGAGGGAGTCCCAATTATATTGGTAATTGACTTTTGAAAGTATATATTGGTGTCATAAATACATCATGTTTTTTTTTCACGTCCAATTGAACAGAAAAAACGAGTACCAATATTATTAGAGAAAATGGATAATACAATACAATTTGAATTGAAAATTTTTAATGACTGTGTTGAAGAAGTTTACGAAGAATACGGGGGTTATAATCCTGTATATAAATTCTATAAAATGAGAACACTAGGCGATATCGAATATATGAAATACATGCGTAATTTATTACGCTCCGATAAAAACGTTACATTTTCCAATATATACCGGCGGCAATTATGTCAACTATACAAGAGGCAAATACGAACATTAAGACAGATAATGCGTATCGGATATGAAACTAAGGCGTATTATACAAAAATTTAAAAACCCAACGATTTCGTTTACGAACGTACATTTCTACGATATCGCTTATAAATTTATATTGTAATCACAACACCAAGCAGACGACAATGTTTCACTTACACGTATAAACACGCAAATTAATGTGTCCTACCTTACATGTATAATTAAGTGTCCATTTTATATGAGAGATTACACGATTACGTCTTCCGGGATGAAACATAAACACACTATAATATATACTACACACACGTGGGTGTGTATTACGCAACCCGCTATCGATATTCCGGAATGAAACATAAACACACTGTAAATATATACTACACACACTGTGTGTATTACACAACCCGCTATCGATATTCCGGAAGTATTTCTTACATTGTGATTGGTTGGCAATGTTTTTTATTTTTTTTTTTTTTTAATTTTACTTTTAATAATTTAGAACATTATAACCTATATTATTAAATAAAAAATGAACTTGTTATATATAAAACAAATAAAAATAAACGAGTAAATATTTGGTATTGCACAACACGGTTTTAACTTCATATATGTAAAATTAACAACAATACTTTGTCTTGGGGGACGCCCCTTGACGAAAAATGAGCGCTCAGTGCTTCCGTGCAGGCACTTTCAAGGTTGCCTAGACTTTCGACACTGGTTCCTAAGATCAGCCGATAGTATGGGGGTGTGCTGTACAGGCAGCTATTACACCCGGCTAGCCACAACATGAGACGAGTAAGACAAAGACAAGATCAGACAAGATCAGAAAAGGTGGCTAGCCGGGTGGGCCCAGAAGGGTTTTTGCTGGCGTGGGTTCGAGCCTCGGTGGAAGCTAAAAAAAAAATCTTTTTTTTCTTTTTTTAAATTGTAATAATTTTCCTAAAATTAATTAATAAATTGTTTACTGCGACAATATAATTAATTTTAATTAATTTTATAATTAAAATTATTATTTTTTAAAAAATCACAATGGTGCTGTAACATTTCTTCCGACTTTATCTCCAAGTTTTTCCCTAAATTTATCCCAATCAGTACACTCAATCTTGGGCATGGTGGCACGTGCCTTGATTCTTATATCATTTTTTAATTTTTCATATCTCCGCATTTCTCCACCACGGATTCAAACTCTAAATTTGATATTTTCTTATCGGCCAACGCTTTGGACACCATAAGGTCGATGCTATTTTTCTTAGACCTGGCGAGAACGGATATTCTATCATGTTACTACATTTTTTCTCGAGTTTTCCACCCGACGCCCTAATTACCATACACAACAACCCAGAAACGGCCGACACCGCACATAAAATCCCCGCTACGGGAACCGTTATAATGGTGGATATAGTTGCAGCTGTCCCCGCCCCACACAACACAGAAACACTCGCCAGAGCCGTGCTAGATACCTTCAGCCATGTTCACCGCGCGCCTATATTTTTTAGCGTTTCTTTTTCTATTTGTATATTCTAACTTAAAAATATCTGCATAGCGAGATATTATTCAACCTAAAATCTGAACTTCTTTCGTTAATTGTACTCAGTGTGATGGAGTAAAAGTATTTGACAATTGGAAGCGTTGATTCGTTCATATTTAAAATTTTACAAATTTATTTCAATATATTAGTTAGTATTTATAAAATAAGTTCAATTAACAACGAGACAATAGTGGAAAGAAACTCTCTGAGTCACCGATTTTCGTAAACAAGTTAATAAACATACTTTGGGAATGTCTAATTCGATCATTACGGCGAACAAAACAATCGTCGAAACTATCTCAGAAATTTTAGTGACTCAAACCCCCGTTCTTTCCCCATCTACTACAATATTTATCGCGACCGCGCCCACAGGTTTACCATTAGCATTAACCGAGCAGACCGCCATTTGGTGGGATAACTTCACCCCGCGGCTGTCATAGTGTATCCCCATATTTATACTCGCTTTGGCACCGAACGAATATTCATAGTGCCCCTCAATCAATGGGCCGCTTCTCAGCCCAAAATGTTATGACAAGTTTTGGCCGTTTTCATTGTTTTCACTATTCCGGCAAGCGCCTGTTTGCGTTATATGCTCAGTACGAATCTTATAGAGGCCTCCTCAAGAGCTTTGGTCGCGGCTATACGATCATGTTTCAGTTTATCGGAAACTTCGGTTATCTTTCCGTCTAGTTCGGTAAGTGCCGCTTTCTCTGCTGACAGAGTCCTCTAAGCGCAACGCATCATAAGCCTCCCGTAATGGTCGCCTGGTGGCCTTCTAGGGCTTTCTCAACACCGACCGGGCCTCTTTTTGAAAAAATTCGGTTTTTTAATTTTTTCCGTCTAGTTCAGCAACCGCCGCTTCTCTGATGAGAGAGTCTCTGAGCGCAAACACCTCATAAGCCTTCGCAAGGTCCGCTGGCGGTCTGCTCGGACTTTATGAATCCCAACGGGCCTCCTTTCGAAAATTCGGTTATTTTTTAGTATTTATGTCAGTAAGTGCGCTTCTCTGTTGAGAGAGTCCTCTGAGCGTAAAACGCCCCATAAGCCTCCGCAATGCCTCCTTTTTGTGTTCTTCTCGGAACCCCCTCAACCCCCGACCTGGTCTTTTTCAGAAATTCGGGCTATTTTTTCGTCTAGTTCGGTAAGTGTCGCTTCTTTACTGAGAGAGCCCTCTTAATCGCAACGCATCATAAGCCTCCGCAATGGCTCCGCAAGGTTCGATGGTGTCTTCTCGGACTTTATCAATAACCCGACGGGTCTCTTTCGAAATTTGGTTATTTTTTTATATAGTTCAGTAAGTGCCGCTTCTCTGATGAGAGAGTCCTCGGAGCGCAACACCTTCATAGCCTTCGTAAGGTCCGCTGGTGGTCTTCTCGTACTTTCTCAATTACCCGACGTGGCCTCTTTTTTGAATTTGGTTATTTTTTTTTACTAGTTCGGTAAATGCCGCATCTTGATGAGAGAGTCCTCTAAAGCGCAAACGTAAGGGCCGCCTTGGCGGTCGGCCCGGGACTTTATCAATATCCGACCTGCTCTCTTTTCGGAAATTTGGTTATTTTTTTACCTAGTTCGTTTAGTTCAGTTTCTCTGATGAGAGAGTCCTCTGAGCGCAAACACCTTATATGCCGCCTGATCTTTCTCAATATTCGTTCGGGTCTTCTTTCGAAAAATCGTTTATTTTTTTACCGTCTAATTCAGTAAGTGTCGCTTCTCTGGTGAGAGAGTCCTCTAAGCGCAAGCAAGCATCATAGCTCCGTAAGGGTCTGCCTGCTGGTTTTCTCGGACTTTATCATCCCCAACCGGCTCTTTTCGAAATTTGTTATTTTTTTCACCTAGTTCGTTTAGTTCCGTATGCGTTCTTCACGACTTTGTGTATTCACAGCAGGGCATATTCTCTAAGTTTGTGATAGTAGAATCCTGTGAATCTCGTCCGTGGCCACCGATATAGTTCTATTGATCAAGCCTTTGTTTTTTGGGTAGTTAAAGTCGCCTCTGTCGGGATGAATCCCCCTTCTGTCGGTTCCAAATTCTTTGATTTTGTCACCATGGAAGAACTACCTGGTCCGTTATATACTCATTTTCAATAATGTTGATAATTTATATTACGAACATGCGTTTAATTCTAATAATTTTCTTAAAATTAATTAATTTGAAATTTCTAGGACAAACCGAAATCGGGTAATCGTTCTTCAACTCTCGCCATTTATCATCGAGAATAGAAATCTTCAACTCGTGGATGTGTCCCGATTCCAAATCTTTTCATCTCGGGGTGTGGGGAAAAGTCTAAGGTCAGGGTCTCACCATAGAAACAGTCGCTGGCGGGCACGGTTTTGGTTTTCAGTAATGTGGTGGGAGTGCCGTCTACCGTGTTGTACGATGTGTTCACCCGATCCAGGTGACCCCGAGAGTTTTCGTGACGGCGAAGTTCACCGGGGTCGTGCCGACGTGCTCGCCAGGATCAAACACTCCGTCATCGTTGTAGGGTATGTTATTTTAAAATCCTAACAGTGAGCCCCAACCCCGGTGAGATCCTTAAACGCCTATAAACGGTCAATGTCGTGAGCCCGTGGCTTTCGAGATTGCGAGAGTGACTACACCAGGAATCTTCTCCGCGGACAAAAGCTTGGAGATCTCCGAAACTCCAAAGACCTGAGGTTACTATAGCATCGGAGTTCTACGAAATCTGAGGTCACTGTTCAGTTATGAGGTAGTTTCCGAAAGCCACAGGGCTTACACCCTCGACTTCTGATGTGAAAAACTCGAGCGTTTCAACGTTTTTCCACCCGACCGTGAACGTGATTGATCTAAGGCCTACCCGGCGTTGTCCGCAGCAGTTGTCTATTAATTTTTGAAGTTCACAACTCCCTTTTTTGAACATAGTGATAGTAGCAAACATAATAATATCTTTCAAATGGATAGAAAAGCATTTAGCTTTAACTCTAATGCAAAGTATAAGTTGGTGGTGTATACGCTCAAAAGAACACCATTGGTTGGCTTGTGCACCCTAAAATAAGAGTCAGTTTGGGCATGGGTTTCGACACAAATTTCACTAAACATATTTGAGAAATATAGGGTGACCAAGATTAGTACGGTGGATGGGGGTAAACTAGATGCGGGCAACTCGATGCAGTTCTGGCAGAACCAACTAAATTTTGCCGTGTGGTGTGTGCACAACCTGGGGTGTGGTTTATCTTTCGGAGACCACATAAAACCAGTAACAGATGATGAGCAGTAGCTTATACAACTTTCATGTTTATTATACTATTAGAAGGATTTTGAAAGAATTACGTGTTCCACTACCTCAGACGACGGGTGGAATCCATTTCCCACACACATACAACCGTAGGAAGTTCGAACGGATATGTGACGAATTTGGTGTGGACCCCAACCGTGATTGGAAACAAAAAAGTTTACACCAAGAACGATTCAATGGGCGACCCTTTTTTTAAGAAGCTGGAAATGATGTAAAGTTGTTGATGGACACTTCGATAGCGGTTACTATGAGGTACACGTCAAGTTTCCTAATACCATAAATGACCAAGTTTTTTTCTTGATATGTTCTCAGATAAAACCTACTCCAAAACATATCCGGCTTCACTACACCAACCATAAATAAAGTTGGAATAGCATGGAGTACATTTATATTTAGATAAAAGCACTGGATTTACTCAGGCCGGGGTACTCGCCTCAACGACTCCATTCGTACATATGTGTGGGGCTATTACTAGGTGCACAAAAACAAACCTCGCAGTTCTATAATAGGATTCGGAACGGCGTTTGATGCGCAAAAAACGTTCTTGGTACTTGTTGAGGACGCCATCTCAGCTAAGGTGGACCTGGAGAAGGCGATCCAGAATTATCAAGAGTTTTGCAGACTGCCAGCACCCAGTGGACTATGTATTTGGATAGGTCTTTATATGGCGCCGCCAGCAAATATGATTACTACGAGACGACCCGGTTGATGGTTACAATATCAGATCGTAATCGCCACCGCCAATCAAAAAATCGGTCACAAACGGTAACTGTGAACACGGATATCATCAAGCGCACCCCACATGATCGGGTTTTTCAAACAGTGTTGAGGGAACCGATTTCATAAAACGCCCAAAAACACAAATGGATACACAATCCCTCAAACAATCGAACCAGTACCCCCAACCTTAGTAAATTGGGATGCACATCGAGTTCCATCAACAGACCAATCGCGATTGGAGAAACACCCAATCAATACAGATTGGTGAAATTGGAAGCACAACACACGAGGAGGAGAAATTAGGGCTCGTCGTCTCTCGTGGGCGATCGGATTATTTGCGCTTTGGTTTAGGAACTCTCTGGCGAAGAATAGTAGGAGACCGGCGATTGCACGATTAAATAAGCCCAAGTATTTTTGGCTAGCATCCGGCCGTTTTTGATAATATAAGATAGCAAGTAAGAAAACAAAGATACTTCCGATCAGTCCAGGTAGTGCGCAGCCGCCTTTTCGGCTTATTTAGCAGGAGACTGGCGAGGGCTTTTAGTTGTTTTTTTGTTTTTTTACCCACTCCTTGGCTCCGCCTGATGGCGCGGGTGGTGGTGGTGCGGGTGCTGGCGCGGGTGGGTGGCGCCGCTCCACCAGTGAAAGCTTTTAGAAAACTATGGTCGATATAGTCATGCCGATAGCAACGAGGGATGCTTGCTATCGTGATGCCCTGTTCTCCCCTGAACAGAGTGCGAAGACGCTCACCGAGTGTCGTCTCCTCGTGCAGGACCCTCGAGATTGTTTCGCGGATCCGACTTATTTGGTTGCGGAGAGCCTTCACGGTTAGTCAGCTTGGCGGCCTCCAAACGAGCTGCTCTTTCATCACGCAACGACTGTAGGCGTTCGGTGATCCGCTCGGTAGATTCTATATCGACACCGGCTTCTCCAGTTTTCTTTCTTCTAGCGCGATATTGTTCTCCATCCAGCGACGAGTTGTTTGGCGAGGTTACGGAACAGTTCGCCCCGGACGTTTGCATAACCTTATCGAGGCCCGGAGTTCGAGAAGAGGTAACAGTGGGTCATCGTTAGACAGGTCGATTTCGCTGAACGTGGTCTCCATCGTGTTAATAGCGTCGGTGGCTACTCGAGGGAGTTCGCTGAGCTCAACAGTTTAAATATCGGCGGCCCGTTTTCGCCATCGTTTCGTCGGTAGACTGTAGGGCCTTTACAGCGCGGGTCGGCATAATTGTTTTATCACGCGTACAATCTGGAAATCGTAGTTCGCTCCTTACGAGTTGGCCACCGCCCCGGTTTCCGGCAATGGTGTTTAGCGATAGGGTTTACCGGTCATCGTGTTGACGATCGGGACATTTGATGCTTTTAGTCGCAATTTCTTCCATTCGATCCAATTCGAACTTGGAGTAGTCGCGACCGACAGATGGGACCACACCTTTTTCTGCCAAACTGTTGTAAGTAGTCGTCTACAGCTCCCTCGAGTAATTCCCGACTTTGACCAACGCTGCTGGTAGCGCCACTAATTCCCGATTGGATTTGGAACTGGAGGCTGTATCAAGGGCGTTTCGTCATTATAATTCATCTATGTCATAATCATCCGCATCGCGGAAATCGTCTCTGCCGATTTCATCCATGTCAAATATCGTAATCATCCCATATAACTTTCTTAAAATTAATTATGTATTAAAGACAAAACCATAAGGGTTTAATATAGTTTCACTAAATTATGTCTTCGAGTCAATACGGTCGCAAACTCAATCATACCGCAGACTGCGTGAGCCCCATCGGGGCAAAAGGTCGTGAGACAGAGTGTCGTTATTTACGAACAACCTCGACGATCGACCAGAACCAGCAGCTCTTGGTCCGCTTCCCCAACCTCGGAGCTAACGACGTCATTGTGCCGGGTACTGTTTCGCCTCGCTTTCACTATTTTCGCTTACATCGCGGACGCGGACCGAACCGTCGTTCAGAACTTGGTCGCGCCATCGTCAAGAAGACCATGATAAAGATTTTTGGTAATGAGGTTGATGTCGATCGATGACAGCGACGTTTACCATTTGTTATCAGGACCTATGGAAGACGGCGCAAGAGCGCGAAAACGCCGTCTATCAGGGTATTGACACCAGCAAAAAATAAGAAACGTAACCAGACTTAGAATCGGGGCTGCAACAAGGCAGAAACAACGCGAGGCGACAAACGCGTCGCGGGCGCCTACGGCAACCGCTTCTACATCCCAGCTCGATTTGAGTTGCTGGAGAGTCACATGCCCTACTATCAGAGCGCTTTGGCTGACGCTCGAATTACTGAACTAACGTTCAACGACTACAGCCGAGTTCTCATAGCCAGCGACATGTTATCGACGTATACGATCGATAATGTTTCGCTGGAGTACGACATGGTCACGATGCCCGAACTCGCGCGATTGATCAGAACCCAGTACGCCGGGCGCGTTGCCATACTTTACGACGAGTTCTTCGCCATCGCAAGATGACGAAGACAAAGGCGACACATTGTGGAATATTAACGTCAACGTACCGCCCGCTCTATGAAAAAGGTATACTGATGTTGTTCGAGGATGCTCGGTTCGCGTTCGGTGCTAGTAAAACGACAAATTCTATAACCCCAAAATCACGAAGGTAGAGGTGACGATCGAGGGAAGTTCCAAATCAACTCTACAGCGCGGGGTCTTCGCGCGCAACAGCAGTGGGACGAAGTAAGAAAGCAGTTTGCTGCCCGGCTCTAAGCGCTCTTCGGAGGTTGCAGCGGTTGCCAAAGACCTGCATCCTCTCGTCCGTCTCCCTCGCGGATTTCCTTTGATACAAATACGGCGTTTATGGCTAGACATGCGAGCCAGCGACGACGACAAATCACGGCAGCGGACCGCCCCAAGTTGAGAACGCTAGCGAGGGTGTGACGATCCAGTATAACCAAAGAGGGCGGACGGAGCGGGCCATTTGAAGTGTACTTATATATAATTACGACCGCCACAACTCAACATCGAAGCGTGGCCGATACGTCTCAGCACTCTACTAAATCTAACGATTTATTAATTAATAATTTTTGAAAAAAAATTAAGAAAATTAGCAATCATTTCTAACGATTTATTAATTAATAAATTGATAATTCTAAAGAATTAATTAAGAAAATTAGCAATCAATACCAATTTCACGATTGGAGATGCCCACTCTAGCCATAATATGTGGGCAGACAGGATGTGGAAAAAACGGTTTTCATCCTCGACTTGCTCGAGGAGTCCTACGCGATGCCTTTCGTCACATTGTGATCCTGTGTCCCACTGTGCGGCACAACGATACCTATCGCGGCGAACGTGGATATGGACTGACCTGAGGTATACGTTATTGACCCCAGGTGATAGGCTTCACGATTGGTTGCGTGGTTTTTTCTACCAAAATTCCAGGGTGAGCCACCCTATACGTGATTGACGATTGCTCGGCCAAGGCGGCGATGACCAAAAAGAAGGACATGCTCTCCGAGCTCGCTTTTTCTGGCCGCCATGCTAGGCAAAGCGTATGGATATCCACTCAAAAGTACAAACGCCGTCCTCAAGGATCTGCGAGAGCAAACGAAATGGGGTCGCCTCTTTCACTGCAAGGACCGAGACTCATTTGATGACTGTCTTCGAGAGAATGACGTTATCGCACGCGCGAGGAGCGCCTGGAGGTTCGACTGGATTGCTTTCGGAAACTAAGCACGCAAAGCTTTTGCTAAAAGGACTGATCAACCAAATACTTACGAAGTTATCAATTAATTTTATAATTAATTAGCAATTACTGAACAAATGCTGAACAATGCTGAAACAATGCTTAGCAATTGCTGAACCAATGCTGAACAATGCTTACAAATGTTGAACAAATGCTGAACATGGTTAACAATGTTAACAATTTGGTGCTCCGCTGCGAGCTTTGTTGCGAGCATAATGGTGATCATAAGTATCGGGTGGTGCGGCTTGGCAATTTGATAAAGTGATGAGACTTGTTAGAATAGTTAATTAATTTTAAGAAAAATGAACTGCGGACAAACTTCTCGATCAGTATAGAAGAAACTCAACTCCGACTGCCAACATAGATAATGATCCGACAGAGCAATCGGAATCACTCCAACGGCGGTTGGTATTGGGTTTTGAGTGCAACGACTCCGAATGAAAATGAAAATGCGGCGCGACGAGAGGGCTAGCTGCGCTGGTTGCTGGGGGACATCGGAGCATTATCTCGGTAGGCGTCTCTCAGTTTTTCAGGTGGATAAGATGTCAGATGCGGGAGATCGATAAAATGTATGCGCGATACGAATCTAGGTTAGGTGCGGAGATGACAAAAACTCTCGGATCGGCGGCTATCATTTGTACGCAAACGCCGTTAGAATACTTCTCCTATACCAAACACCGCGGGGATTGATTGACGATTAGAGACTGACCTTTATAGGTCACACTCTTAGAACAGCCTGCTGCTCAATTTATCACAAAAAAAGTTTGGAATGTACTTAGCTTCCGCTGACAACCGCGTTGACCACGGGTAAACACTGTCAATTTGGACATATATGCCACGAACTATAAGCCATGAAAATGATGACACAAAGACACACCCGCGAGAGTGACGGGGTTGAACCGACCCTTTTTTTTTGATTGCTCCAACCCAATCGAACCGAGTGTTACTCCGCACTGGATGAATTACCGCATATAAAAAAATCCAAAAAGACTGGCAGCTGGGCGGGCGGCCGCTTGCCACCCGAAAAGTTAACAAGATAAAATACTCGCGAGCTTCGAGAGGCTAAACAGTCGTTGCAATCGGGGACGGAGACATCAAAAAATCTGAAGACAGAGTTGAGTACACCCCAATTCACGAAATTGGAAGCACATCAACACCCAATACCAACTGCCGTTGGAGTTGGGCGAATCGATTGAACCAAAATTCGTGAATTGGAGTTGGGTTGTTGGTGGTGGTCTGGCAGTTGTTGGTGCCCTGTGCGTGTGGAAATACCCCCTATTTATCGAAAAAACAACCAGCAGTGTTCAGAAGAAAGTTACGAAACACAATCGCGATTGGACGCGCCATTTAACATGATCGCGACCCCTTTTATATGCAAAATAATGGAACAAGATGGTAAAATGTTATGAATGCGCTTTATCACGCCGTGGTGATATCGGGTTTCAGTATCGGGTATTGCTCGATATCAAAAGATGGCCCAAAATTTGGGTCCCTTTACTTTTGTGAGAGACGTAGGGCTCGCGACCTTAGATGTACGCGGCCGCAGTTTGGACCCGAGTTATCTAGTAAAGCTGGAATTCTACCAGTTTAATCTATGGAAAATAAAATGGCTTCATCGCAATATGATAGGTGGTGCGCTTCTTAAACGCATTTGCGTTTCACCGGCAGCAACTTTCTATTCTCTAAACTACAAAACTCGAAAACGCGGATGAGGAGAGTACGCATCCGATTTAGCTGTAGAACAAATTCAATAGCGCAAAGGAAGCGTGGTCGGAAAACAAAACCGCCCATCTTGACCCTGGGTCAATGAGAGCTTCGCCGCGAAAATCACGCGCACAAAACTTTTCAGAACGTTGAAGAAGCCACCGCGAGTACGCGCTGGATTATCCGCAGAAAAGTCTCGCGCCGCTGGATCGCGAAGCCCCAACTTTCAGATTTCTATGTACCGTCAGAGCCCCAAAAAGACCGCGAGATCGCGATCTGTCGTGGGGAATGGGTGTGGTGGGGCTCGTCGGCTACTATATTCAATCGAGATTTTAAATTAATTATTTTAAATAACTTTTTTTATAAATATATATATATAGAACGATGTCAGTTGACGAACTTTATTTTGCTATGATTGATGTAGGCTACACTGCCCTTAAACACCGCATAGCTGGTGCAAATAGGGTATGATTGTCTGGCCCGAGATTCTCTCGAGACGTGGCGGGAGGACGAAAAAGCGGCCCCCCACCCTTTTTCGCAAAGCGGATGTTAGATTCCTACACCAATCCTGGGGGATTATATTTTCCCAATTTCCTTCGAACTTAATCCCCCCAATCGCGATTGCACTTCCAATAAAGGGTTTATTATTATCGACGCAGTTACCGGACGATCTGGCGAGGGCATGTTGGAGATTGTCCAGATATATTAGAATACATCGCATACGATGAACAAACGCGCAAACTTAATACCAAACTATCGGTTCGCCTAACGCGCAAGCTAGCGAACAGTACTATAGCCCCCGCGGCTATGGGAAGGACTCGCTGCCATCAAAAGACCTCGCGGCGGCGACCAAGGTTTCAGAAAACGCTGTCAAGGATGGCTCAAGAAGCAGGCATCTGGCGATCTATTTACCCGCGCCTCACAATATTCCGCGCCCGAAATTCGACGTGCGGTACGAACCAAGTTCACCAAGCGGATCTGTTTCTCCTCACGATCGCGTCGGTCGTAGACGTACAAGTACGCGCTGACAGTCGTTGACGTAGCGAGTCGTTATAAGGGGGTGAGCCGTCGGCCACTAAAGAGTCTAAGGAGGTGGCCGAGGCTCTCTCCCGAATATATAAGAGGAGTCCTCTCAAATGGCCGAATCTTCTCCAGGTCGATCCGCCGCGAGTTTCATGGGCGCGGTCTCTCAATCTATTGTCTAGCACGAAGTTTCTGTCAGACGCGGCGGTCAAACATCCACCGGGACCAGGGGATCGTGGAACGCTTCAATCGACCCTGGCTGAGAGACTTGTTCGGGCACCAATACGCTAAAGAACTTGTAGACCCTCATTCGCGATCGACCGAGTGGGTGGCCAGACTGCCCGCCGTGGTCTCCGCACTGAACGGAGAGGTGACCAGATTGATAGGTAAGAAGCCCGTCGTGCTATCAAGTTTAAAAGGGTGACGAGCGAGCCCTTCTGCCGTCCTCGCGCGGGCGACCCGTTGGTTTAGAGGAGCAACGGCTTCCATCGGATATTGACGTCGGTTACCTCTATCAACCGGAGAGCTCGAAGGCAGCCGCCCCGCGCGACTGATCCCGTGTGGTCTCCTTCAATGTATATCATTCTAGATCGATCTATTACCAAGCCCGATGAGCCGTGCTCTACTATTTGGTATGATGGGCATCTCGAGGGTTTGTTCGCGAAGAACTTTCTCGCGGTGCCTTCTGCACCCCAGCTACCCCCGGATCGTTCTGAGTCTTTAGATTGCTAATTTTTCTTAAATTTTTTTCAAAAATTATTAAATTAAATCATTAGAGAGGTTCTGTATGTATTTCCGTCTGGTAACACGCGTCTTTTTATCGTAGTATGCCGAGGTGTCCTAATTTTTGTTGACAGTACGTTTTCATAAACACCGTCTTTCATTTTAAATCCCCATTTTGTGCTACATCTATAATGTGTTTTCCTTCTTCTGTAGTTTCACTTAGTTACTCGTTTATATCTATTCCAATTTAAATTGTTAGTTCTCTTGGACATTCCTTTCGCAGAGTTTTTATTAATAGAATTAAATTTTTCTACAAAATAAAACACTTACTAGATACGCTATCGCCCCTATATCAGCTAAATTCCATTTTGAAAAGTCGGGCTCTTTCTTTCACTCCATTTATCCCAGCCAACCATTTTTTTTTTTTTTTCAAATTTTGTTTTTTTCTAAACCGTAATAGTAAGTTAGGTCTAATCAATTCTTATCGTTTTTCCACTAACTCTCTATACATACTACCGTATCCATCTGTATTAATCAAAGTCTTCTCTTTTTACGTATTTGTCAAGAAATTCGTAGTAAAATTCCAACATTCTCAATATTTAGCTAGTTGATAAACCCGCTATTTCCACAATGGAATGGTCTCTTTTACCGCCACACCTGGGTTTTCTTGAAGATATTTCGTACGCATCTATCTCTTTCCAAATCGTCAAAGATGCAGATCTTATGCTTTGTCAACACAGGTTTTCGTTTTGTGTATGTCGTATTTTAAATGTCTCTCAGTTGCCTCTATCATTTTTCACAAACGAGTTTCCTAATAATTTCATTATGTCGGCTACTGGTTTCTTATTTGGTTTACATCGCCCGTTGTCGTCTTGCGGCTGTAACTTCTTTTGCGAACCATTCGAATGGTTTTCGCTAATTTATCTATAACACGATGAACTCCCGTTATTTCTAGGCCGTGTTTTAAATACCCATTTCAACAGTGGCGCGTACAGCAATACTTTTGTGGACGACTAGATCCCACCAATTTTCTCCATTTTCCTCTAGTTCTTCAGTATCTTCCAAATATTTTATCATGTGTGGGTTAACTTCATCTCTACTTCTCTGTTTATAAATAATTGGGGGACATTTCAGAAAACTTATCTTTTAAGTTGTGTGGAAATCTATATCCACCTCCGCAAACCCAAACCAGTCTCAGATAAAAAACTTTTACAAAACTTTTTAATAAATTTTAGGGTTATGTGGGGTATCTATATGGTGTATAGTTTCTCTCCCACACGGCATCTCTTTATTTAAGTAGATAATATAACGCGTTTGCGTCGTACCCCAAAACAGCCTTGCACGGTTTGGAACCCGCTCTAATATTTGAAACACCAGCTTCTGCATATCGTGTAAATACTATTGATGGACGCCAACTAGAGCGTCCTTCATCATTTCGTATGTTCTTCTTTTGGTGCATATAGAGCATCCTCCGGTATAATCGTCTTTGAAGATTTTTGTTCTTTAATGGTTCCTCTCAATAAATATTGTATAGCTACTCCAGGTAGTGTTACCGCATCTTTGAAAATATCCACACCTCGTGTTTATAAAATTCACACATTTTTTCCACCGCTTCTAGGAAAGGTGCTACATCTAAATCGTTATAATATTTCAACCAATCTCTGAAAGTTTTCATATTATTTTCTTCGAAAATTCTACGACATTTACTTAATTCTGTTTCATCTATTAACATTTTCCCAGATAGTTTGGAATACCAATTCTCTATATCCGGTAGTCCTGGGTAATCCAGTTTGTCTGGAGAATCGAACCACTCATAGGGAAAGAAAGAGTTCTGTCCTTTGCATTCGTAGGCTTTTATCCAACTATCGTAACTTACACCGGGTCCTAGATAAGTATTACATCAAGAAATCTAAACTCTGGAGTAAATAGAAATATTGTTGCGTTTGCACGTTTTCCGACCATTACTTTCTTTGTTGTTGATGCCAGTTCGCCTACTAGGTATTTCTTTATTAAGTTTATATCGTACTACTGCTGTTAAAATCCTATAACCGGTACTTGCTCTATCCACTGTTCGATCTTGGCGATTTGGTTTTTACGTAAATGTTCTGTATTAAACCCATATCTTGACCACACTTCTTCTTATAGCTTTTCCCTGACTTTCAAATCTTCTACGAATTTTTCTATAAGTTTTGCGGGATCTTTATCACAAATATGAGTTACTGTTCCTGAGAAATTATCTCCTATACTAACGCTTACCGGAACGTGCTCAGCTTCGTACTCTAGATATTACCGAGAGTTTCAAATTCTGGGTTGAGATATGCCTCAAAATCATATACTATCTGATATGGATAAAGAGTAGTGTCGCAACCGATCTTTATGTCTTTACCAGTTCTTTGAAATTCGCATTCCCACATAACTACTAGGTTGAATTCTTTGCTTCTTCTAATAAGTGTATCTCTTCTCATAGTGGATGCGCGTTCTTCTTTTCTATGCTTTGCATGAATCTCACACCCGTGCCAGTAACAGCCGTGATATTGATATACGGTATTGGTTTCTGGACAGTATCCATCTACTGGAGTCTCCTAAAATCCATCTTTCACCCCCGTGTCCACACTGTTCGTGGTGAATGTGAATTCCCTCGCGCTTTTCCACAGAGTACATCCAATCGATCGCCCCATAACTGTTAGAACTTTTTGGGTAGAACGCTTTCTCGAACGACGAACGCGGGCGCTCTAAATAATTACCATCACATACTACTTTTGTCTCACCTCTCATACATTTTGGTCCGTGTCTCTTCCTATTACTCGCTTTCGTGAATTTCTGCTTGCAATTATCGCAGGCGTAAATTTTAGATAGGTTTTTAAGGTTTTTTATTAGAAATGCGTGATTATTAAACAGTCCTATTGTCATTGGTTTATTACCTATTGCCTTATAGTGCGCTGGTATCTTTTTCAACCACCATACGTTACATTCGGTGGGTTGATATACTTCTATACCGATTTTAAAAAACTCTTCAACCTTTTTCAGATCTGAAAAAGGAATTGGTGAAACCACATTACTACCAAAATATTGCTTACTAAGTTCTTTCGCCTTTTCTGTACATCTGTCTGGTCTTTTATCTGTCATATGCATAGCTAGACACCTGAACAGACAAAGGTCGTCATTATACTTATCTAAAGAATACATACCTTTTTTATTCTTCAGCCATTCTGGAAGTTCTCCTCCTGCTGCTTCTTTGGATTGTAGTCCAAATCTTTTCCCCTACTACCCTGTATTAGCTTTACGAAAACCTCTACCCATCTTACAAACTTCCACTTTGTATTCGGTCTGTCTATTTTATCGGACATTATTCGTGTTTGCTCCTTATCTGACAGCCATTTTTTAACGGTTTTCATTGATGATAGTGGTTCGCTACCACCAGAGATTTTTGTGCATTATTATAGTTAAAGGTTTTCCATTTTTAATTTCCTCCATATGTTCTAGCTTGTAAGAATATGAATATCTCAAATAAAAATTGGTTGTTAGATACGGAGCGAGTTTCTCGGACATGCGTTCAGACTCGTTAATGTTAATGTTTTTACGAAAGGATAATGTAACTACCCGTCTTCCATTTTCTACCTTTTCCAATGTTTCATCGTGAGCCCCCAATATTTCTTCACCTTTTTCCACTATCGCGCGAACTATCGATTTTTTCTTATTATTTGGTATTTGGTCAACTGTGCGTCTAATTTTAGACAAATTATTGGTGCTTGAAGGTTTTATTACACTAGCCCTTAACTCCGCAATACTTTCTTTTTTAATTCTGTTACCAACTTCCTCCGCTTTGGATATATCATTAAATGCCCCTCTTTTATAGGCGCGGTTAAACCGCTTCATAAACGCCTCATTCTTTGTGACATTTATCAGCTTTGTCAACCCCCTAACTCTCAACCGTGTACTATAAGTAATCCCTAGAGATTCGGCTTCTCTTCTCAAACTTTCTATTTCTGCTCTAGTTTCTGGCGTTATCATATTTTCTGTATATACTTTTGTATATATACTTTTGTATAACCTATGAAATTTATCTGTTCAATTGGACGTCAAAAATTTACATAATGTTTTTTTCACATCCAATTGAACAGATAAATGTCATAGGTTATATACATATATATAATGGAGTGTGAGACTTGTCGTAAGACGTTTACGTGTAAAGACTATCTACGAAGGCATCTAGCGAGACGTAGAAAGTTTCCTTGTGTCCCCCCACAATTTCAATGCCTAGATGCCCTTGTAAATTCGTTAGTGCCCAAACTCTTTGTAGACATAAGCAACTACGCTGTCAGGTGGCTAAAGGTGAACGTGGTAGACTAGAGCTGGTAGAATTAGTTGCTGATCTGCGAAATAAATTAGCTATATCGGAGAAGAAAAATGAGGAATATAAACTATTGTACTTACATGAATGATTTCGACTTTTTTCAAAAGTCAATTACCAATATAATTGGGACTCCCTCTTTTCAAAATTATTTTCTCCAAAAATTCATAAATTTGCTGTCGGGAGTCCCAATTTTCCTCGTTAACCAATTTTTTGATTTTCGGGGGTGGTGGGGGTATTATAGAGGGTTATAAATGATACCCCGGTAGGTGGTATCATTTTGACTCCCTTACTACTACTAGAAATAATGAGAACGTTTGCGTGTCTTTGTAGTCTCTCTCTTTCCTTGCTTAACCACATTCAATGTGTTGGCCACTTATGTGATACTGGCTTCAATGACCAGATTATCGCATAAGCTGCAAGCATGCCCATTACTTGGCGCTCCTACAAACAGCATGATGTCCTGATTTGAAAGTTTGACGTAGTTTTTTGTTGGTAGTCTCGGTCTTGCATCAATTGCAAATACACATACGCTGATTCAGATTTGGATTGTGGCCTACTGCAGCGAAGAACGGAAACATTATAAGCGATAGTGTGTGTAAAATTAAGTTCCCTATCACATGTTCGCTCTGCTTTTATAAATGTTCTTAAATATGTCTATCATTTCCATATACTGAAGTCAAAGTGCTGCTGTTCGGTATTCTTTCAATGACTATTTTCCTTGAGAGAAACGTGAATTGGCGTGAAGAAGATCATTTTCAAATTGAAAGTTTCAACAATAGACTGAACAGTCAGATTAACGGACAGAAGAACGTCGTATATTTTGCTAACTTCAGTGATGTCGCCATGGGCTTCAGCACTATAATTATCTAGAGTGATATGTCCAATCTCTTTTTCACTTCGAGCAGGTCCCTCATTTACGACGGGTTCAATTATCATGCCATTTCTGTCATATGTCCTGGCACACCAAAGCTGCTCCGTGAGACGAGGATTGAATTAAAAGCGTTATCTACTAGCAAATGACCCCTGCTACTGCTTTTCCGTTCAGCATTTGGCAGCAGTTCCGAGAGACCAGTTCCCTGCATCAGCTGAACAATACATCCGAGGAAGCTCACGATTGTGTGAAATCAGCCTAATCATAATACGATATCACGCAAACAGTTGCTGGCCATTTCATTTATAATCACGATGAGAGTCCAGTACATCGGTTGATCAAAGGTAATTACCGGATTCACACCATATTTCAATGCATGATCACAGAAAAATTTCAAAAGTGTGTATATACACACGACATGTCACTCAAGTTCACATCGATCATTGACATAAAAATACTGATTATTTGCCTTGAGTCTACTGAAGTGGAAATTTCAAAGTTATTTGACATTGACTTTGGGGTGGGAAATGAAACTATGGATGATGACAGACCAAAAAATCATTCTACCCTTTTTACCGTGACCTTGGGCACATGGAGCACATGGAGCACATGGAGCACGCCTGTGACGATGAATGATGAAAAACATGCACATGAAGTTTCAAGCCAATCTGTCATACGGTAAATAAGTTATAGCAGAATGGAACAAGAGCTGTAGGAGAACAGCATAGCTCGACTACGAGGGTTGTCGATGTACACATAGCTTGACAAAGAAGGTGGCCGCGGCCCGCATAAAAACCTTAACCAATGTTGACTAAAAACCTTAACCAAGGGAAATTAACTAAGTAATTCAAGGTTAAATGTAGGTCGATGTCAGATGTAGGTCAGAGGTTATTGATGTACATCACTAGGAGATGATGTTTTCCAAGTATGGTTGCTGTAGGCCCAGGAGTATTCCATATACAAGCTTGACTGAAAAACCTTAACCAAGGGGAAATAACTAAGTAATCCAAGGGTAAAAGTAGGTCAAGGTCAAATATAGGTCAGGGATTATGGATGTACATCACTAGCAGATGAAGTCGTCCAAGTATAGTTGATGTAGGCCCAGGAGTATTGCATATACAAGCTTGACTATAAACCTTAACCAAGTTCGAGTACAAACCTTAACCAAGGGGAAATAACTAAGTAATTCAAGGTTGAATGTAGGCCAAGGTAAACTATAGGTCAGGGGTTATTGATGTACATCCCTATGAGAAACAGTTATCCAAGTATGGTGTCTGTATGCACCATAGTATTCCATCTAGAAGCTTGACTAAAAACTTTAACCAAGGTTGACTAAAAACCTTAACCAAGGGGAATTAAGTAAGTAATTCAAGAGGAAATGTAGGTCAAGGTCAAATATAGATCAGGAGTTATTGATGTAAATCCCTATGAGAAAAGGTTGTCCAAGTATGGTGTCTGTATGCACAATAGTATTCCATCTACAAGCTTGACTAAAAACTGTATTGATGTACATCCCTATGAGAAAAGGTTGTCCAAGTATGGTGTCTGTATACACAACAATAGTATTCCATCTACAAGCTTGACTAAAAACCGTAACCAAGGTTGACTAAAAACCTTAACCAAGGGGAATTAACTAAGTAATTCAAGGTTAAATGCAGGTCAATGTCAAATGTAGGTCAGGGGTTGTTGATGTACATCACTAGGAGATGAAGTTGTCCAAGTATGGTGGGTGTACGGCCAGGAGTATTCCATATACAAGCCTGTCTAAAAACCTTAACCGAAGTTGACTAAAAACCTTAACCAAGGGGAATTAACTAAGTAATTCAAGAGGAAATGTAGGTCAAGGTCAAACATAGATCAGGGGTTATTGATGTACATCCCTATGAGAAAAGGTTGTCCAAGTATGGTGTCTGTATGCACAATAGTACTCCATGTACAAGCTTGACTAAAAACCTTAACCAAGATTGACTAAAAACCTTAACCAATGCCTGACGGTGACGCCGACGACGGGGTGACTACATAAGCTCTGTCTATTCTAGACAGACAGACAGACAGACAGACGGACGGACGGACGGAGACGGACGGAGACGGACGGACGGACGACTTTTGCATCCCTGTATCCCGTTTTCGCTATGCGATGGGATAAACATTACTCCAGATATATTGGAGCTAATGCAAAAATGTTTACATTACAAACTTATGGCACTTGATGATGTTCATGTATACGAAGTATGAAGTTAATCGGAATCAAACTGTAGAATTGGTTCGTTTGTCAAACTATGTATGACGGACATACAGACGGGCGGACGGACCGACATTTGCAAATTATAATGCCCCCTGATCAGTAACCGATTTCACCAACATTGCAAAAAATACTTTTCTAGCAAAGTATACTTTGAGGGAGTAATCATTTATTTTTCCTGAAATACGTTATTTCATATAGAACTAAGAACTGTATATATTTGATCATAACAATTATGCAGAATTATCATACTGAATTTATTACATTATCACAGCCATTTTGGCTGAGATAATGTAATAAATTCAGTATAATAAAAATTAATAAATTTATCCTAAAACTGAAAATTTCTCCCTCAAAGTATACTTTGCTAGAAAAGTATACTTTTCAATGTTGGTGAAATAGGCTACATGTGTTGGTGCAGGGGCAGGGGTGGGGGATAAAATACTTCAAAACATAATTGAATATGTAAAATATTGATAAACAATGAATATATAATATATATTAAAAACAACTAGCTTATGTCCGGAATTGACCACCATACGTTGAGAAAACACTGGACCTGAAAACATTTTGTAGCAGTGTGCAAGTTTTTCTTAGCATTATTTGCTAAATCACGTGTCTTTTATAATGTGATCAGCATGCATTATTGTATATGGCAGAGTAGGTACATTAGATCTATAATAAATAGTTTGCATTGTTTATGTTTCTTGATGATTGTTGATAACTGCGAAAATCCATGACAACGCCAATAAACTTGTAAAACACGGGAATTACACTAGTATGAAAGTAACATCAGTATTATGTAAACGTGATAGTATCCGCAAAAATAATAAAGAATGTAAAATAAACACTCATCTTTAGAAATCCATGATACTCTCAGTCTGAGTCTCATTAAAACCCTTGATAAAATACATGCCGACAGACAATGTCACCAATACACGTCATCACACGGGTAACTGGGCATAACGGACCCTGGACATAACGGACCCGGACATAACGGACCCGATTTCGGACGAAACGGACCCGATTTCTGGACATAACGGACCCGTTTCCTGGACATAACGGACCCCGTGTGGACATAACGCACCCCGTATAAAACCTATCAGAAATGCTATAAGAAATACTATTTTAATATATGCTTGTTATATATTGATTGATTGGTCTAATGGAAAATGAAAGTTGGGAATGTTAATTGGGAAATAAAATACAAATCGGGGAAAAATTATGTTTATAATTTAATAATTGTTTTAAGTGTGCATAATGTGATCAACTTTATGGGAGATTTTGTTTTTGCCAAAACTTGCAAGTTGGGAGTGCTTTAGAATCATCTCATTTTGACGATTCTAATGCACTACCAAAATGTCAAAATAACTAAATTACGCACCGTATTAAAGTGATTGTCGCTATGTTGGAACAGTGTCAGCACAGTGTAGATCTTGTTATGGACGACGGGTTTGCATTCTGATCAGGATCTTCATTTTTCGAGCACACATACATATACAAACATACATTTAGCCAGCACATTTGATGGTAATATAAGTAATCGAGCAGAACACATACACACACATATACAAACATACATACGTTTATCAAGCACATTTTGATTATCATATGAAAAGATATGTACAGTCAAAGCTCCAGTGACGGTGCGTAATTTAAGGGCAAATTATTTCTCCATAAAAGTGACGATTTTGGAGTGCATTAGAATGATCAATCGTCTCAATTACGCACTTTAACTGAGCTCTGATACGGGTTCAGTGGCATTTCCACGAACTCGGATCAATTGTCTGAGTGTGTCAGCATTTTCACGAAGGGCCGTAGATCTTCCCACACCGACTCAGAAGTTCACTGCTTGAAATTCGGTGAGCGCCATAATCCTCCCACAACTTCATGAGCCGGCCCTGTGTCTGCTTCGCGCTCTTCCATTGTTGTCTTCACATGTTCTGTGTACCATATCGAATAATAAGTATTTGCTGTTAAAACACGGGGAATTGAATTTTAAATGAGACGATTCTAAAGAACTCCCAACTTGTCATTCAAGGAAATTATTTAGTTCTAAAGCACTCCCAACTAGCCATTTTATGGTTTTAGGCTTTTGTGACTGTAAATGAAACGATTCTAATGCACTACAAACTTGTCATTATATGCGTTTGTGCATTTTTCTTGCTAAACTTTTAATCGTATTTTATTACTGTTTCTATACAAATTGAAGTAAAGTAAATTTATTAAAATACTTTTAAAATATTATTCATTTTTGAAAGTTAAATTGTTTTCTATAAGTAACGTGATTAAACCGAATATTGCAGATTGGAACGTGTCAAACACAGTTTAGTCCACTGGCAATATCCGGCCATATCCGGAGGGGATTAATTAGCCCGGAAGCCATTGCGATATGCAAATTCCACAATTGCCCCCCGGAATTTTTTTCCGTAAAATTTAGAGAGTTTAAAACATAAAATAACATTAAAATAATAATTTCTTATAAGTTTACTACAAAAAAGTAAAAAAAAATAGCATTTCTGATAGGTTTTATACGGGGTCCGTTATGTCCACACGGGGTCCGTTATGTCCAGGAATCGCGTCCGTTATGTCCAGAAATCGGGTCCGTTTCGTCCGAAATCGGTACCGTTATGTCAGGGTCCGTTATGTCCAGGGTCCGTTATGTCCATAATTCATCACGCGGTATTTGACATGTTTGCCTATGGTGGGCTGCAACGGCCATTCGTCTTATTGTCAAATAGACCAGTTTTAAAAGTTATTTGTATGGGATTTCCCTTATTTAGATTTGTGTAGACTTTTGATATGTTCATTATAATATGCTATCTTCAACACAAGTGTAAATAATTAAATTCTGTTGCAATTACGTTGAGGTGATCATACAGGCTGGAGAGGAGTCAAACAATGATTTTTTTTGGAAATAGACTCCGAAACCTGGCTAGATAGCTTGGAAGTGATGTAACTAAGAAAACAAGTTAGATTTTGAAAATCTCTCAACAAATAAAAAATTATAAGAAAAAAAATCTATTTTTAGCCCCCATGTTAAATTCCCTTAGGAATTTTTTTTTTTCGCAATAAAATCAATATTTGACGGAATTTCATCAAATAATTTTGTTTGGGGAGGGTGACTTTTTTGTTATTGATGAAGAAGTACTTACATTTAAATATTTTTAAGATTTTATGTGCTTAATGGTAATTCCTTATCTGGAGCCCTGTATCCTGCAGAAATACATAGAATGCATAGAAATTTACAATTCTAAACATGTTATTTTGTTATGATACGAGGTCGTCTACGACAAAAGTTAGAAGCCTTGTTCATATATATATCATACGATCCTCTAACTTCGATAGCCGCACAGATTCGAGACCATTTTTATTTTCTCGTTCTATCGCGAGATTTACGGGTTACGTCACTTCCATTACACTTGTGCGTTCAACAGAAGCCAGATGAAAGGTCACAAATGCCAAGTTAGAAAAATGCGATTTAAACAGGACTAATACATTACCAAACAACACAACACACCTAAATGTTGTGTTTTCCACTAATCCCATTAACCCCCTCCATTAAAATCCGGATTTCGATAGGAAAACTTACACATAAATGAGTTCGCTTGAACCCTTATGTTGTTTACATGTTTATCAATGGAGGTCACGTAATATTTGTAGGTAGAAAGGCACTAATAATGTAGGAATATGGATTTTCATTCAGTCGCCACCTTATCCTATTTTTTTTTAAATTGTCACTTTTAAGTTCGTCCACATCAGTTCAATACCTCCATTTATCAGCAGATATATGCAATCTGGTCTCTGTTTTTGTTATTCCCATTGTGGACGAGTACCACATGCAGAAGGGATTGAAATGTCTTACTCCAAAAATAGACATTACCACTTTAAAAAAGTATCAAAACCAACAAGTTGAAATTTCATATTGTTTAATCTAGCAAATTATATTTTCCAAGTTGGCAATCGTTTTTCTAATCATTTAAGTTCGAAACAATATGTATAGTGACCCCTGAACGCAATGGTACATTATGCGGACACAATTTGTGGTGTTTCCCAACCGGGCACCTGCACCGGAAGAGCATATGACGTCATAGGGTCAGGGGTCGCGACCTTTCACGGTAAGCTGGAGGCGGCCATTTGTAGACGAGCGTGTTTTGAAAGTAAACAATTGCATTTCTCCGTGCTTTTGAAGCCAATAAATGCAATATATATACAGATAATTGGATTATATTTGCATGTAACTAATAAAAAAAAGGTTTATACTATATTATTTATTACGCATGTTGTTTAATATCGTTAGAGCCTCGAATTATGAGCAGTCCAGGATAAGTTATATCGATGAAAGCCGAAACACGCGCCGAATGCCTGTGGCTGTAATTATCTACGAGTAACGATGACGGGCGAGTTGTCCTTAGTACGAGTTGACTGTAATGTCTACGTTTTGACTAGCACCCGTCAGTATGATAGTGTTGCATTAGTTTAAGAAAGCATGTTTAATGATGAAAGAACTCACCAACTGCTAATCCGAAGACGATGAATCCGACATTCAGACCCATTGTTTACTTTCTTCCGTTTTACGCCGCCTTGGTTTCAGTCTGACTCATCCGAGTCGATCGACCACTCGGAAACCTCGCACCATTTCGTCGCAAATAATGACTCAGACTTGAATGCTAGGTTTCCATTGTTTGTATTTACATTGCATCTATGGCAATACCAGAATGCCTCCGTGTGACCGATTTACCTATTCGTACGCGTTCCGTAAACTATTCTAGTTCATCAGGTTTTAAGTTTACTGGTTCCAACTCACAGGGTGCCGGGTACAGAAAACTAAGCAATAAACCGG
Organism: Conchocele bisecta; assembly: GCA_029237695.1. Taxonomy (NCBI): domain Eukaryota; kingdom Metazoa; phylum Mollusca; class Bivalvia; order Lucinida; family Thyasiridae; genus Conchocele; species Conchocele bisecta. Next base: position 59,880,017 of record CM055267.1, read on the forward strand.
GAACCTGTAACTCTGCCCCAGCTCTAGTCATACCAATTACAGGACGCAAGTAATCACGAAACCAACACATCATGTACATTGACCGACAAAAAATTATAGCAGATATATGCATTCAGTCCGTTACGATTTAGTTTCAGTTTCAGTTTGGAGGGACTACCAGTAATGTTTTAGAAATAAATGTAAACTGTTAATTTGTGACTGTGACTGGAGAAATGTGGCTTATGGTATCTGCGACACGTGTAGATCCAGATCAGCCTGCGCATTCGCGCAGTCTGATCAGGGTCTGCACTGGTCGCCATTCAGTCAGCAAGGCCGTAACCAGAGGTAAATACCAAACGAGGCGAACCAAGTCCCGACATGGTGGTCAGGGAGCATTCTCCCCGCCACCACCCCAGGGATTTGTTTAATTCTTGGCATAAAACAAATAATTGGCAAAATGCCCGCCTCGTCTGCCTCATCATGGTTATGGTACTGGTCAGGGAAACATCAGTCGTGCTTCTAATAGTGTATGTTCTTATAATTCCTCAAGACTGTGCTGTAAGACCCAGGGCGAGACCACAGGTGGAAGACTCGGACCTATGATACCAAAAAAATGCCTATTAAAAAAAATCCCATTACCCCACCCACTTGGTCTCGTACATTACCATCTTCTATATAGAATTATTATAGAATATGGTACTGTACGAGACCAAGTGGGTGGGGTAATGGGATTTTGTTAATAGGCATTTTTTTGGTGTCATTGGTCCGACCGATTCTTCCACCTGTGGGCGAGACTGGCCATATATCCCATACATTTGTGCAGTCTGATCAGATCAGAGTCTGCTCTGGTCACCATTCAGTCGGTGAAACATCAGTCCTGTTTCTAACAAAGTATGTTCTTATCATTCCTCAAGACTGACCTGGAAGACCCAGAGCAAGACTGGCCATATATCCCATAAGCCCCATTTCTCCACAAATAAAACATAACTATGTTTTAATCTTGGGTTTCACTGTAACTTATCTTAGATTGTAAATTGTCTGAGACACCACGGCAACCTAACGGACGTCTCATTTACAGAGATTTCATCATAGTATTAAAACTCAATTACATTTGTTTCAAAATAACATGCATGTTATTCTCTTCATTTTTATTTGAAAAGGTTGCGTTAAATTTTGTGAATTTCAAAATGGGGGCTAAAATAGATTTTGTAAACGAGTTACAAAATTAATTTTAATGTCGTATACATTTTTCTCCTCATCCTCACCTCTTTTGGCTCATGTTAAATTTAGTAGGTTGACTTGATTTGGTTTATTGGTATTTAATGGCCTATCAACAGCTAAGGTCATTTAATGCCGGGCCAACAGGTTCGATCCCGCATTTAACCTGCTGCATTGGGGGGTGGGGGGGGGGATGGATCCCAAAATCAGTACGGAATATTTACATCAAATATTAATCCCTGAAATTCGAACAGTGGAAAACTGTAGGACTAGTTCGATGTACAAGACTAAAGTTTATGGACGGACAGACACAGGTGGAAGACTCGGACCTATGACACCAAAAATATGCCTATTAAAAAAAAATCCCATTACCCCACCCACTTGGTCTCGTACATTACCATCTTCTATAAATAGAAGATGGTAATGTACGAGACCAAGTGGGTGGGGTATTGGGATTTTTTAATAGGCATTATTTTGGTGTCATAGGTCCGAGTCTTCCACCTGTGCGGACAGATGGCGCCACAACATAATATGTCCTGTTTTTCAAACTGGCGTATAAAAAGGAGTACAAAAGAGCTCATCTGAACTCTAACCACACACAACACAGATCCAGCTCCATGGTTTGAAGATCTATCTCACAGCAGAGGTTATAATATGTGATCTTGAACTTGGACAAGGGCAGCACGTCTGGGTGGGGAATGAAAATATGAATGATGGTTAATATGCACATAAAGTTTTAAGCAAATCGTTCATAAAGTAAAGAAGTTATAGGAGAACGGAGGAACGTGCACACACCTACTGGACTGAAACTTCAAAGGTATTTGACCTCGACCTTGGGCATTGGGAGAGCATGTGTGGGGTAGGGAATGTAAATATGGCTGTTAATAAACATGCACATGAAGTTTCAAGCCAATTTGTTACACAGTAAAGCTGTTATAGGAGAATGAAGAAACGCGCTTTCATCTACTGGACCCAAATTAAATAAATGATTTACCCTTGGGCATGGGGAAAACATGGGTGGAGTGGGGAACCAAACTATGGATGATGATAGTAAACATGCACAGTAAAGAAGTTATTACAGAATGGAGAAACGTGTACGCTAAATTTCTAGCAATATGACCACGACCTTCGGCATGGGTGGGGCGGGGAATGAACATATGGATAATAGACATGCACATGATGTTTCAAGCCAATCAGTCGTACGGTAACAAAGTCATAGCAGAATGGAAAATGTGATGGATGGACAGACGTACGACTTTTGCTTCTCTATATCCCATTATTTTCGCTACGCGATGGGATATAACTTTAACACAGACACAATGGCGTCAATGTAACCGCTACTACAAGCTCTCTGCAAGCAGGCTTGAACATTAACTGTGTGTTTGACATACTGGGCCTGAATTAAAGATTATAAACTTTTCTGAGCACATAAGCCTTAATGCATGACGAATCAAAACGCCGTCTACATGTTATATAATCTTACTGTTGGACACACCTAAAATCAAATTCAGTCAACCAATAACATGCTTCTGTTTATTCTGAGTTTATTTTGACTTGCTCAGCCAGTTTTATAAATCATGATTGAAATAATAATTGACTAATAACAATGAAAATGACATACATCAGTTTATTTCATGTATTCATTCATACTGTGGACAAATTACACAATTATTTGACATTCCATCTAAATGATGTAAAATGATTCGACTGTACACGTACATGCATCACTTAACCGAATACATTTGCAATTCTAAGCTTATTATAATATATGTTTGTTGTGGAAAGTACTTTTCCATAAACTGAAACCTTAATGCACTGAATCCACCCAGATCAAAACGTAGATTCACTTAAATCCACTCTTCTGTTTTAACCCTGCTAAAATGTAAAAGTATGTGGCAACATGCACCACCACCATGTTTACATCAGTCACATGAGCAACATACTAAAGAAATTTTTGAATTACAAATATTCATGAAAATGATGTCAACAAGCCTGTAAAATGTTTGTATTTTTTACAGGAGAAATGTGGGCTTATGGTATTTGTGGCCAGTACCTCATGATCTGCTAGCACACTCCTGCAGCTTGTTTAGGATTTATACTGTTTATTTGGAGCATGGTGGGTGTTTTGCTGACTAAATGGCGAATAGCACATGTATACTTGATCAGACAAATGTGCATGCTGGTATGTGCCGACACTGAACACAAATGTCCAAAGCTCCATTTCTCCAACCATAATCACTTTGAACTGTTACGGCACTCAATGATTTATGCAGTGACCTTTTTCGCTATACTGAATGAAATTTATTTGCAGTACATCAAGATACGAACTACATACTGAATAGCTGTAGTCATATACATAGAGAATTTGGGAGCATTCTAAATTCAGCACTAACAATGGGGTTACACTTGGTGCATCTTTTAATCAGTCACAATAATATGTCATGACAGGAACAGCATGTATAAGGAATATATATGCACCTGACTTTTAAATTCATCAGACAAAAATCAATCAAATTTTGATCTGGACATTTTGACCGTTTCATTCCATTGGTAATTGGTATAACATTATTTTGAAATGTTAAGTCCGGCTAAGGCCCGCATGAAATTAAATTACTGAATATCATCCCCTCCTGCCCTTAAAAAAATAATGGCAGATTAATCTTTTATTTATATATATTTGAGGAAAAATCATTAATTGTTGTTTTTAAAACACTTAAAAACAAGAAAATGTGGCCTGTCGGCACACGAATGCCCCCGGTGGCAGATTGGCAGAAACTGTGGCAAAGTTAATTTACCAAAAGTATTCATAAACACAGGTGTGAAGGTCAAAATGTGAAGGTCATATTCAGGGCAGCATAGATGTGTGACATTTGTGCACAGGTCTTGCGTAAACTCCGGTAAAATAAATAATGTGTGAAAACGTTCAAAGTTGTGAAGGTCAGGGTCATATTAAGGACAGCATGGATGCGTGGCATTTGTCCACAAGTGTGATGTATTGAAATATTATAGTGATCCATCAAGGGATAAAGAAGTTATGACATAATTGAGAAAATCCTGCGAACTTGTTAAAGGTACATGCCCACTCAGTAGGCACAAAATGTTACTTACATCAGACATCATCTGACACATTTTCTGGCAAAATAAACATTCATTCACCGTTATTCCACGTATTGATTGGCATTATTATACATTTTATATTAGCCGTAAATTTACACTGATATCAGAAGCGATAACTGTGTTTCCTTAAAATGTTAACAGACATTACTATTTATTCTCTGTATTTATTTTTTGATGTGCAATTATCATACTTGATAAACTGTTGAAAATATAATTTTTTCAGGAGACACATTTAATTAGTATAAATAATTAAAAAATATCATGCCTCATTTGCATATGAAAACAGTCTGATACCACCGCGCATCACTATCAGTAAAATAAATATTACTAATTGATTATATCTGTATAGCGGGCACTTGTAATTTTTAGAACTGGTGGAATAGTGACACAATTATACACTTATTTAATTCCTATAAAGAACAGTTTGTGCCTACTGCGTGGGCATGTACCTTTAATGTGTGAAAAAGTTCAAAGTTGTGAAGGTCAACAGGTCAAGGTCACATTAAGGGCAGCATGGATGTGTGACATTTGTCCGCAAGTATGCTGTGTTTAAATCTTTAAGTAATTCTTCCAGGAATATAGAAGTTATGATGAAACTATACTTCATTCACTGTTGTCACTTGTTGCTGTTCAGAATGGTTGTGGCATTGCTAAATCATGGATGGCAAAATCACTGTCTTGTAACCAGAATATCTATGCAGTCGAACAACTTCATAGGCACTGTGTATACTGTGTATGATCAGTTTCTGCAATACGCAGTAAGGAATTCATCTATGGTGCTAGGCTCAATAACTTCAACTTTAACAATTTGACACGGGCCATGTAAATGACTGGCAATAGGTTTGGTGGATCCCAGTCTTATTTAGTTCATTGTCTATTTCTGCTATGACGATGTCTTGCTTCAGTTGTTGGTTGTGGTACAGGTGGGAAAGTTCTTCGGCTGGAACGAATTGGTGCTAAACTTCGAATAACGAGAGTAGCCTTCATCGAGCTCTCCTGTAATAATAACAGAGTATTTGCTATAGAAGAGAAATACCATCAGACTGCAGTCACAAGTGTTTCCAAAATGTTTCAGAACTGTGTTCCTAGGCATTGTGAATGAGCTGGAGCCCTTTAGTTTTGTGAGAAAAAAAACCGTATGATATGCGACAAAGTTGGTGAAAATGTGAACAGACCATGGACATGCCTCTCTTTATGATTCCACATGGGCATACATGTATAATGTAATAGTTATAGTTCACATATTGAATTTTTAATTAAATTAATTTCGAGCGAGCGCTAGCAAGCAAGAAAGTAGTTTATTAAAAATTAAATACATGTATGTGAACTATAACTTACTTATTGTTTACCCAGTCCACTGCGAAGCGAAGCCCCTAAACATGATTTTGAATCACTATATACTAGTATGTGATTGGCGGTGCAACACAAAGTGAGCGTGTGTGTGGGCAGTAATATGCTTTGCGTATTGTGAACTGATGACAACAAGGCATAAAATCAGTTCTAAATATAGCACTGAACATTTAATGATTAATGTAATACATTTTGGCGAAAATGTCGTAATATGCGATTAATTGAGACGAAATGCCATTCTTTCATTGGTCGAGAAACTAGGGTAAACAATAAATACATATAATGGTTATTTATCATATGAGCACAAACAAAACAAGAAAATGCGGTCTGTCGGCACGAATGCCCCCGATGTCAGATTGGATAAGCCTGGCAAACTTCTTAACCGAAATAGAAAAGTGTTTAAGCAGAGTTGTGTCAAAAGGTCAAGGTGAGATTCAGGCCAGTATGGAGTGTTTATGTTTGTTTGTTTATTAGCATTTAATGTCCTATCAACAGGTAGGTCAAGTAAGGCCGGGCAAACGGGTTCAATCCGTTTTAACCTGCTGCATTGGGGGAAATCCCAAAATCAGAACAGAATATTTACATTGAGAAAAAACACATTCAGCCCTGAAATTAGAATAATCTGATCTGGTGCCAAAGACGTATGTGAGGGCCAAACCAGGTCTGCAGTCAGAATTCTGGTAAGGATGAATATCGATCGTTGAATTATCCCAACCAACCACGCATGGAGTGTTGAATTTGTGCACAAGTATGATGTAATGCAATATTAAAATAATCCTATAAGAGTTACATGTAGAGTTACATTGAGAAACTCTTGGCAAACTTTTAAAATTAACAACTATAAAATGTGCCATAGAACACGGATACCCCATATATCGCGTTGATAATAAACAAGGCAAATGTGAAATTCTATTATTACGGTTTCAAAAGTTTTACAAGTTACAAGTCGAAAAGGGGGAGATAATGCATCATAATGAAGCGACATACCAAGTTTCAAGTCTGTAGCTAGTACAGTTTCAAGGTACATGACAGTTCAGTAGGCACAAAATGTTCTTTATTGAGAACTGAACTGGCATGTACCTTGAAACTGTACTAGCTACAGACTTGAAACTTGGTATGTCGCTTCATTATGATGCATTATCTCCCCCTTTTCGACTTGTAACTTGTCATTGTAAAATTTACATCTGATATAAACATGTATCAATTCGTGAGATAGTTATGAATGAATGTATATTTTCCAGAAAATGTATCAGATGTTTACGGATACATTTTCTGGAAAATATACATTCATCATAACTATCTCACGAATTGATACATGTTATACATGTATCAGATGTAAATTTTCACACTGATATCAAGGACGATAACCGTGCGTCCTTAAAATGGTAACGGACATTACTATTCATTCTCTGTATTTATTTTTTGATGTGTAATGATCATACTTTATAATCTGTGGAAAATATGATTTGTTCAGGCGACGCATTTATTTAGTATATTAAATAATTAAACAAGAAATGCGTCTGTCGAACGCGGATGCCACCTGCAGCATATTTGAGAAACTGTGACAAAGTGGTTAACCGAAAAGTGTGACGGACGGATGGACAGACGGACGTCCGGACGGTCCAAACACTATATGCCATGATAATCCATGACCTGGGGGTCGAATCAAACATCGACTCATCATAAGGAAGCTACATGTACATACTAAGTTTAAAGTTTGTACATGTAGCTAGTATGGTTTAAAAGTTTTACGAGCTACAAGGTAGGTGACGGATGGATGGAAGGACGGAACGGACAAGGGTAACACTAAATTCCCATAAAAAGCTCCGACACACAGATATTTTTCTGACACGGCGGAATTATGTTTTCTGGCCTAAATTCACACAACAGATATTTTATTTTCCAGCATAGTAACAAAATCATACCTTCTCAGTATTTTCTGTAACTTTTATTGTCTATTTGTCTCTCCACAACTGGTAAATGCTCGCAAACCAGGTGCCCCAGTATAGGCGGTCAATGCGTCGGTGGGTTGAAAATCTGCAGAAGACAGGAAAAATACAAAAAGGTTGTAAAATATGCATGATACATGTATTTATCAACTTTAGTTCATGCTAGAGAAAACTAATTTACAGATTTTTAGTAGGGACCCACATCACGGAAATAAATTGCCAAATTGTCATTTTATTTGTAAATGTATCTATTTTCAAAATATTTCAAAAGCAATCTGACACTACACAGTCAGTACAAAAAATTAAAATCACCCCCCCCCCCACAAAATTTGGATGAGCAGATAAATTTCCTAAGGCCGTAGTTTTCTAACTAAATTTCTATGGCCTTACATACATGATATACATAGACACTAACACTGCTGTCAGTTTTATGTAAACTTGCCACCTTATAAGGTTGTATATATATAAACATTGCAAAACTATGGTGACATATACTTGCTGTTTGAGTTAAAATATCACATTATGTCGACATGTTGTGTAAAACTATCATATTATATCGACATGTTGTGTTAACTTATCAGGTTCAAGAAAGTAACCATGTTGAGATAAATATCACGTTATGTCGACTTGTTGAGATAAAATATCACATTATGTCGACATTGTGTTAACTTATCACGGTCATAATGTTGACTAATTGTGATAACTCGCATTATGTTGACTTGTTGTGGCAACTTATCAGGTTATGTTGACATGTCATGATATTTAAGTCAACATGTTGCGAGAAATTATGTCGACATCTTGATGGCAAATATATGCCACCATACGAAACACAATTTTCCACTATTATTACTACTTAGCAAAATGTAAGAATGACACTTATTTTTATTTCACGAAATTTAGTCAAATAATAATTGTATTATGAAAATAATTTCTGCATGTTAAATCCTCATAGATACATCATAGTTTCATATAAGTGAAGATGTTTACCAGGAGATTAAAGGTACATGTACATGCCCACCCAGTAGGCACAAACTGTTCTTTATATCAGACATAATCCGAGAAATTGTGTGGCAAAATAAACATTATTTCACCATTACGCCACGTATTGATTGGCATTATTATACATTTTATATCAGATGTCAATTTCCACACTGATATCAGGGGCGATAACCGCGTTTCCTTAAAATGTTAACAGACATTACTATTTATTCTCTGTATTTATTTTTTGATGTGCAATGATCATACTTTATTATCTCTCGAAAGTATTTAACTAGAATAAATAATTAAACAATATCATGCCTCATTTGAATATGAAAATAGCCTGATACCACCGCGAGTCACTATCAGTAATATATATGTTACTAAATGATTATATCTGTATAGCGGGCACTCATAATTTTTAGAACTGGTGGAATAGTGGCATAATTATAGTATACACTTATTTAATTCCTATAAAAAACATTTTGTGCCTACTGAGTGGGCATGTACATGTACCTTTAAACAGTCACGAGGATAACAGTGAAACATCTTTTATCAAAATTTAAGTTTTGTTTTCTTTATAGTTTGTAAAATCATTTCCATGTTAAATTCCCATAGAAAAATAGTATTTTTGTATTAAATAGCATTATTTAGCCAAGCGAGCTAATTATCTTGAAATAATGCATAGGTGAGTGGGTCCTTACGCTAATCAAACGAGTGAGCTTCTCGAACCATGTTTGATTATCTGTAGAACCCACGCATGTGTATTAATTCAAATAATCAGCTCACCTGGTAAGAAAACTAAATTGCTAATTCTGCAAATATTCGTCAATTTACACCATCAGCCTTTCCATACCGAGAACAAAATATCCCGATCCAGTGTCAGGCACCCTTATTGCAATCAGATTGCCCAATATTGTCTTAGTGATGGAAAGTAATGGAACCAGGCGTGAATCCCAGTATTGAAGATTAAACCTTAATTTGTGACTGGGACTTGCGAAATAGGGCTTACGGATTTTACGACGAGCGTAGATCCAGATCAGCCTGTGCATCCGCAGTCTGATCAGGATCTGCACTGCTCGCCAGTCTCTCAATGAAAGACCCGATATGCTTCTACAATCAACATAGATCCTTATCAGGCCACAGGAGCGTGCAATTTGATCAGGAGCTACACTGGTCACAACTCCCATGAGCCCCATTTGTCCACCCTCCCGGCCATAGGTGTAGCTGTTGGTAGGCCGTTAAACACAAATAAATCAATCAATTAATGAACTGCAGAAACGTAACACAACTGACTGCTCATTTATCATCCATCGCTAAGGTCCGTGCATTAATTTAAAGCGTTGTAACGATTCCGTTAGCCAAATTATGAAACAATTTGCCGGCTTCTACCTCTTGTCGGAAATAAGAACATGTTATGTGTATGCTGAATTAAATTCCGCATAGCAGAAGTTTCGAACACATAATTAATGGCAGTAATAACTTAAATGTATTACCTTTCTACTTGTGTATCGGTCAGGTGTATGTCGTTGGGAATATCTGGGTAAAGGCTTGTAGTATTCTGCAATCGCGGAACTTGAACTATTTTCAGCTCCCGCTTGCTTGTTGACGAGCACTGGGAACCAGTACAACTTCAAGCCAAACGCAGGGAATCAGACGAACAGTCGATCTTAACGAATAAACCGTGATTTTTACGTCCTCTTTAGAGCATTTTTTATAAATGTAAATATTCTTTTAATTACTATTTTGCGTGTTTAGGAAATATAAGTCAATTTAAATATCTTAGCAACATTATAAGTGTGCAGAATAACGCGAGAAAGTCGGCACTATTTCGTGCGGATACACGGTTTTGACCTCAGTTTTGTAACGAATTCCGTTCAAAAAAGGCCCCTGATTGATGACAGAGTCATCCTTTGCCTCCATCTTTTGACCATTAAACGCGAAAAGATGACGAAGTGGACAGAATGCCGATCGACATGAATTAATGCTACAACAACAACAACGTTAACAACCGCTTCTTTTTGTACCCAGCCGTGCGTGATATCCACAGCTGTAGGATATTGCCTGCATATGGTGGCAATCCTCTACATCGGGACAACTTATATGACTTACACAACCCACAGCTGTAGGACATTGCCTACAAATGATGGCAATCCTCTACAGCGGTACACCGTATATGGCTTACACACCACTTAGCTGTAGCATATTGCCTTCATATGGTGGCAATCCTCCACAGCGGTACAACGTATATGGCTTACACAACACACAGCTGTAGGATATTGCCTGCACATATGGTGACAATCCTCTACAGCGGTACACCTTATAGGAAACAGACAACCAATTGATTTCCCATAGACCCACATTCACACAAACATGACAATCGCAAACTACATGCGACAAAATCAATTGTGTTATTTCCCTTCCTGGAGTCAGTGACCTAAGCCGGTTCTAGATACATGCCAAACACGGGGTCATGCGGGTTGATTTCCATGAGTTACTTCCCCTTGTTTTGACGGAACCGTCTACTTTCACTTTCGAAATCTCTATCTCACCCCCACACCAAGTCGCACACAGAAAAAAATTAACCTGCATGTGTAGAACATGCAAATAATATAATACAATGTTTGGCACAGACATACCTTTCCTGCAGCATCTATTTTATTTATCTCTCTGTCATAATAATAATAACAATCAATGCCGTTGTCCTGAGAATTTACTCCTTGTTGGTAAGCTGTACCAGGACTGGTTTACCGTCTATATTATTCAAAAGTTGACTGTGTCCTATATGACTGACACCAAACAGCTGTAGGATATTGCCTATGTTGTGGGGTCATGAGGTTCGCTACAGGGATATCACAACAACATCACAACAACTCCAGTTGCAGATTTATTCAATGTCCAGTCTAGGATTGGGAGGTTGCCCTGTCAGCTCTGTAATTATATGAATAAGTTGTGACAAGTAGTTATAGGCAAAAGTGCAGTTTACGTGGTGTCTCGTCAATTGACTTTAATATATTTGTGTAATCATCAGTACTGGGAACTTTGCTGAGAACTTTGCTGAGAATGCAGGAAATGGCGTTTCACACCACTTGGATTTCAAAGATCTCCGGTGGGCATGCCCCCGGACCCCCTAGCGCTATCGGGCCCTTCGGGCCCTCAACATTGGGCCCCCCATTAATGTTCGGCTTCCGCCGCCTATGACATGCGCGCGCATAAAGAAGACTGCGCATCTTAGATCGCACGCGCAAGGCGGGAAATAATACGCAAGGCGGGAAAGATAATGCTTAGGAATAAATAAGAAAGCATGCAATGACATGATAATGAAATGAATGAAATCACTTGTATAACAATACGGCGAGAGACATTTGAATGAGTATGATGCGAATGGCATGATATTATATAATAGGACTATAGATTACTTACAGGTCTAATTATGGGATGAGCAAATTGCCCTGTGACGAGTTTGACTAGCACCCGTCAGTATGATAGTGTTGAATAAAGCATGTTTAATGATGAAACAACTCACCAACTGCTAATCCCAAGACGATAAATCCGACATTCAGACCCATTGTTTACTTTCTTCCGTTTTACACAAATGCCTGCTTGGTTTCAGTTCTGAGTAGAGTCTTGGGTAGAGTCTTGAGGCAATATCCTACAGCGGGGCACTTCATATGACTTACACAACCCACAGCTGTAGGATACTGCCTGAACATGGTGGCAATCCTTTACAGCGGAACACCTTATGCGACATACACAACCCACAGCTGTAGGATATTGCCTGCATATGGTTGCAATCCTCTACAGCGGGGCACCTTATATGGCTTACACAACCCACAGCTGTAGGATATTGCCTCCATGTGGTGGCAATCCTCTACAGCGGTACACTGTATATGACTTACACAACCCACAGCTATAATTAGTTTGAGCTGGCGATCAGCTATCGACCAAATATGACCGATAATCAACGCCTGACGGCCTCCGATTCTGTGTTAGATTATTTCGTACACGCAACTTTCGCTTTGGATGAGGGTAATCAAAACGCGTATAACTGAATAAATGCTGGAAATAGCGATTTGAAGTGAGTATATTCACACACCTAATACCTTTATCGATTGCCAGAGACACAAGTCATACATTTAATCGATGTTTATTGTGTTTGTGCGAATCGGAAAAGAGAGAGCTATTTCTATAATAGCCATATTCTTTACCACCTTTCTATGGTACTGTACGAAACCAAGTGGGTGGGGTAATGCGATTTGTTTAATAGGCATATTTTTGGTGTCATAGTTCCGAGTCTTCCACCTGTGACCCACATCTGTAGGATATTGCCTACATATGGTGGCAATCCTCTACAGCGGGACACCTTATATGACTTACACAACCCACAACTCTAGGACATTGCCTACATATGGTGGCAATCCTCTACAGCGGTACACCGTATATGGCTAAGCTTTACACAACACTTAGCTGTAGGATATTGCCTACATATGAAGGCAATCCTCTACAGCGGTACAACGTATATGGCTTACACAACACACAGCTGTAGGATATTGCCTGCACATATGGTGGCAATCCTCTACAGCGGTATACCTTATATGACTGATACAAACACAGCTGTAGGATATTGCCTACATATGGCGGCAATCCTCTACAGCGGGGCACTTTATATGGCTTACACAACCCACTGTAGGATATTGCCTGCATATGGTGGCAATCCTCTACAGCGGGACACCTCATATGACATACACAACCCACAGGTGTAGGATATTGCCTGCATATGGTGGCCATCCTCTACAGTGGGGCACTTTCTATGACTTACACAACCCACAGCTGTAGGATATTGCCTACATATGGTGGCAATACCATATGTATTTTTTTCTGCGGAGATTTTTAACTAGATGCAAAAATAGTCAATGGCATCTGCTCACTGAAACGTATTGGATATCTCCACGTTGGATGCGCTTTGGTGGGTGAAGTCATGTGATAAACAGAATCTCAAACTCGTTTCCATTTGATATGAGATTTATGAAACCCATCGGCATTTGTATGCATCTCGTCTGAGGCTCGGTGCATAAACTGTGCGCGACTCGTTTCATAAATCTCATATCAAATGGAAACTTGTTTAAGATCCTCTATGTATTTTGCTACAAAATTAGATCTTCATCCTGGACACATGCTGTTTTATACAATCTAGTATATTCACTAGTTGCAGTATAGATTGTACAAAGAACGAGCTATATGCATGTAATCGTTTATTAAACATGTTGAGCTGGTTATCGTGAAATAATGCACAAGTGGTTATGTCCTTACGCTAAACAAACGAGTGAGTGTAGTGAACCGAGTTCGTTTATCGGTAGGACCCAATCACGAAGGTACTTCAAGGCAATCAGCTCACCTGGTTAAATAAACATTTCACACATGATACTTTACAAAAGCAAAGTGATTGAAGTGTCAAATATGGACAAGAGTTGTGCAAATTAATTTCTGAAGGCGGGTCATAGTGAAGGCAACTGTCATGCGATTCAGAATGTGTCCTAGAAAATGATTTGATTGGTTGAAGGAAATATGTCGTTGCGACTTTACTGACATCATTTCTTCACATATAGGAAACACAAGAGTGGTGTAAACTATTGCAGCTCGACACAACCGAGTGGTGTAATTCACTGTGAAATTTAGGTAAGCTGCCGGCTGAAATGTGAGAAATAGAGAATAACCACCAGCATTTGTTAGATAAAGAATATTTTTCACGAGCCAGCCATGACATCTAATTTGGTCGACTAACGAGTGTGCAACACAAGTTAGTCAGTTGAATTATGTGGCCTGCCTGTAGAGTGAAATATATTATGTACTCAAAAATGCTGGTGGTTATCTATTTATTACATTGTTTTGTTTAAACAATATTTAGAGTAGTAACATTAGTCTTATTACTTTTAGGGAATGGGGCTAAGTGGGAGACAGAGAGTGAGAGAGAGAGAGAGAGAGAGAGAGAGAGAGAGAGAGCGGGGGGTGCAGATTGAGAGATTGAGAGAGGTGGAGACAGAGGGAAGAGAAAGCGTTGGTTTGTTTATTGGTGTTTAGCGGCATATCAACAGCAATTAAACAAGATAGGTTCTCGTTACCACGAGTTAACTGAACTATGGGGAAATTCCAAGATGGCCGCCAAATGTGATCATTTGACGTAATTTCACTAGTTCGTCACAACAAAGAGTATGATTTTTATAATCTTGGGTTTATTGAAACAATTAATGACTGTTTATTTTTGTAACTTTGCTGTGAAAATGAATAATAGTCTAAATACCAGAACTCCAAAAATGGTCGCTAATTATAAATATATTACAGTATACATGATATACGTGCAATCGTATCTGTACATAAGAATATATAATTGCACTCATACCTTATATCAGATCAAATGTGCATACGAATATTGTATTTAGATAAACAATGATTTTAGTATCTTAGGTACGCAATTATATAATTGTTTCAACATCATTAGTCCAAGATGGTCGCCAACTATTTTGATATTATTGTAGCAATTAGTTTATATAATTATACTCGGATGTCACATCTAAGAATGTAATTATACCAACTACTGGTATTAAGTCATAATGATCATTTGTTTTCTTAACTTAATATACACCATTAGACAACGTTAAATAACAGAAGTCTAAAATGGGCGCCGGATAATAATATATTACATTCTACTAGTAATCAAATCATATACTTATAGATAGTACACTTGGTTATATACGTTGGCTTATTCAGTTTATTTTGGTAAGCCTTCTTGTCTTGCCATTCCACATCAACATTCATGCTGACAATATTCTGACACCAAATCCTATATGGCTACCAACTTATGTAAATATAACTTATATAGTGGGCGTTGGCAAGAAGATGTAGTGTAGAACTTTACACTATACTTTAATGAATTCCTAATTGAATGAATACAAGAGGTTTTCTTTCATACCATTGGTTCCAAACGCTTCAATGCTTAGCAAGTTCACTGTGAAATGACGCGAATTGGCTAACCTGGCTAGAACAAATGGAGAACACATCTATATATTTCCACAGTCCCATCAGCGTTATTAAAATAGCAACTAAGGACTCCCACTGATATTATTACATTCTGACAAGTTATTTTTTCTGCGAAAGGTACATACTTTCCACTAAAGGGCGGTATGTACATGGTGATTTATGTATAACCTTTTAATATAGCTTATCAGTTTGTAAACTGCAAGTAATTGATATCATATATATTCAGATTGTTATTGATTATGTAGAGCAAATTATATTTGTATGATGAGATAATGTAATATGTCTATAACATTCTTGTTTTCAATGACAAGTCGGAATTCAACGTCTAACATGCATGTCCAGTTGATTTTATTACATACAACTCAATATGGAGTGCATGCATATGACATGTTAACATACGTAAATGCTGAACAAAGAAATAAAATTTATTCACAAATTCAATAATTCTGAGATAATATAGTGTGGACACAACTAATACACATTGTAATGATATATAAGACAGTCATTCCATTTGAGCCACTACTAAAGACGGTATAACCGTTATAGTCATTGCAGACTACAATACACATAGTACACACCAATATATACAACAAGACAGCATTCAAGGTATCATGCAATGGATATAAGGAATGCATTAATCACGAAATTTAATATACTAATATGATAATGCTAAACTGTCATCTCTTGCGGCTAGAGTTTTTGTGCCATCATATCTCTTTCTTTTCTTACAGTCATATCTACAATATTAACTTTCATTTCATGTATACTGTGTATTCCGTTGTAATTAGTTTGCATATTATTCGTTTTTGATTGCCTTGTATGTTGATGTCCTTTTGAAGCATGCTGGCGAGGTAAGCGGGAGGTTTGCTAAACAATTCAGGTTCAACCATCCAAGTGTTCTGTGTTATGCACTGTCCTGTCCAAGGTGGCATCCTTCTTGTCATCTCTCCTTGTACTGTACTTCAAGTTTATGTAGTGCATGCACTGTTGCTTTAGTTTTGGTACCGTGCACCGCTGATCGTGGAGTGCATGTTTGTGCCCCGTTGAAGGTTCTGCGACCATCGATGTGCGCATGTCATTTGTTTATTAGGAAGTATGTATTGCGTTGGTTTCTTCTTTTCATGGGTTTATGGGTCTCACTCTTTTACTGTGTTTTCTATTTTAATAATCATGTCATTATTATGCGATCGTCATTGACATACATTAATTTTGTATAAATGTTGCAATCTTGACATGATAATCCATATGTTACACATTAAACCACGCAACAGGTAAACATAGGTTAGCGCTTCATACGCAGTTGTATGTAAATACATCGGGTACATACATTGATAACATCTTGGCTAAGTGAATTCATTGCACCAATTGAGTGGATGAATGTGGTGTTCGCCAGAAATGTGGAACACAAGTATTGTGAAAACACTCCATTTGAACATATATGTGTCAATACCTGTGTTAGCAGATAACATTACACCATTTGTCTAATTTTATCTTTTTTATAAAATAAATCACTTTTGATATATAACGTATGAAATTGCATGGTTATATTGGCTGACATGTTCATCGGTATGCTAAATAATATATTTGCTTAAGAAAAGCATTATTTGCAAAAACAAAAATGATAAAAAGAAAAATAGCTATTATAAACGATTTGATTGTTACTAGAAGGTAATCTAGTTATATTGGAATACCAACTTGGAAGTCTGCTACATGTAGTGACACATGTGTGAGCGTACATGTATAAAGGAGTTATAGAACATGTTACTTTATTCACAAGTAAACTATTGCTATAACAGTGTGCTCCCTATGGAGCTGGACTGAACTTATATGACTTAATTATTAAACGACGATTGCTATAATTTATATTTGGCATCCGTCTTGGACTTCTGCTATTGGAACACGTGTCTAATTACATAACAAAGTTACAAAAGAACACAAGATTGACATAACTATGTGTGTTTTCTTTGAAATAGTTCAACGTGACATTTCATATTTTAATCATTACACATTATGATTGTCATTGCAAGGTAATTTATATCTGGCGGCGATCTAAGGCTTCTTCTATTGACACAATTGTCTACTATTTCATTTTAAAGTTACATAAAACATTCAGTGTGTCCATAAACCTGAGATATGTATACTAATATGCTTAAATTAATCAATACCCCCAGTAATTATTATGCTATTTGCGCAGTAGAAAAAGGCCAATAATTGGCGGCCATTTTTGACTTCTGCTATTGGCACATTTATTAAATTATATTTCTAAGTTACTGAAAACTTTCAGTGTATGCCTAAATCCAATACATCTATACTAATTTACTACGATATGACGCTAATATGCAGTTATATACTTAATTATCAGTCGTTTTCATTATTGTTATATGATACTATATTTATATGTGGCGGCCATCTTGGACTTCCCCTGTTCAACAACTTGTCTACGAACATATCGAACGTACTGAAAGCGTTTATTCTGTTAGTATATCCAATATCAGTATCATGTGTGAGAGTGTGAGAGTAGTTATATGTATAATATGTCACATTTGGCGGCCATTTTGGATTTTGTCCATGTCACAGTGAATTGAATTGAATATTAAAAATTCTGACCGCTTATCTGATAAGTCAAGTAAATCCACTTTTCGCTCTTAAATTACTTCAATATCTCACACAGCCTACTATAACTGTTTGGCGGCCATTTTGAATTTATGCAAATTTCTCAAAACGCTCAAGGATGACAGAGTGTCATTAGCCCGATTCTGGATGTGGATGGCATGGACAAGCAAAATCGCCAATAAAAAAACTATGTTAACCAAAACAAGGTTAAGCTCCCCGCTGTCGGACTACAATATGGCGGTAATTATGCTTCATTTTCATTGGCTACCTATCTCGAGGGAACGATATGGTATGTAGTGCGAACGATGCTATGTCGTGCGAACGACATAGTTAACTCGTGGTAACGAGATGCTATCTCGTGGGAACGAGATGCTATGTCGTGGTAACGAGATTCGATCTCGTGGGAACGACATAGCTAACTCGTGGTAACGAGATGCTATCTCGTGGGATCCTATCTTGTGGGAACGAGATCCTATCTCGAGGGAACGAGATGCTATGTCGTGGGAACGACATATATAGCTACCTTGTGGTAACGAAATGCTATGTCGTGGTAACGAGATGCTATGTCGTGTGTGTGTGTGTGTGTGTGCGTGTGCGCGTGCGCGTGCGCGTTTGCGTGCGTGCGTGCGGTGCGTGCGGTGCGTGCGTGCGGTGCGTGGTCCCTGGTCAACTACAGGCCATTATCAATGAGCTGACGACTTTGCTAAGTGGAGGTGCACATGAAGGGAAACTGAGAGAAACATTTTGTAAGAAACCCGATTTTTCCCCAGGCGATTCAGAGGTAGCTACGGAGCCCAGCAGGGGGACATCGGTTTTTTTTTAATAATTCGTTCCCACTTAATAACAATTCGTTCCCTCAATTAACAATTCGTTCCCACGATATAACAATTCGTTCCCTAGAATTAACAATTCGTTCCCATGAAATGACAATTCGTTCCCTCAATTTAACAATTCGTTCCCTAGAATTAACAATTAGTTCCCATGAAATGACAATTCTTTCCGTCAATTTAACAATTCGTTCCCACGAATTAACAATTCGTTCCTTCGAATTAACAATACGTTCCCACGAATTGTTTTGGCGCCCAGCTGCGCGCGCAACACCTTAGTGCGCACACAGCCTACACTAAATCTTCTTTCCTCTGTATTTCCCGCCTTTCATAGGCGCGCCAAAGAATAAGGTCTTCGTAACCTTTTGTTAGTACTTGTGAAAGCTAGAATAGAAAACAGTTTCAACAGGAAACACGGTTATGTACAGCTATATATACAGCACATGTCACTTTCACAAGCTACGTGCACTCGTCTGTCTGCAAAAGTTTGCAGACACATTTATGACGGTGCCAGTCAAATATCTGACCCTCCTTTAAGCAGTATCTAAAGTCACTATACTTCGAACAGTTTTTCAGTTCAGCTGTCGACTATTTTGAGCAGTGACGTGGGAGTAGCAATGTTCCGAGCCTGGCGGCTGGCTGCCTTCCGTTCATAGTAAAGCACGCTGTCTAGCTTTGTCCCTGAAAATTGACGAGGGGGATTTCTTCTTCCGTGGCTTATTCACGGGTATTGGTTTGGCAGGTCCCTGTGGATCCGTTTCCAAATCACGTCCACTGAATACGCGGTGTCCAGCCTGTTTCCTGGGTTTGCGTTGAAGTTGGTGGTGCCGCACTGGCTGAGATTTAATCAGCAAAGATAAGCCATCCTGATTCCTGGTAATTTTCCAGTAAGATTGGCCCTCATCTTGCTCCAGAATGCATAAGACACTTAAATCACTTGTACACGGTATAATCCTTGGTACATTTTCATTTTCCTAAATAAAAATCCAGAGAGCTGAGATGAACTACCATATATGCGCATGAACACACAATTTAATAACAGCAGCAGCAACAACAACAACAACAACACAGTCAACTGAAAAACCAAGTGAGATGACAAGTTTTCAAATTCTGTGTCCAAGCGGGCGGCGTCAGAATGTTAAAGTGAATCCTAACACAACACTATTGCAAGTAAGTTGTGTATATAACACGTGGGTGATGCTGTCCTTTTAGGCACATTCATAAAGCGGCTGTTGAAGAAGGATTATCCTTTGAAAAAAAGTGGGTGGAGTGTAGCTACAATATGCGTAGCGGTAATCGGCTATTACCGCTACAATGCTCTATTCATTATTCACGTTAGCAAAATATACTTCCCCATAAACTTTGATAAAAGTGACAAAAATAATCTACACATATATGTATATGTATATAAATAAACAATTTCGCAAAATCAGCCCCAAAATATGTTTATTTGTTTATATATTTGACTTTATTCGCAAAATTATTGTCTGGACGTTGCAGCCGTTTCCATCCGCCGCCATCTTTAGTCACGTGATCTCTCTTGGTATCACATGATTACTCTAGTTTCCATATATGGTAGCGGCGGCCATATTTGGAATGCTGACATACCGTGCGAAACAATGGCCGCCGCAACATGTGTTCATTGTGACAAGCAATTTACAACCAAAGGCAAAGGTTTTAGAAGAAAAAGCTTGAATTCAAAATTAAGTGTGATTGACAAAACAATAAAGGAAGTTATTGAAGCCGAATTTGACGTATTACTGACACCCGAACAGAAGCAAACGCGCTTACTATTTACTATTTCCGGTGGGTTCGTAGTAAAAGTTGTAGGATGACGTCATGGGTATGTCGCTATAGCCCCGCCCACTAAACACGTGATTAGGTCCAGATTTGAATGTTTCACATGCGGGGATATCCGAATGAATCGGGAAATGGAAACAATATGGAGAACACACAGAAAATATGATGGTCGTTTTTAAAACCCGCGTTTTAAAAGCACAACATCGCCATACCATGCTGTTTTGATATGCGCAGGTCAGAAAATAATGATTTATTGTACTTGTAGAGATAATTTCAGGACCGTTTGTATACTAGTTCGATCATAACCGTGTTCCAAATGCCGCATCTCGAATCGCGTCGCAAACCAAGAAAGTTTTCTAACGTATTTATAGAGCACCGCTTTCATGCTGTAGCGAGAGCGGAAGTATGACTATTCATTCTAGGTGGAGTGTACAGTCTGTTTCAGTGTTTGGCTAAAGTGTTCACACTGTGCTTATCACCTAATATGGTGCCGTCATGCCAGCAGGCAGGCACGTCCACTACATGGCTATTTAGTGTGTGTCGTGAAGGACTGGTGTGAAGATACACAAATTACTGTCTGTTCCACGTTTTGCTGCCGACAAACTTTTGGCTGTTGAGCACATTAAATAAAAAAAAACATTTCAAAGTCAGTACATTTTCATCAATAACAAAAAAAGTCGCCCTCCCTAAATTTTGTTGGCAATCTACCAGAATACTCCCACCTGGGAGTATACTTTTTCGGGGTATATTTCTACCTACACACAAGGCAAATGTGTAAATAAAATAGTTGATCTGAATCATCCAGACGCTTCATATACTGCACAAAAAGATACCAACTGGCAGGAGGTCCCCATTTTGTTACGGTGTAACAGTGTAACAAGTGTAACGAAGGTATTTCCCCCCTTGTTACAGTAACAACTGTAACGAAAAGACACAGTGTGAAAACCAGAAGTTATTTTCTGTGTTACAGTGTAACAAGTGTAACGAAGGCATTTTCCCCCATGTTACAGTAACAACTGTAACAAAAAGACACAGTGTGAAAACCAGAAGTTATTTTATGATGGATGCGGGATAAGAATCGGGTATTTTGTTTTCAACTGACCGAGATATGAGCTTTGCCTTTTGAAAGTGACAAGGTCTGTATGACAGTGATAAAGTCTAGATGATAGACTATAATGTGTTTACATGTGTTTACTGACAACGTCTATATTATAGACTATAATGAGTTTACATTTATTTAATTATGTGTGATTTATGGCCTCACAGTCACCCTGTGGTATGTACATATAGGTATGTATGAGAAAACATTGTTACAGGCATGACGGGTGTTTCATTGATGGAATGGCGAACAGTGCAGATCCTGATCAGACTGTGCGGATACAAATGCTGATCTGGATCTACACTGGCTGCAAAACCTTTAAAGGTACATGCCCACTCAGTAGACACAAAATGTTATTTATATCAGAAACATCATCAGAGATATTTTCTGGCAAAATAAACATTCATTCACCATTACCCCACGTATTAATTTTATATCAGACATAAATTTCCACACGGATTTCAGGGGCGATAACCGTGTTTCCTTAAAATGTTAACGGACATTACTATTTATTCTCTGTATTTATTTTTGATGTGCAATGATCTTACTTTATAAGTTGTCGAAAATATTATTTTTTCAGGAGACGCATTTAATTAGTATAAATAATTAAAAAATATCATGCCTCATTTGCATATGAAAATAGCCTGATACCACCGCACGTCACGGTCAGTAAAATAAAAAATTACTAAATGATTATATCCGTATATCGGGCACTCGTAAATTTTAGAACAGGTGGAGGGAATAGTGACACAATTATACATTTATTTAATTCCTATAAAGAACATTTTGTAACTACTGAGTGGGCATGTACCTTTAAGCTCATCTACACTGGCTGCAAAACCTTTAAGCTCATCTACACTGGCTGCAAAACCTTTAAGCTCATCTACACTGGCTGCAAAACCTTTAAGCTCATCTACACTGGCTGCAAAACCTTTAAGCTCCATTAATGCGGTCACTGCCATATGAACCAAAAACATAAATTTCTGTAAGTTTCCTATTTTATCCGTGTATATCCTGATAAAAAAACCTTGGTAAGACAATTAATTTAGAGCTGAATATCCATTTTTGTAAGTTGTCTGTTTTCCCATTGTTCTAACTGAGAAGTGTATATCGGTATTCGTTTCTGACTGTGATTTATGGCCCCCACATACTCCCTGTGCTGTGTTTGAGAAAACAGGTACTGTTGTTACATTTGTGAGTGTTCTTGACTCAATATAAGACTACATCTCAAATTCAGTTTGGCAATTGGATAGCATAGATGTGTAGCACCTGCTCTATTAACCATTTACCAAAAACTTTGGTGGTTTATGAGACAAGATACTTGCAGATGAATGTGCATTTCTGTAAGTCAACCTACCTATGTTTTCCTGTGATTTATGACTGGGCCCCAATTGCCTTGGATCATAAGAAAACAGGGATTGTTAAATTTGTCAGAGCTGTAAACTTAGATTAGAATAGAGGTGTGATCAGTCTGCACACACATAGGTCTACACTGGTCATTCATCATTTTGGCAGCTCAAGATGCATCTTAGCAAAACATTGTATCTTTATTATGCTATCATGGGTGTATGCAGATCACAAGAACACAAATGTTGTTGTTAAATATACAACAAAGTCGGTTTTCTCTTAATGCAATCATTGTCAACTGACTGGTATATTCTTGTCCTCTATCAGATGCTGGATCCATGTAACAGAATAATATTTCAGAAAATTTCAGAATACATGTATGTAGCATATACATTTTGAAGAAAACTATATAACAAGTACAATGTAAGGTATGTATACATGTTTATGTTGTTTTTAGCTCGACTATTCGAAGAATAAGTAGAGCTTATGTTGTCACGTCGGCGTCGGCGTCACCGTCACGCCTTGGTTAAGGTTTTTAGTCAACCTTGTAAATGGAATACTACTGGCCCTACACCCACCATACTTGCACAACTTCATCTCCTAGTGATGTACATCAATAACCCCTGATCTATATTTGACCTTGACCTACATTTCCTCTTCAATTACTTAGTTATTTCCCCTTGGTTAAGGTTTTTAGTCAACCTTGATTAAGAGTTTTAGTCAAGCTTGTACATGGAATACTTTGTGCATACAGACACCATACTTGGACAACCATTTCTCATAGCGATGTACATCAATAACCCCTAATCTATATTTGACCTTGACCTACATTTCCTCTTGAATTACTTAGTTAATTCCCCTTGGTTAAGGTTTTTAGTCAACCTTGGTTAAGGTTTTTAGTCAAGCTTGTACATGGAATACTATTGTGCATACAGACACCATACTTGGACAACCTTTTCTCATAGGGATGTACATCAATAACCCCTGATCTATATTTGACCTTGACCTACATTTCCTCTTGAATTACTTAGTTAATTCCCCTTGGTTAAGGTTTTTAGTCAAGCTTGTATACCTATATTTGACCTTGACCTACATTTAACCTTGAATTACATAGTTAATTCCCCTTGGTTAAGGTTTTTAGTCAACCCTGGTTAAGGTTTTTAGTCAAGCTTGTACATGGAATACTAGTGAGCATACATACACCATACTTGGACAACCTTTTCTCATAGGGATGTACATCAATAACCCCTGATCTATATTTGACCTTGACCTACATTTCCTCTTGAATTACTTAGTTAATTCCCCTTGGTTAAGGTTTTTAGTCAAGCTTTGTATATGGAATATTCCTGGCCCTACACCCACCGTACTTGGACAGGACAACTTCATCTCCTAGTGATGTACATCAACAACAACTGACCTATATTTGACCTTCACCTACATTTAACCTTGAATTACTTAGTTAATTCCCCTTGGTTAAGGTTTTTAGTCAACCTTGGTTAAGGTTTTTAGTCAAGCTTGTACATGGAATACTATTGTGCATACAGACACCATACTTGGACAACCTTTTCTCATAGGGATGTACATCAATAACCCCTGATCTATATTTGACCTTGACCTACATTTCCTCTTTTGAATTACTTAGTTAATTCCCCTTGGTTAAGGTTTTTAGTCAAGCTTGTATATGGAATACTCCTGACCCTACACCCACCATACTTGGACAACTTCATCTCCTAGTGATGTACATCAACAATCCCTCACCTATATTTGACCTTGCCCTACATTTAACCTTGAATTACATAGTTAATTCCCCTTGGTTAAGGTTTTTGTCGCGCCCGCTTGCGGAAAGCGCGATATAGTCGGCCGTTTGGCGTACGTGGTTAACTTTTTTGGTTAAAGTTTTTGGTTAAGTTCTTTGGTTAAAGTTTTTGGTTAAGTTTTTTGGTTAAGGTCTTTGGTTAAGATTTTTGGTTAAAGTTTTTGGTTAAAGTTTTTGGTTAAGTTTTTTGGTTAAGTTTTTTGGTTAAAGTTTTTGGTTAAGGTTTTTGGTTAAGTTTTTTGGTTAAAGTTTTTCGTTATACTATATCTCTGCAAATGCTTTGCCCATTACCTTGAAACTTCAAATGGGTGTTTATCATCATCTATATTTTCATTCTACCCCCCTCCCGTGCTGCCCCTGTGCCCAATGTCAAGGTCAAATTACTTTGAAGTTTTTGGTTAAGTTTTTTGGTTAAAGTTTTTGGTTAAGTTTTTTGGTTAAGTTTTTTGGTTAAGTTTTTTGGTTAAAGTTTTTGGTAAAAGTTTTTGTTATACTATATCTCTGCAACTGCTTTGCCCATTACCTTGAAACTTCACATGGGTGTTTATCATCATCTATATTTTCATTCTACCCCCCTTCCGTGCGGTCCCTGTGCCCAATGTCAAGGTCAAATTACTTTGAAGTTTTTGGTTAATTTTTTTGGTTAAAGTTTTTGGTTAAGTTTTTTGGTTAAGTTTTTTGGTTAAAGTTTTTTGTTATACTATATCTCTGCAACTGCTTTGCCCATTACCTTGAAACTTCACATGGGTGTTAATCATCATCTATATTTTCATTCTACCCCCCTTCCGTGCGGCCCCTGTGCCCAATGTCAAGGTCAAATTACTTTGAAGTTTTTGGTTAAATTTTTTGGTTAAAGTTTTTGGTTAAGTTTTTTGGTTAAGTTTTTTGGTTAAAGTTTTTTGTTATACTATATCTCTGCAACTGCTTTGCCCATTACCTTGAAACTTCACATGGGTGTTTATCATCATCTATATTTTCATTCTACCCCCCTCCCGTGCGGCCCCTGTGCCCAATGTCAAGGTCAAATTACTTTGAAATTTTTGGTTAAGTTTTTTGGTTAAAGTTTTTGGTTAAAGTTTTTGGTTAAGTTTTTTGGGTAAGTTTTTTGGTTAAGTTTTTTGGTTAAAGTTTTTCGTTAAAGTTTTTCGTTATACTATATCTCTGCAACTTCTTTGCCCATTACCTTGAAACTTCATATGGGTGTTTATCATCATCTATATTTTCATTCTACCCACTCCCGTGCGGCCCCTGTGCCCAATGTCAAGGTCAAATTACTTTGAAGTTTTTGGTTATGTTCTTTGGTTAAAGTTTTTGGTTAAGTTTTTTGGTCAAGTTTTGTAGTTAAAGTTTTTGGTTAAGTTTTTTGGTTAAGTTTTTTGGTTAAAGTTTTTTGTTATAATATATCTCCGCAACTGCTTTGTCCATTACCTTGAAACTTCACATGTGTATTTATCATCATCTATATTTTCATTCTACCCCCCCCGTGCGGCCCCTGTGCCCAATGTCAAGGTCAAATTACTTTGAAGTTTTTGGTTAAGTTTTTTGGTTAAAGTTTTTTGGTTAAGTTTTTTGGTTAAAGTTTTTCGTTATACTATATCTCTGCAACTGCTTTGCCCATTACCTTGAAACTTCACATGGGTGTTTATCATCATCTATATTTTCATTCTACCCCCCTCCCGTGCGGCCCCTGTGCCCAATGTCAAGGTCAAATTACTTTGAAGTTTTTGGTTAGGTTTTTTGGTTAAAGTTTTTGATTAAGTTTTTTGGTTAAGTTTTTTGTTAAAGTTGTTTGTTATACTGTATCTCTGCAACTGCTTTGCCCATTACCTTGAAACTTCACATGGGTGTTTATCATCATCTATATTTTCATTCTACCCCCCTCTCGTGCGGCCCCTGTGCCCAATGTCAAGGTCAAATTACTTTGAAGTTTTTGGTTAAGTTTTTTGGTTAAAGTTTTTGGTTAAGTTTTTTGGTTAAGTTTTTTGGTTAAACTTTTTTGTTATACTATATCTTTTTTTTTAGTGTCCATGCCTCGCCACAAGGCGTGACATGCAGGCCGCGGCCATCTAGTTAGTCAACCTTGGTTAAGGTTTTTAGTCAAGCTTGTACATGGAATACTAGTGTGCATACAGACACCATACTTGGACAACCTTTTCTCATAGGGATGTACATGAATAACCCCTGATCTATATTTGACATTGACCTACATTTCCTCTTCAGTTACTTAGTTAATTCCCCTTGTTTAAGCTTTTTAGTCTAGCTTGTATATGGAATATTCCTGGCCCTACACCCACCATACTTGGACAACTTCATCTCCTAGTGATGCACATCAACAACCACTGACCTATATTTGACCTTGACCTACATTTAACTTTGAATTACTTAGTTAATTCCCCTTGGTTAAGGCTGTTAGTCAAGCTTGTACATGGAATACTATTGTGCATACTAACACCATACTTGGACAACCTTTTCTCATAGTGATGTACATCAATAACCCCTGATCTATATTTGACCTTGACCTACATTTCCTCTTGAATTACTTACTTAATTCTCCTTGGTTAAGGTTTTTACTCAAGCTTGTAGATGCAATACTCCTGGCCCTACACCAACCATACTTGAACAGCTTTATCCTTCGATTACTTTCTTATTTCCCCTTGGTTAAGGTTTTTAGTCAAGCTTGTATATGGAATATTCCTTGGCCTACAGCAACCATACTTGGAAAACTTCATCTCCTAGTGATGCACATCAATAACCCCTGAACTATATCTGACATTGACCTACATTTAACCTTGAATTACTTACTTAATTTCCCTTGGTTAAGGTTTTTAGTCAACCTTGGTTAAGGTTTTTATACACGCCGCGGCCACATTGACCTACATTTAACCTTGAATTACTTACTTAATTTCCCTTGGTTAAGGTTTTTAGTCAACCTTGGTTAAGGTTTTTATGCAGGCCGCGGCCACCTTGTTTGTCAAGCTATGTGTACATCGACAACCCTCGTAGTCGAGCTATGCTCTTCTCCTACAGCTCTTGTTTATGTTTGTTGAAGTTTGGATCCATAAACGGCTTGTCATTGCGGTAAATAAAATAGGAACTTCTTTTATACATATTTATATTATATACAAGGAGTAACCACTGTGATGGTCACAACATAAGGTTAGGGTATACGTAACATAATTTTAAAACATTTGTTACCTCTTCAAAAGCAAATGCGAAAAACTTATGTCGACATCACAGTTTTACCACTCATTTGAACCGTCTCTTCCATTAAAAATATACTTCCACTGAGAAATAAGGTATACAAACTTTCCAAACATTTGTTTTCTTATTTCAAGTAAAAAAGTAAAATATGTTACTGAGAGCTTGATCACAAAAATTGTTTCAAAGACATATGAGGTCTTATAGGTACGTGGGAGGATCATTCTTCATTTAAACTGTATCTGTTGCTTTGAAGACAAGACAGATGATCAATCAATTTAAAATTACACCTACACCTATACACATAGGAAAAATTATACTTCTTTTCAAATTTTATTAAGTAGGATGGGATGCAATATGTACAGGTAGTTGGTAGAGGTAGTCGGCTGATAAAATGGCCTTTAGAACATACTATATATATACTGTCATGAGATTTTGTTTCCCGTCACCTGTGGTCATTTCTAATCTATCTAGCTAAGTGACAGTCATGATTCGCATTTTGTTGATAGAATAATAACAAACAGGGCAGATATTGGTTAAACTAAACAGGGCACATGCTGATTTGGATCTATCCTGGTAGTAAAAACCATAAGCCCTATTTTTCCAGCAACAGCCACAAATATGGTATGACCAAGGACACAATTTTCACTGAATTTACAATGATTAATAATATTAGCGAGAATTATGAATAATTAACAAACCCAAGTTATGTGGAAATGTGTGGTTAAATAATGTTCATCTGAAAAGTTGTTGAAAAGTTTTATAATTGTTCCTATCTTTTATACAAAACATTCAACATGAGACAGGCACTATAACATGGATATTTCAAACTATCAGCGCGTTGACATTCCTTTATTTCTGCAGGTGTGCCCTGTCAAACAGCAGCTGCTGACCACAGATTTATTGATATTCTTAATTGGTGGGAAATCAACAAGATCAAAGACCAGTAAGTTTCCAGTAAGTTTGTGATTTATGGTTTTATGGTGCTGCTGCTGACAATCTTCAAACCAGTTTACGCGAGTATACATGGTATTTGTGGCTCATGAATGTGTCATAGGCTGTCATTGGTCAGATTTAAAATTATTTTGGGGTTAGTTAGTGATCACTGTCAGTTGTGTCTCGACTGTGGAGGTGTTTTCATCAAATTGTTGACGTTGATGCATCATTGTTATCGGCTTTTTATTTTATAAATAAATTCTAACAGAAGCTACATTAAATAAACGGATCGGTAAGTTAAACACATAAAGTTAGTGAGCAGGTATTACCGTTAGTAAACTAACAGTTTATTTATGTATCCAAATTTAGCTAATGTTTTTTTCTTTAATTGTATCCTAATTATTGAAGGAGATGTCTGATTCTGTCATATATTCAGTATGTGTGTTTTTTATCAACAATAATTATAAGGATTTGTTTTTGGTACCAGGAAGCAGAATTTGTGAAAGATAACGTTTTTAGTTTTGAAAATACATACATCCATAGCAATACATTTTCATTGTGACATTGGGAAATAATTAAAATAATTGTAGAAAAACTTTGTTCACCAGACTATAATTTTGTTGGTATAATATGTATTAAAACAATTTTCTTTTGTAATCTGCCCACAATAATTATTTGCAGATTATTTCAAGCGTCACTCTGATTTCTTTCTATGATTGGAAAAGGGGGATGAGTCCATAAGACTGAGAGTCTATTACTGTAGCAGGAGGCAAACGTTTTGAAGCATCATTAATTGACTACTAAATATTACAATACTACCTACAGTTTCCAGACTAGACACATTAATATACGTAACAGTTCAGAAACATGTCCAATTTGTTTGGCCTTTCGTTACAGTCGTTACACCGTTACAGTGTAACGATGAAGATGTGCAGGATATTTTAAAATACAACTATGTTACACCTTGTTACGCTTTGTTACAGTATTTCCCCATTCGTTACACTTTTTATGCCACCGGGTTTCGAAGAAATGGGTGGCATATAGTGTTTGGACCGTCCGTCTGTCCATCTGTCCGTCTGTCCGTCTGTCCGTCCGTCCGTCACACTTTTCGGTTAACCACTGTGTCACAGTTTCTCAAATATGCTGCAGGTGGCATCCGCGTTCGACAGACGCATTTCTTGTTATCATTGTTACGGTCCCCTGGAAAACATGTCCTATTTTTTATGCCACCGGGTTTCGAAGAAACGGGTGGCATATAGTGTTTGGACCGTCCGTCCGTCTGTCCGTCTGTCCGTCTGTCTGTCCGTCCGTCCGTCACACTTTTCGGTTAACCACTTTGTCACAGTTTCTCAAACTGGCCATAGCATCTACATAAGTTGCTTAATCGCTTCAATACTTCAACACTTCATTCATTGGTATGTGTGCCACACCTGCCTTTTCATAATTTATATGACCTTCGCCTTTTGACCTTCACCAGGTTACTTAAATGACTTAACCACTTTGTCACAGTTTCTCAAATATGCTGCAGGTGGCATCCGCGTTCGACAGACGCATTTCTTGTCTGGCCTTTCGTTACAGTCGTTACAGTCGTTACACCGTTACAGTGTAACGATGAAGATGTGCAGGATATTTTAAAATACAACTTTGTTACACCTTGTTACGCTTTGTTACAGTATTTCCCCATACGTTACACACTTTAGCATTGTTACGGTCCCCTGGAAAACATGTCCTATTTTTTTGAAAATATGCAATAAAACAGAAAATATCAATAATACTATACTATATGTCAGTTACTGGGGGAAAATATCCTTCGTTACAATGTTACGCCGTTACACTGTAACAAAATGGGCTGCTCCTGCCAGTTGGTATCTTTTTGTGCAGTATCTAAGACGCTTGTAGCCACAAAATAATGTAGTATTTATACAAACCAACGATATAGCATTTGGACGTAGGGCACAGTAAAGGCACACACACGGCATACTTGCAACAAGCAATATAGATCGTTAGCAGGCTACAAGAGTGTGATATTGGTGAGGGGCTACACTAGACTAACATGCCACGTCTCTATATCATTTTTATACGACCGTTTTTAAAAAACGGTACGTATTATGTTTTACCGCACGGCGGGCGGCGGGCGGGCGGCTGAAGAAAAAGCGCATAGTTCGTATATACAACTCCTCGAAACCGTTCAGTCGATCGATCTGAAACTATACACACGTTTTCTACACATATTGAAGATGTGCACCTTGGTGTTTTTATGCCGAAAAAATGTTTTTTAACAAAGATATCGCCTTTTTAATTTAGCCATTGTTTCTTCATTTTGCTATACATTTCTATATACGGTACAAAGTTTGTGTACACAACTCCTCCGAAACCTTTCAGTCGATCAATCTGAAACTATGCACACGTCTTCTACACATATTGAAGATGTGCACCTTGGTGTTTTTATGGCGAAAAAATATTTTTTAACAAAAATATCCCCTTTTTAACTTAGCCATTTTTTCTACATGGTTCTATACAATTCTATATACGGTACAGAGTTTGTGTACACAACTCCTCCGAAACCGTTCAGTCGATCGTTCTGAAACTATACACACGTCTTCTACACATATTGAAGATGTGCACTTTGGTGTTTTTATGCCGAAAAAATGTTTTTTAACAAAAATATCGCCTTTTTAACTTAGCCATTTTTTCTTCCTTTTGCTATACATTTCTATATACGGTACAGAGTTTGTGTACACAACTCCTCAGAAACCTTTCAGTCGATCGATCTGAAACTATGCACACGTCTTCTACATATATTGAAGATGTGCACCATGGTGGTTTTATGGCGAAAAAATATTTTTTAACAAAAATATCACCTTTTTAACTTAGCCATTTGTTCTACATTTTTCTATACAATTATATATACGGTACAGAGTTTGTGTACACAACTCCTCCGAAACCGTACAGTTGATCGTTCTGAAACTATACACACGTCGTCTACACATATTGAAGATGTGCACCTTGGTGATTTTATGCGGAAAAAATATTTTTTAACAAAAATATCACCTTTTTAACTTAGGCATTTTTTCTACATTTGTCTATACAATTATATATACGGTACAGAGTTTGTGTACACAACTCCTCCGAAACCGTTCAGTCGATCGTTCTGAAACTATACACACGTCTTCTACACATATTGAAGATGTGCACCTTGGTGTTTTTATGCGGAAAAAATATTTTTTAACAACAATATCCCCTTTTTAACTTAGCCATTTTTGTCTACATTTTTCTATGCAATTCTATATACAATACAGAGTTTGTGTACACATCTCCTCCGAAATTGATCAGTCGATCGTTCTGAAACTATGCACACGTCTTCTACACATATTGAAGATGTGCACCTTGGTGTTTTTATGCCGAAAACATATTTTTAACAAAAATATCACCTTTTTAACTTAGCCATTTTTTCTACTTTATTGTATCCAATTCCCTATCATTTCTACTTTACACTCTACTTTTCTATCTCTGCCTCAATTAGTATACATGTTTAGCACAACGAGATGAAGAAATAATGCTATAGACTTTCAAATTCTCATTAATGTTTCTTGCCTTGGTGACAGCTTCACATTTCTGCATCTTCGCTGTCTGGCCCATATTCGACGGGCGTATTTTCTGACTTGCGGCACTCTTGTTAACTTATATTTTTCATTATCTGACTTTTATCATTTACTTTGCTATAGATGTAACGGTAGTAACGCCATAGTGCTATGCCTAGGGCTACATCTCGTAAGCCCTGGGCATTTCTCCAGTCACAGCCTCAAATATGCTACATGGTCGATGAATTCAAATAAAATGAAAATGTTTTGGGGGTAGTGTCATAAAATATGCTATTTATATTTAGTTTCATTCCGTAAAATTAGGTGGGAGTATTCCGGTAGTATCTACACTACCGGAATACTCCCATAGGTATATACCGGTAGTATATATAGCATGACAATATCTATTTTACTGGATCAACATTTACGGTATGAATCTCATTACAATTACATTAATTTAATACACTACCACCAAAACATTTCCGAGCCCCATTTTATGGAATGGAGCAATATATCCCCCGAAGAAAACCCGCTTCCCGGGGAAACTTCCCCTAGTATCAACGAGATATGATATATAAACATGCTACAAACATTATCGTCGCTCTATATATAGTATATATATAGGGTGACGAAACCAATGAAATATACTCCAGTAATCATATTACGTTGCTACTAGGGGAAGTTTTCCCGGGAAGAGGCTTTCTTCGATGGATTCATTGCTACAAAAAATTGGACTCGGAAATGTTTTATGGGTAGTGTCTTAAAATATGTTATTTATATTCAGATTCATTCCATGAAATTAGGTGGGAGTTAACAGTCTCCGCGAAAGTTGTCGGTCTGTCGGACATGTCCGTTAAAATTGACGCTGGTCCCATGGTAAACCAGAAGTCGCCGGACTGAATGTCTGACTACAAAAAAAAAGTAAAAAACATTTTTCTTCTAACCTGCAATGAAATCAATGCACTTCTGGTGCTAGCTAGCTTTTCTTATATGACTGATATACTTAAAAAGCTCTTAAATATCACCAAATTTTAGTTTTTATAAAAAAAAATTGGTATGGTAAATTTTTGTCCGGTCTGGTAAAAATTTCAAGTTTACCAGACCGAATGTCCTGTAAAATGTTGGCAGTTTCGCGGAGACTGGGAGTATTCTGGTAGTATATACACTACCGGAATACTCCCATGTGATCATTCTGGAACTAAGCCTTTATGGCATTTTAAAAATAGTTTATGGAAGTGTATTCCATAAACTTGTGTAAATCATGCATTTTCTTACCAGAACATGGGTTACTAATAGGACAATGCCCCTGGCCACTATTTCTGCATTGTTGATTGCTCTATTGGTCACATCATTTATCATCGACAGAATACCCCAATTTCCATCATAAACTACGTGTACAAAATACGGCTAATCGTGATTGACGAAATAATTGTCCCAACTAGTTACATTACCGGTTTTGTCAATTTCAACGGTAAATTACAAATAGAACAGGCGAAACGCAACGTGTATTTCATTCCAATGGCTACCTACAATCAACTGTTTTTCGTTTGTGGCTGGTACGTACGGTACGGGAGGGTCACATAGTTACGGGCTGAAACTAGGTAATTTATAGCTGCACGTATTCCGCTGTACAGGCAATAGGTTGCGCTATATCGCTACACCACGGTCGACGGTAAAAATTTGCGTAATAGCATTTCCATTTCACGCACTAAAATATACAAAAAATCTGCAGGGTGTTGACGTTCATACTTCGCTATATTGTTATTGAGAGACTATTCTTCAATAAAATATTCACAAAAATATTACCTTACGTAATAAAGTGAGAATTAGCAAAATTCTCACTCCACGAAGTAGAAAAGAAACAAAGAATGCTTCAAAAGACCCATAATAGGTGCAATCGCTGACCAGTGAGACTCGTGGCAGTACATTGCGACCCAGAATAGACCGGTAGTTTTCACATCCGTATGGCTCGATGTCTCGGTGAAGTATATGACCGGCTGAAGGCTAATGCGTGGCTTGCGCCGAGAATTATATTGTACGCATGCATGGATACATCCTATCGTAATCAACATGCATACAGGCTATGATGTCACAGTACGGGACACAACAAACATACAACGAGACTTATCACATGACATTGTGTGAACAAATGAAATACAGACACACAACAAAAGAACATTTTTTTTTATTTCTTACATGTAATAGGGGCACCTGTTGAATTAAATAGCACATAGCAATAGCTACATGTAACATATCTGGCCATGTGACACTAACTTTTGTTTTAGTCGAAAAAATATTAAAAATGATGTCATAATTAACCCTTTGAACCCGACAGCCCGCTATAGCGGTTTATGCAAACAGTGCCGATCCAAATGAGCCGGCTCGTAATTTTCATATTTTTGAGAACAAAAAATTACCCCTTTTCATAAATGGACTAGTCTGAAAATCCATTCCAGTTACTTAGGGGTGAAAGGGTTAATAGCTAAAATTCAAATTAGATCTGATTTGCTACTCTGCAGTGGAAGGCTATTGATGGCACCATGATCCTGCTACGGACGGTACTTGTGGTTTTGCAGAGTTACAAGTTTGGAACTAAAGGTTGTGTACATGCATGTTATTTACAGGTGTTGGAAGATGTTTGTCAGAAACAGAAGTTTTTGCCAGCAGAGGATTACAAACTTGTGTGAGTATAGTCATACCCTACCTCATGGTCCTGTACCCTACCTCATAGTTCTATACCCTACCTCGTGATTCGGTACCCTACATAGATGATACTGGATATGTACCCTACCTAATGGTTTTGTACCCTACCTAACGGTTCTGTACCCTACCTCATGGTTCTGTTCCCTACCTCATGGTTTTGTATCCTACCTCATGGTTCTGTTCCCTACCTCATGGTTCTTTACCCTACCTCATGGTTTTTGTCTCGCCGGTGAAAGCGGAAAGCGAGACATAGGTTTTGCTTCATCATTCAATATTAAGTTTTCGTGTTACGGTAATTACCGTCAACACCTTATCAGCTACAGTCATCAAACTTTATACATACATTTACTATGACATGTAGATGAATATAGGACTATTATCGGGCCCCAGGGTCCAGGTCAAGGCCCCAGGGTCAAGGTCAAGGCGGAACAAGGCGAGACATTTGATTCCGCGGAATTCTTGTGTATGCTAACACATGGTTCTGTACCCTACCTCATGGTTCTGTATCATACCTCATGGTTCTGTATCCTACCTCATGGTTCTGTATCATACCTCATGGTTCTGTACCCTACCTCATGGTTCTGTATCATACCTCATCGTTCTGTACCCTATCTCATGGTTCTGTACCGTACCTAATGGTTCTATTCCCTACCTCTTGGTTCTGTATCCTACCTAATGGTTCTGTACCCTACCTTATGGTTATGTTCCCTACCTGATGTTTTTTTGTCGCGCCTGCTTTAGCAGAGGCGCGACTATAGTCGGCGCGTTTTCCGTCGTGGTCGTCCGTTTTTTTGTAAGAAAATGCGTTAAAGTTATTGTTTTTTCACAATATCTCTTTACCCCCTTGCCAGACTTTGATAATATTTCACATAAATGTTTGTCTACGCATGATGCTTCATTACGCACAACCCCACATCCAAATTCGGAAGATCAAGGTCATTTATTTACTTGTAATGTTTACCGGTTTTGTAACAGAAATGCGTTAAAGTTATTGTTTTTCACAATATCTGTTTAACCCCTTGCCAGACTTTGATAATATTTCACATCAATGTTTGTCTACGGATGATGCTTCACTATGCACACCCCCACAACCAAATTCTCAAGGTTAAGGTAATTTATTTACTTTTAATGAAGTTATTGTTTTTTCACAATATCTCTTTAACCCCTTGCCAGAGTTTGATAATATTTCACATCATTGTTTGTCTAGGGATGATACTTCATTACGCACACCCCCACATCCAAATTCTCATGGTCAAGGTCATTTATTTACTTGTAATGTTCACGGTCAAATGCCTCGGCAGGCACGATACCGCTTCCGTGGCGGAATTCTTGTGTATCCTACCTCATGGTTCTGTTCCCTACGTCATGGTTCTGTATCCTACCTAATGGTTCTGTACCCTACCTCATGGTTTCTGTCGCGCCTGCTT
Source organism: Conchocele bisecta (assembly GCA_029237695.1). Classification (NCBI taxonomy): domain Eukaryota; kingdom Metazoa; phylum Mollusca; class Bivalvia; order Lucinida; family Thyasiridae; genus Conchocele; species Conchocele bisecta. The sequence goes on from CM055267.1 coordinate 59,916,990, forward strand.
TAGCAGAGGCGCGACTATAGTAGGCGCTTTTTCCGTCGTCGTCGTCGTCCGCATCGTCCGGTTTGCGAGACATAGGTTTTGCTTTTCCGGAGTCGGCGGCGTCGGCGTCATCATTCAATGTTAAGTTTTCGTGTTACGGTCATTACTTCAACACCTTATCAGCTACAGTCATCAAACTTTAGACATACCTTTACTATGATATGTAGATGAATATATGACTATTCTAGGGGCCCCAAGGTTAAGGCCCCAGGGTCAAGGTCAAGGCGGAACAAGGCGAGACATTTGATTCTGCCGATTTCTTGTGTATCCTACCTAATGGTTCTGTACCCTACCTTATGGTTCTGTTCCCTACCTCATGGTTTTTGTCTTGCCCGCGAAAGCGGAAAGCGAGACATAGGTTTTGCTTTTCCGGAGTCGGCGGCGGCGTCATCATTCAATGTTAAGTTTTCGTGTTACGGTCATTACTTCAACACCTTATCAGGTACAATCATAAAACTGTATATATACCTTTAGTATGCTATGTACATGAACATAGGACTATTAAAACAAAATTGGCGGGCCCCAGGGTCTTCAGGGTCAAGGTCAAACTCTATTTGTTAATACATGCAATGTTAAGTTTTCGTGTTATGGTCAGTACTTCAACACCTTATCAGCTACAGTCATCACACTTTACACATACCTTTACTATGATATGTACATGAATATAGGACTATTTGAAAACAATTGGTGGGCCCCAGGGTCTTCAGGGTCAAGGTCAAACTATATTTGTTAATACATTCAATGTTAAGTTTTCGTGTTACGGTTATTACTTCAACACCTTATCAGCTACAGTGATCACACGTTATACATACCTTTACTATGATATGTACATGAATATAGGACTATTAAAAACATTTTGGCAGGCTCCAGGGTCTTCAGGGTCAAAGTCAAACTATATTTGTTAATACATTCATTGTTAAGTTTTCGTGTTACGGTCATTACTTCAACACCTTATCAGCTACAGTCATCAAACTTAATACATACCTCTACTATGATCTGTACATGAATATAGGACTATTAAACATTTTTTGGTGGGCCCCAGGGTCTTCAGGGTCAAGGTCAAACTATATTTGTTAATAGATTCAATGTGAAATGTTCGTGTTACGGTCATTACTTCAACACCTTGTTAGCTACAGTCATCAAACTTTATACATACCTGTACTATGATATGTACATGAATATAGGACTATTAAAACAAAATTGGCGTGTTCCAGGGTCAAGGTCAAACTCTATTTGTTAATACACTCAATGTTAAGTTTTCGTGTTACGGTCATTACTTCAACACCTTATCAGCTACAGTCATCAAACTTTATACATACCTTTACTATGATATGTACATGAATATAGGACTATTCAATTTTTTTTGGCGGGCTTCAGGGTCACGGTCAAACTCTATTTGTTAATACATTCATTGTTAAGTTTTCGTGTTACGGTCATTACTTCAACACCTTGTCAGCTACAGTCATCAAACTTTATACATACCTTTACTATGATATACAAGTACATGAATATAGGACTATTAAAACAAATTTATACATCCCTTTACTATGATATGTAGATGAATATACTACTATTAAAAAAATTGTCTCCGGCCCCAGGGTGAATGTCAATGTGGAACAAGGCGAGACATTTAATTCCGCGGAATTCTTGTTGTATCCTACCTCATGATTTTGTATCCTACCTCGTAGTTCTGTACCCTACCTCATGGTTTTTGTCTCACCCGCGAAGCGGTAAGCGAGACATAGGTTTTGCTTTTCCGGAGTCGCCGACGCCGCCCACGGCGGCGGCGTCGGCGGCGTCGGCGGCGTCGTCGGCGGCGGCGGCGTCGGCGGCGTCGGCGGCGCGTCGGCGGCGGCGTCGGCGGCGTCATCATTCAATGTTAAGTTTTCGTGTTACGGTCATTACTTCAACACCAGGGTCAAGGTCAAACTATTTCTTTCTATGCTACAAACTGAACATTAATGCTACAAGACCCGTTTTCTCGTGTCCTCTGTACACCTTACATGTAGAGAGAACAATAGCCTTCTCCGGTTCAACAATGGTGACTGGGAGAACCATTCACCTGTGCATGTGCTAGCATGTGCAAATGTCCAGACTTGACCACTGACTGACCACTACCTTATTATAGGTAATTTATACAGGTAAATTTACATTTCCGTAAACTGTGTTGACAATTTTGTGGCAATATGTGGACCTGTGCAGATATGATATGTACATAAATATAGGACTATTAAAAAACAATTCTCAGCTCCAGTAGTGAGCATTTTTTCTCTCTTTTTTTGTCTCGCCCGCGAAGCGGAAAGCGAGACATAGGTTTTGCTTTTCCGGAGTCTGCGTCGGCGGCGTCGGCGGCGGTGGCGTCATCATTCAATGTTAAGTTTTCGTGTTGCGGTCATTACTTCAACACCTTATCAGCTACAGTCATCAAACTGTATACATACCTTTACTATGATATGTAGATGAACATATAGGGAGAATAGCCTTCTCCAGTTGAACACTTGTGCATGTGCAAATGTCCAGACTGACCACTAACTGTCCAGGTAAATTATTACAATTTCCGTAAACTGTTGACAATATTGTGGCAATATGTGGACCTGTGCAGATATGATATCCTCACAGCATCAGGCAAGATGAGACACAATAGGCAAACACGTAATCCATATATAATACAATTCAAGAGGAAACACATGTCATGGTTTACAGTAATCACATCTTGCAATACAGAATATTCTACATGTTGTTCAAGTCAAAACATCGCACCTGTGGCGAGGCAATCCTCACAGCATCAGGCAAGATGAAACACAATAGGAAAAAATGTAATCCACATATAATACAATTCAAGAGGAAACACATGTCATGGTTTCACAGTAACAAGCATGGTTTACAGTAATCAACTTGCAATACAAAATATTCTACATGTTGTTCAAGTCAAAACATCGAACCTGTGGCGAGGCAATCCTCACAGCATCAGGCAAGATGAAACACAATAGGCAAAAACGTAATCCACAAATAATACAATTCAAGAGGAAACACATGTCATGGTTTACAGTAATCAACTTGCAATACAAGATATTCTACATGTTGTCCAAGTCAAAACATAGCACCTGTGGCGAGGCAATCCTCACAGCATCAGGCAAGATGAAACACAATAGGCAAAAACTTAATCCACATATAATACAATTCAAGAGGCAACATACATCATGGTTTACAGTATTCAACTTGCAATACAAAATATTCTACATATTGTTAATGTCAAAACATCGCACATGTGGCGAGGTAATCCTCACAGCATCAGGCAAGATGAAACACAATAGGCAACAGCTTGATTCACATATAATACAATTCAAGAGGCAACATATATCATGGTTTACAGCATTCAACTTGCAAAAAAAAAAGTATACATGTTGTTAATGACAAAACATCGCATCTATGGCGAGGCAATCATCACAGCATCAGGCAAGATGAAACACAATATACAAACGTTCCAGCCACATATAATACAATTCAAGAGGCAAAATACATCATGGTTTACAATATTCAAATTGCGATCGTCACAACATCAGGCAAGTTATGTGAAGTTCTAATTGTGAGAGTAGGTTAAGATATATCCAGACTAGTCATACGCGTCATCAGTGTCAAACATGGCATCAGTATCAGGTACGTCATCCCGTTCCTCTATTAACGGATCAACCATTTCACTTGGCAGGTGATCTCCTTCTGTCCACTTGCATTCTAACAAGCCATTGTTAACTTCCCATCCATGTTCATTTGGTGGCGGTATGTCTGCATCACGCCGGTCAGCATTGTTCCAAATGAGCGTTTGATAGTTGGCTCTTGCTACATGCATTTTCAGTGACGATCTGCATGGTGGTAAAAGGCTCAGGTCAGCCCCATTGTACGTCGAAAGAAGATCGCCAGACCTGGGGCTACACTTTTGTAGAAATAGCTCCATTCGTAGCTTGTTGATATCTGTAAGGTCTGATTTGATGTACAGCAAGCATACAAAGTGTTTATTCAAAGCGTTTGAAAATAGCTTTTCATCAACTGACTGAGACATTCCACAACTTCTGAAGGCTTCAAAAAATAAACTCTGGATGCCGCTGGAGTGTTTTCAAAGGAGTAACTTTACCACGCCGAACGAAAGTACTTGTGTTATCACAGCCTGTAAAAGCATGGAGTGCAGGCAATGCCAAACACAGTTCAGTTCCTATGTCTCCAATGACACCATGTATGTCAACCAGCCGCCTCTTGTTCCCAACTCCGGTATCTAACAGCAGTTATTTTTTCAGCTTCTGTCCGAATTTCAACATCAAAACAAACACATCCGTGTCTGGGGATCTCACAATAATGGTGCTGTTCTCTGGTGTATGCAGTGCATGGTACGCACAATGCAGGATTAGCCGTGTATCCGCCTCCTCTTGCGATGAGTGCAACTCCTCTTATCTCAACAGTTTGTGTAGTCTTACCATCAGTGCTAGTTAGCTGCATACATTGCTCCCCGCTTACAAACTGAATAGTCTTGCCGATCAGCTTTGGAGCGTACTTATCTTGCATCCATTCAGATATGAGAATATGAGAAGTCTAATTAGTTGTGTTTTGTTTGAATTGTTTGACAAGAACAGTTTCCAATCTCGTGGAACTTTTGTGAGAGGTCCTTTTATAATGTATGTCTTTGATGTACCCCTGCGTAGTCGCTCATATGCTTTTATTGACAAATCTTGGTATGTATCTATCACAAAATCTACACGCTCAACTTTCGGGAGCTGATGATATATGTTATCTGCAAGATCCGCGAATGTGTTTGACAAAGCGGTCTGCATGTGTAACAGTGCATTGCCGTCAATACTATAGCTCACTTGACCCGTCGGAGGTACATCAACACTATGTGATTGTCCTTCAAGCTGGTGCATGAGTTTAGCTTTATCAGTTTTTGCTGGCGAGCCATCCGCAGTGGCGAGCGACCATGGCACAGGTCCCAGTGGGTAGCTAAGCACCTTTTCCATGTCAATGTTGTGTTTGAGAGCAAGTGAAATTAGCTGCCCAAATATATTTCGTTCATCTACTAACTCCTTTGTCTTTCTCTGCGTACCAGTGAGCTTCACAGCTTTAGCGAGTGATGCAAATGTTTTCAGGCGCAACTGTTTTATTGGTGCATGAAAGCTGACTGACTTTTCAACAAACCGCTCCTGGACAAACCGCGCAAACCTTTGTTTTCCTGTCATTTCTGCAGACAGCAGATCGTCAACGACATCTTTAGGAGCTGGCGCCCCTGAAGATATGCAATAGAGCGACTCATCTGATACTTCAAACGGATCTATAAAATTTCCTATTGCATTGATAATTTTCTTGACGTCTGTTTCACTTCTGGATATTTCCGAAGTTCGTGTGTCCTTGTGTGAAGACTGTTCATGCGCGTTCATATCAGCCAGTTCAAGCGTAGCATCCATGTAGCTAGCTCGGAAGTGTCTCGTCATACACCATCTGTAGTATGCTGCATAATTGCGGCTGAAACATATGATACCTCCATGTGACTTAGCATGGCGATTGATGGTTTGCTCTATTGTGATATCCACGCCATTTCTGGATGACGGAACACTGGATCGGTTCACGCTGAATCCATTGTTCTTCAACAGATCTTCCATCCCAGGATATAACTGCTCTAAGTTTAACAAACTCAGCAGATATACTGTAGTATACCGTGCGTAGTTGGGATGGTCAACGCTGAATAACAATGGACACATCTTCTGAAAACATGATATGTGAAGGTCTAAGTTGTTTTCTTTGGTGGCTCGGAGAAACTGCAACACGGTATGCACCGAATCCATGTATCCCAGCCAATACTGTGCCGTTTTCCCAAGTTTCCCTTCACTAACCCTGTCTCGAAACTCCCGAGTATGATGACAATGCTTTCATGCATTTGTCATTTGTCATGAACTCCAATAATCTCCAAAAATACCCGAAAGGGGTAGGGGGGGGGGTTTTTTTTATTGGTTGGAATTTTTTTTCTCAAGGTCCAAATAATCTGACATTCTATTGCTCACTAGTCAATAATTATGTCTCCCCCATGAATGTTTTGGTTTTGGCTTGGTTGTCCGTCCGTCCGTCCGTCTGTCCGTCCGGGCAAACGAGAGGGCACTTGTTGGGTACAAAAGTACCAAACAAATGCTCTCTCGTTTGCTGGGCAAGCTTTTTAGGGGTCCTATTGGGTAGGGTTAAGGTTAGTGTTCGGTATTTTTGTGTATTTTTTATACAGTAAAAACCCAACAAGTATCCATTCGTAGGAAGTCCGTCCGGTCCGTCCGTCCGTCCGTCCGTCCGTCCGTCCGTCCGTCCGTCCGTCTGTCCGTCCGTCCGTCCGTCCGTCCCGTCCGTCCGTCCCCGTCCGTCCGTCCGTCCGTCCGTCCATCTGAGTCCGTCTGTCTGTCCGTCACAAAATTTGTGTTGTGCATATCTCCAAAAGTGTTTGAGTTACAGTCGCGAATCTTTACAGGAATACTTGTCATAGTGTGAAGTTGCACACCTGGGGTTTTAGATGTGGATTCATCCTGTATTTACGGAGTCATGGCCCTCGACTGGGGTTTTAGATGCGGATTCATCCAGTATTCACGGAGTTATGGCTCTTGACTTAGTGAAACGTGGCGATTTTAAACTTGTGTCGCGCGTATCTCCAAAAGTATTTCAGTTAGAGTCGCGAAACTTTACAGGAATACTGGTCATCGTGTGAAGTTGCGCACCCGGGGTTTTAGATGCGGATTCATCCAATATTCACGGAGTTATGGCCTTTGACTTAGTGAAAAGTGGGGATTTTCAACTTGTGTCGCATGCATCTCCAAAAGGATTTCAGTTAGAGTCGCGAAACTTTACAGGAATACTGGTCATCGTGTGAAGTTGCGCACCTGGGGTTTTACATGTGGATTCATCCTGTATTTACGGAGTTATGGCTCTTGACTTAGTGAAAAGTGGGGATTTTTAACTTGTGTCGCGCGTATCTCCAAATGTATTTCAGTTAGAGTCGTGACACTTTGCAGGAATACTGGTCATCGTGTGAAGTTGCTCAAGTGGGGTTTTAGATGCGGATTCATCTGTATTCACGGAGTTATGGCCCTTGACTTAGTGAAAAGTGGGGATATTCAACTTGTGTCGCGCGTATCTTCAAAAGTATGCAGGAAATACAAGGTAGCTACATATATGCTGTTGCTGCCTCAAATTGTACGTTTCCAAGTCCTGATAACATGCAGTGGTGGTATTGGGGGAGACATATGTTTTTGTCTGAAAAACAATCCTCTAGTTGTATAATATGTTCGGGCCAGTGAAATTTGCTTTCTGGCCCAGGCTCGAGGTCAAGGCGGCGGGACAAGGCGAGACATTTGATTCCGCGGAATTCTTGTGTTCCCTATCTAATGGTCATGTACCCTACCTCATGGTTCTGTACCGTACCTCATGGTTCTGTACCCTACCTCATGGTTCTGTACCGTACCTCATGGTTCTGTACCCTACCTCACAGTTATATACCCTACCTCATGATTCGGTACCCTACATATATGATACTGGATATGTACCCTACCTAATGGTCCTGTACCCTACCTCATGGTCCTGTACCCTACCCAATGGTTCTGTACCCTACCACATGGTTCTGTTCCCTACCTCATGGTTGTTTATCCAACCTCATTGTTCTGTTCCCTACCTCATGGTTTTGTATCCTACCTCATGGTTCTGTTCCCTACCTCATGGTTATGTACCCTACATCATGGTTGTGTACCCTACCTAATGGTCATGTACCCTACCTCGTGGTTCTGTACCGTACCTCATGGTTCTGTACCCTACCTAATGGCCCTGTACCCTACCTCATGGTCCTGTACCCTACCCAATGGTTCTGTTCCCTACCTCATGGTTATGTACCCTACCTCATGGTTATGTACCCTGCTTAATGGTCCTGTACCCTACCTCATGGTTCTGTACCCTACCTAATGGTACTGTACCCTACCTTATGGTTCTGTACCGAACCTCAAGGTTATGTACCCCACCTCATAGTGCTTTACCCTACCTCATCATTCGGTACCCTACATTGATGATACTGGATATGTACCCTACCTAATGGTTCTGTACCCTACCTCATGGTCCTGTACCCTACCTAATGGTTATGTACCCTACCACATGGTTCTGTACCCTACCTCATGGATCTGTACCCTAGCTAATGGTCCTGTACCCTACCTCATGGTCCTGTGGTCCTGTACCCTACCTCATGGTCCTGTACCCTCCGTAATGGTTATGTACCCTAGATGAGTATAGGATTATTCTCGGGGCCTAATGGTTATTGGTATTCCCTACCTCATGGTTCATGATTCTGTATCCTACCTAATGGTTCTGTACCCTACCTTATGGTTCTGTTCCCTACCTCATGGTTTTTGTCGCGCCTGCTTTTGCAGAGGCGCGACTATAGTCGGCGCTTTTTCCGCCACAAGTCTGTGCCGAACTCCCTGGACCACCAAATGCAGCTCTTGAAGACACGTTTGTTGCGCCATATTTCATCAAAATCCGTTGCATATTAAGGAAAATATCAAATAATACTTACTTTGGAGTGGGCGACGTTGTTGTTGTTGTAACCACGTGATCATGCACCTTGTTTATATAACCCTTCACATGCTCCCAATATGCCGCTCGCTGTGATTCTAATCCACACCCGGGCGTAACCTAAAATGCTGAATTAAATGTTGTCGTCTGTTCTTTTATTTTCCAATTTTCTCGTCAAAAACATGCTTTGACAACAATAATTTCACTATTTTTATCTAGAAAGAAGACAAAATATAAGACAACAGCAGACGATAAATGATGGTTCCCGCATTATAAGGGTTAATAGAACAATTACGGTAATTTCTGTACCTGGAAGCACTTACAAATTGTAGACAAATAAGACAAGAGCTCCGCGGAGCAAAATGTCCCGCATGGTGCAGTTTGATAGTACATAAGGAGCTTGTAATTACCTTGGGGTTAGTGAGCACCATGTGCTTTCTGTAAAATGATGCGGGATGTTGTTACAAATGCATGTATGGAATATTAAAGGATAAACTGAGCGTTAACTTTTCCAAATACGAACATTTCTAAGTCAGTGACATTGACCTTTGGCGTTAGCGGGCACCATGGGCATTCTGTAGAATGATGCGCGATGTTGTTACAAATGCATGTATGGAATATTAAAGCATAAACTGAGCGTTAACTTTTGCAAACACGGAACTTTCTAATTCAGTGACCTTGACCTTTGGGGTTAGCGGGCACCATGGGCTTTCTGTAGAATGATGCGGGATGTTGTCACAAATGCATGTATGGAATATTAAAGCATAAACTGAGCGTTAACTTTTCCAAACACGGACATTTCTAAGTCAGTGACCTTGACCTTTGGGGTTAGCGGGCACCATCGGCTTTCTGTAGAATGATGCGGGATGTTGTTACAAATGCATGTATGGAATATTAAAGCATAAACTGAGCGTTAACTTTTCCAAACACGAACATTTCTCTAATTCAATGACCTTGACCTTTGGCGTTAACGGGCATCATGGACTTTCTGTAGAATGATGCGGGATGTTGTTACAAATGCATGTATGGAATATTAAAGCATAAACTGAGCGTTAACTTTTGCAAACACGGAAATTTCTAAGTCAGCGACTTGGACCTTTGGGGTTTGCGGGCACCATGGTCTTTCTGTAGAATGATGCGGGATGTTGCTACAAATTCACTTATGGAATATTAAAGCATAAACTGAGCGTTAACATTTCCAAACACGAACATTTCTCTAAGTCAGTGACGTTGACCTTTGGGGTTAGCGGGCACCATGAACTTTCTGTAGAATGATGCGGGATGTTGTTACAAATACATGTATTGAATATTAAAGCATAAACTGAGTGTTAACTTTTCCAAACACGGACATTTCTAAGTCCGTGACCTTGACCTTTGGGGTTAACGGGCACCATGGGCTTTCTGTAGAATGATGCGTGATGTTGTTACAAATGCATGTATGGAATATTAAAGCATAAACTGAGCGTTAACTTTTCCAAACACAAACATTTCTATAAGTCAGTCATCTTGACCTTTGGGGTTAGCGGGCACCATGGGCTTTCTGTAGAATGATGCGGGATGTTGTTACAAATGCATGTATGGAATATTAAAGCATAAACTGAGCGTTAACTTTTCCAAACACTGACATTTATAAGTCAGTGACCTTGATCTTTGGGGTTAGCGGGAACCATGGGCTTTCTGTAGAATTATGCGGGATGTTGTTACAAATGCATGTATGGAATATTAAAGCATAAACTGAGCGTTAACTTTTCCAAACACGGAAATTTCAAAGTCCGTGACCTTGACCTTTGGGGTTAGCGGGCACCATGGGCTTTCTGTAGAATGATGCGGGATGTTGTTACAAATGCATGTATGGAATATTAAAGCATAAACTGAGCGTTAACTTTTCCAAACACGAACATTTCTAAGTCTGTGACATTGACCTTTGGCGTTAGCGGGCACCATGGGCATTCTGTAGAATGATGCGGGATGTTGTTACAACAAATGCATGTATGGAATATTAAAGCATAAACTGAGCGTTAACTTTTCCAAACACGGAAATTTCTAATTCAGTGACCTTGACCTTTGGGGTTAGCGGGCACCATGGGCTTTCTGTAGAATGATGCGGGATGTTGTTACAAATGCATGTATGGAATATTAAAGCATAAATTGAGCGTTAACTTTTGCAAACACGGAAATTTCTAAGTCAGCGACTTTGACCTTTGGGGTTTGCGGGCACCATGGGCTTTCTGTAGAATGATGCGGGATGTTGCTACAAATGCATGTATGGAATATTAAATCAATCCATTGAGGGAAACAGAAGTTACAATGAATTAACCTGAGCGTTAAGTTTTAGAAACAGAGCTAAACGCAAAAACTTAACGTTGAATGCATGTGAAAAGTAGGTCAATGAATCATGAAAAGTAGGTGAAGGTCACATGGGCTCCCACTGTGTGAGATGGTTACACCACAGTGTTGATGTAGGAGTTATTATAATTTTCTGGAAACTGAGTTAAACGCCAAAACTTAACGTGAAATGTTGACGCCGCCGACGCCGCCGACGCCGCCGACGTCGCCGACGCCGACGGAAAAGCTATGCCTATGTCTCGCTTCTGCTAAAATTGAAATACAATGAACATGTAGTAAGCATACAAATGTTTATTTTTCAAAGACAAAATAAGGTATTGGAACAAACATATTGTGTTGCACACTAGAACCGATCTTACCTCAGACTGAAAGACATGAACTTACACACACACATGGTGGAAGACTCAGACCTATGACACAAAAAAAATGCCTATTAAAAAAAATCCCATTACCCCACCCACTTGGTCTCGTACACTACCATATTATATTATATTTATTATATGACCATCGATTAAATGTATGACTTCTGTCTCTGGCAATCGATAAAGGTATTATGTGTGTGAATATACTCACTTCAAATCGCTGTTTCCAGCATTTATTTAGCGAAATTTGCGTGTACGAAAGAATCTCACACAGAATCGGAGGCCGTCCTGCGTGGATTATCGGTCATATTTGGCCGATAGCTGATCGCCAGCTCAAACTAAAGTCGTGCACCATGACCATACACATTAAAAACTCCAACCATACAAAGTTCGTCCAATTGTGATCGTTCATCGATCTAAAAAACATTTTTTTTCTAATTTCATTGGCTTTCATTCATGATTCGCGTACTATCAGATTATGTCTTCCGGAAACCCTGAAAAGGGAAAGTCCTCGCGTCTATTTTTAGGTTTAGCCAATCAGAGATGTCCTTACATAGACGCTTCGGTGCTTGTATTATGAAAGATGGTGCATTGACCCTGTTCCAGATAATGAACGTAATTAGACAAAAAAGTATTTTTATACCCCCCGCAACGAGTTGTATACTGGAGTTAGGTTGTCCGTCCGTCCGTCCGTGCGTCCGCCCGTGCGTCCGTAAACTTAACATCAGAGAAGTATTGTTATAACTTATATTTCCTTCATCTAAAATGCTTAATATTTCACACATGCATTCCTGTAAGGCTCTACTACCATGCTGTGCCAAATCCACGACCGTCCAACCCCCGCTGATCCCATGGTCAGGGTAAAATACTTGGTTTCTTTACAAAACTTAACATCAGAGAAATATTGTTATAACTTCTATTTCCTTCATCTAAAATGCTTAATAGTTCATACATGCATTCATGTAAGGCTCTACTATCATGCTGTGCCAAATCCACGACCGTCCAACCCCCGCTGATCCCATGGTCAAGGTCAACTACTTGGTCTCTTTACAAAACTTAACATCAGATAAATATTGTTATAACTTCTATTTCGTTCATCTAAAATGCTTACTATTTCACACATGCATTCCTGTAAGGCTCTACTACCATGATGTGCCAAATCCACGACTGTCCAAACCCCGCTGATCCCATGGTCAAGGTTCAAATACTTAGTCCCTTTCAAAACTTAACATCAGAGAATATTGTTATAACTTCTATTGCCTTCATCTAAAATGCTTAATTTTCTTTACACATGCATTCCTGTAAGGCTCTACTACCATGATGTGCCAAATCCACGACTGTCCAACCCCCGCTGATCCCAAGGTCAAGGTCAAATACTTGGTCTCTTTACAAAACTTAACATCAGAGAAATATTGTTATAACTTCTATTTGCTTCATCTAAAATGCTTAATATTTCACACATGCATTCCTGTAAGGCTCTTATACCATGCTGTGCCAAATCCACGATCGTCCAACCCCCGCTGATTCCAAATGTCAAGGTCAAATACATGGTCTCTTTACAAAACTTAACATCAGAGAAATATGTTATAACTTCATCTAAAATTCTTAATATTTCATGCATGAATTCCTCTAAGGCTCTACTATCATACTGTGACATATCCCCGCTGATCCCAAGGTCAAGATCACATACTTAGTCTCTTTACAAAACTTAACATCACAGAAATCGGTTATTAACTTCTATTTCCTTGCTCGGATCTGCTTCACATTCACGTTCGTGCCACCCCCGCTAAGCCCAGAGTCAAGGTCACAAGCCCACACACTTGGACAATTTTACATATTTAGGGGTACCGGGGCCCATGGGGGATATTCCGTAAGCCTCGCTTACTGACCAATCTAGTTTAGATCGGTGAAGATCACAATTGAACAAACTTTGCATGGTTGCAATTAATAGACACCGAGATAGATTTGCATAATGAGACATATAGAGTAGTTGTTACGATCACTAAGTAAATGCGAAGCGGACAGACAGACGACCGAAAACTCGGACACACTGATTCTGAAGTATGCACGGACAGCTATCGGTAGTGCCTAAGTAGTTGCATATGCATTTAAATAATGTATAAGTAAGTGACAGTGCATAACATAAATGAAATGAATTACATGTAACATTCCCATTGTAAAATGTGTGGGTGGGGAATGGTGAAAAATACTTTGTTTTTAACATTGTATCATAGACTGCAGACATCAGATAATCGGCATATATGCAATTAACACTACTAGGTACCATTGACACGAAGAAAATACAAACGTACCATACTTTTATGGAGTTATTAAGGTAGGTGTTTTGCCACAGTGGGTGGGGTAACAAAACGTGCAAAATTCTTCATCTGAATTAGCAGATATAATTTAATTGAACATTATTCCATTGTACAGTTATGAACACATCAGAAAACATACAAAACTGCCATATCGGTTGTTTCTAATGATACAAAACAATTGGTTTTCAATGAAAAATGTGATTTTTAGCTCGACTATTCGAAGAATAAGTAGAGCTTATGTTGTCATCCCGGCGTCGGCGTCGGCGTCGGCGTCACCGTGAGTCACGCCTTGGTTAAGGTTTTTAGTCAACCTTGTATATGGAATACTACTGGCCCTACACCCACCATACTTGCACAACTTCATGTCCTAGTGATGTACATCAATAACCCCTGATCTATATTTGACCTTGACCTACATTTCCTCTTGAATTACTTAGTTAATTCCCCTTGGTTAAGGTTTTTAGTCAACCTTGGTTAAGGTTTTTAGTCAAGCTTGTACATGGAATACTATTGTGCATACAGACACCATACTTGGACAACCTTTTCTCATAGGGATGTACATCAATAACCCCTGGTCTATATTTGACCTTGACCTACATTTCCTCTTCAATTACTTAGTTAGTTCCCCTTGGTTAAGGTTTTTAGTCAAGCTTGTATATGCAATACTCCTGGCCCTACACCCACCATACTTGGACAACTTCATCTCCTAGGGATGTAGATCAGTAACCCCTGATCTATATTTGACCTTGACCTACATTTCCTCTTGAATTACTTAGTTAATTCTCTTTGGTTAAGGTTTTTAGTCAACATTGTAGATGGAATACTCCTGGCCCTACACCAACCATACTTGGACAACTTTATCTCCTAGTGATGTACATCAACAACCCCTGACCTATATTTCACCTTGACCTACATTTAACCTTGAATTACCTAGTTAATTCCCCTTGGTTAAGGTTTTTAGTCAACCTTGGTTAAGGTTTTTAGTCAAGCTTGTACATGGAATACTATTGTGCATACAGACACCATACTTGGACAACCTTTTATCATAGGGATGTACATCAATAACCCCTGATCTATATTTGACCTTCACCTACATTTCATCTTCAATTACTTACTTAATTCTCCTTGGTTAAGGTTTTTAGTCAAGCTTGTATATGGAATACTCCTGGCCCTACACCCACCATACTTGGACAACTTCATCTCCTAGGGATGTACATCAATAACCCTTGATATATATTTCACCTTGACCTACACTTGACCTTGACCTACATTTCCTCTTGAATTACTTAGTTAATTCTCTTTCGTTAAGGTTTTTAGTCAAGCTTGTAGATGGAATACTCCTGGCCCTACACCAACCATACTTGGACAACTTTATCTCCTAGCGATGTACATCAACAACACCTGACATATATTTCACTTTGACCTACATTTAACCTTGAATTACTTAGTTAATTCCCATTGGTTAAGGTTTTTAGTCAACCTTGGTTAAGGTTTTTAGTCAAGCTTTCTACATGGAATACTATTGAGCATACAGATACCATACTTGGACAACCTTTTCTCATAGTGATGTACATCAATAACCCCTGATCTATATTTGACCTTGACCTACATTTCCTCTTGACTTACTTAGTTAATTCCCCTTGGTTAAGGTTTTTACTCAACCTTGTAGATGGAATACTCCTGGCCCTACACCAACCATATACTTGGACAACTTTATCTCCTAGTGATGTACATCAACAACCCCTGACCTATATTTGACCTTGACCTACATTTAACCTTGAATTATTTAGTTAATTCCCCTTGGTTAAGGTTTTTAGTCAACCTTGGTTAAGGTTTTTAGTCAAGCTTGTACATGGAATACTATTGTGCATACAGCCACCATACTTGGACAACCTTTTCTCATAGGGATGTACATCAATAACCCCTGATCTATATTTGATCTTGACCTACATTTACTCTTCAATTACTTAGTTAATTCTCCTTGGTTAAGGTTTTTAGTCAAGCTTCTATATGGAATACTCCTGGCCCTACACCCACCATACTTGGACAACTTCATATCCTAGGGATGTACATCAATAACCCTTTATCTATATTTGACCTTGACCTACATTTGACCTTGACCTACATTTCCTCTTGAATTACTTAGTTAATTCTCTTTGGTTAAGGTTTTTAGTCAAGCTTGTAGATGGAATACTCCTGGCCCTACACCAACCATACTTGGACAACTTTATCTCCTAGTGATGTACATCAACAACCCCTGACATATATTTCACTTTGACCTACATTTAACCTTGAATTACTTACTTAATTCCCCTTGGTCAAGGTTTTTAGTCAACCTTGGTTAAGGTTTTTAGTCAAGCTTTCTACATGGAATACTATTGTACATACAGACATCATACTTGGACAACCTTTTCTCATGCGATGACATTCAATCTACTATCATATTGACCTTACCTACAGTTCCTCTTGGAATTAATTTTAGTTAATTCCTCTTGGTTAAGGTTTTTAGTCAAGCTTGTATATGGAATACTACTGGCCCTACACCCACCATACTTGGACAACTTCATCTCCTAGTGATGTACATCAACAACCCCTGATATATATTTCACATTGACCTATATTTCCTCTTCAATTACTTACCTAAGTCACCTTGGTTAAGGTTTTTAGTTAACCTTGGTTAAGGTTTTTACTCAAGCTTGTACATGGAATACTATTGTGCATACAGACACCATACTTGGGCAACCTTTTCTCATAGGGATGTACATCAATAACCCTTGATCTATATTTGACCTTCACCTACATTTCCTCTTCAATTACTTAGTTAATTCTCTTTGGTTAAGGTTTTTAGTCAACCTTGTAGATGGAATACTCCTGGCCCCCTACACCAACCATACTTGGACAACTTCATATCCTAGTGATGTACATCAACAACCCCGACCTATATTTCACCTTGACCTACATTTAACCTTGAATTAATTAGTTAATCCCCCTTGGTTAAGGATTTTAGTCAACCTTGGTTAAGGTTTTTAGTCAAGCTTGTATATGGAATACTATTGTGCATACAGACACCATACTTGGATAACTTTTTTTCATAGGGATGTACATCAATAACCCATGACCTATATTTTACCTTCACCTACATTTAATCGTGAATTACTTGGTTACCGTTTATAGTCAAGCTTGTATATGGAATACTCCTGGGCCTACATCAACCATACTTGGACAACTTCATCTCCTAGTGATGTACATCAATAATCCCTGACCTATATTTGACCTTGACCTATTTTATCCTTGGATTACTTAGTTATTTCCCCTTGGTTAAGGTTTTTAGTCAAGCTTGTATATGGAATACTCCTGGGCCTACAGCAACCATACTTGGAAAACTTCATCTCCTAGTGATGTACATCAATAACCCCTGACCTATATCTGTCATTGACCTACATTTAACCTTAAATTACTTACTTAATTTCCCTTGGTTAAGTTTTTTAGTCACCTTGGTATACTTCAAAATGGTGCCAAACATTCATCCAGCGGGTTACAGCGCAGACATACGGCATATCACTCGTAATTGAATGTACTTTCAGAAAAAATATGTCTGCACAAATCCCACGGTGGTGGGGGGGAGGGGGGGGGGTCCATTTCTGGATGACGGCCTATATAGTATAAGTATACTATTGGTATTTGCATTTTGAACACTTCCAAATATGTATAGATGGTGAAACCTCATACAAATCAGACAAACCTTTTTAATAATTGTCATAAAATTAACTGTGAATTACCCCTTTTTACCAGTGCTTTTGCTGTACAAATGTGTATGAGATACCAACTAATGTTGTCTCTTGAATGTAGGAAATGCCATCTAGAATTCACAAACAAATCGGGCGTGGGGCATGCCCCCCGGACCCCCCATGGCACTCCCTCACTTCACTCGGGTCGACTGCCGCCTCCGCAATATTAATTTGCTTGCGACGCCTCTGACATATGAAGGCGATAGGTTGTGAAGTGTTGCCGGTAAGTGAATTATTACACATCTGGAAGACTCGGATGCTATGTTTCCTATCAAAGGTCAGAGTTTTCCACCTGTGAATTAATAGAGATTGACGTTCGCCTTTGTGCCTCCAGAAAAGACAAACAAAAGATTTAACTTTGCTTTTGTTCAGGTGATGGTAAGGTGTTGGTTGTAATCTCAAAGTCTTCAGAAATGAAACATTAAATTCCCATACATTCTTCTACACATATCATAAATATGAAGGGTGGTATGAGGTAAAGTGTTGAAGTTATAAACATTATACCACAAACTTCATGTGAAATCTTGATGCCGCCAACAGAAAAGCAGAAACTATGGCACTTTCTCTCTAGGTGGAGTTTACATGTACATGTAGCATAATTTATTAATTTAACCCTTACAATGCTAAAATCAATGTTGTCTGCTGTTTATTTTATATTTTCCGTTTTTGCTCATCAAAAAACATGTGTTGACAACATTTTAGAATCATTTCCATTGGAAATGATTATAAAGTGCCATTAAATCATGTTTTTATTGCGAAAGACGACAAAATATAAAACAACAGCAGACGACAATTTATGTTTCCCGCATTCTAAGGGTTAAAGCAACAGTATTTTGTTGTAAGTAAAAAATAATTCAAGATCAAATTGCAGGTCATACATGCACAGACACGCGCGATTCAAAAACATAACAGCACTATATACACCACCAATAATGGAAATACATGTTATCTCTTTGCATGCTGGGACATTTGTGTGCTATAAATAGTTAAAAAATAGCAGATGGCAATTCATTATATTTTATTTTATTTCTCCTTATACAGGTCATGAATATGTCTTGGAATTTCATAAGAATTGTGTCCGGAGGATTCTAATGAAATTTCAAGACATTTACAAAGAGAAATAAAACATATACATGATATACTCGTAATTCGTTTGGCGGATATTTTCACCGCTAGCATGCAAAGAGTTATGTACATATTGTGACCACTCACTTGAACCCGACAGTTTAACTGGTAGCAATGTTATCTACTAGTACATATATGACAAATGTATATATGTATACACGTACATTCTCGGTTGATTTATTGGTGTTTAACGGCCTATCATCAGCTAAGGCATTTAAGGCAGGGCCAACGGGTTCGATCCCTTATTTAACCTGCTACATTGGGGGGAAAATCCTAAAATCAGAACGGAATATTTACATAAAAAAATAGTATATTCAGCCCTGAAATTAGAATAACCTGACCTGGTGCCATGTTCAGACCACACATTGGCCCCCTTACCCTAAAAGTAATAGGATTAGGAATAATCGTATTGCTCATATAAGGTGTATAAAAAGATTCAACTCGTACATACATGTACAAGAATGCCAAAGACGTACCCGAGGGCCAAACCTGGTCTCCAGTCGGGATTCCGGTAAGGAAGAATCACAATCGTTACATTACTCATCGCATGCTCCCAACCAACCACCACACGTACATTCATGAATAATTACAAATTACATTAACGAAAAGTACCAAAAAATATCCATATAGAGTGAGTGGCGCCATGATACATTGATCATTTGCTATGAACTGGCTTGGATAAAATACCTTAACCCTTACTACGCTGAATTAAACGTTGTCGTCTGCTGGAAATGTTTTATTTTCAATATGTCCATAAAAACCTGTTTTGGCAGCGCATGAGAATCGTCTCATTCTCATGTGCTGTCAAAACAGGTTTTTTTTGTTAATAATTAACGCAAAAATGAAAAACAGCAAACGACAATTTTCGTCTCCCATGTAGTAAGGGTTAATAACCCTAACTATTTGGACAACAATTTGTTTCGGGAAACCCAGTTTCCCAAAACAAATTGTATCCAAATACATTGTTATTATAATATGCCAGTACAACCATACTAACCCTAAATATTGGGACATTTGTTGCTGCTGGAAACCATATATTTATGTTTCCATGAAGAAATGGTGTCTGAATATTTGGGGTTAATACGGTAACACCGAAATGTAACGAAGACCCAGATGTACAAGTTGTTAGAAGCATGACGGGTGTTTCATTGATGGAATGGCGAACAGTACAAATCCTGATCAGACTGCGGATGCACAAGCTGATTTGGATCTACACTGGTTGCAAAACCCATAAGCCCCATTGCTCCACTCACAGGCACATATAGAGATATAAGGTCCAAACAATTACAAAGTTTGATGTAAATTTTGCAAAATCTTTAACACGAATTTGAAAGTTATTTTACCTTGCTCGTGGGTCACATAGACATAGAGAAATGTACGCAGTTTCAGGCTGACCTGTAGCCTATTTCATCAACATTGCAAAATATACTTTTCCAGCAAAGTATACATTGAGGGAGTAATCATTTATTTTTCCCGAAATGCATTATTTCATATAGAACTAACGACTGGATATATTTAATGATTAAAAGTATGTAGAATTATTATACTGAATGTATTACATTATCACATCCAAATGGCTGTGATAATGTAACAAATTCAGTATAATAACAAATAATAAATTTATCCTAAAATTGATAATTTCTCCCAAAGTATACTTTTCTAGATAAGTATACTTTGCAATGTTGGTGAAATAGGCTACTGGGGCAATGCTGGCCACATACAGTACCTGAATGACATCGAACGCTGACAAAAACTACACAGCACAGACATGATTCTATTTCGCATGCTTTGATATTATTGTCAATTTCTTACATTATTTACAGGAATTATCTCATATGAGGATATGACATGATAGAAATGAAAATGACCCACAAATGAAATGGACACGAGTTAGAGAATAAAATATAATATAGGAATGAATGGCCTTTTTGTTGAATTTATCGGGGTATAAACTTGGAAAAGTCGCGGGAATACTGGATGAAGGCCGGAAGGCCTCGTCCAGTATTCCCGCGACTTTTCCAAGTTTATATCCCCGATAAATTCAACAAAAAGGCCATTCATTCCTTATAATTCCAGCATTTGAAATAAATTCATCAAGAAAATGTGTTTTCTTAAGAATTATTTTAACTGCGCCTCACGGTTACGGAAAGTAGTTTGGCGTGGGAGTTTATTACTGGGATATACATTTTGGACAGAGATTTGCTACGGGCCAATCAAATGTTAGGGAATTGTGTACATATTTTTGTGCTGGAATTATAACATCATAAAAGTACACACCGCCATCCTTTCTATGTTTCAAATAACCGAATACATGTATTACTAAAGCAACCATGAATTTAATTCAGCATTGTAAGGGTTAATACAATGTACAAGGTCGAACATGAGTCAACATTCCCACTTGAGTCGAGTACCAGAGATTTCGCGGATCTCCCAATCACAGATGTTGGAGATTGTGGACTGTTGCTCCATACATTTGAAATTAATTGGCTATTTCCAATTTTCACTTGGTTATTTTAAAAATATTACCCGACTAATTACTTTCAAATTGGGTATTTTTATTTATTTGTATGAAAGTGTATACAAACAAAATGCATAATGAAATCCAGGCTGCGTAGACCATAAACGTGACTAAAGTTAACAAATCCGAGTTCATAATTAACCCTTACATCGCTATCTTACTTTTTTGTCGTCTGCTGTTTATCATCAAAAACATGCTTTGACAGCACTTTAGAATAATTTACAACATGCTTTGAAATTGAAAAATGATTCTGAAGTGCTGTTAAACCATGTTCTTTATTGAGAAATAAGGCAAGATATAAAAGCAACAGCAGACGACAATTGTTGTGTGTATCGGTCTAATGGTTAATAAAACATTTTCTTCAGCACATAAGAATCATCTCTGACTTTAATGTGCTGGCAACACATGTTTTTGTTGAGAAACAAGAGAATTTTACAGTGTCTATAGCATAAAACATCTGGATTATTATCCCCTCGCCGATAGGCAAGAGGGGAGGATGCAAGAGGGGATATATAGTTAGTCCATGTATGTAACATACTGTGTGATATAACTTAAGCTGCATTTTCTAATCTTATCACCAGAAGATTGACTGTGACATGCACTCAATTTGGTCGCCAGTATAGAACTTTATTCCTCTCACTATTTGTTGTGAGTTTGTTTGTTTATTGGGGTTTAATGGCCTATCAACAGCTAGGGTCATTTAAGGCCGGGTCAATGGGTTTAGTACTAAATACCATATATTACCTGTACAAGTACATGTACATGTTCAAGTACATGTACAAATGGGGGGGGGGGAATCCCTAAATCAGAACTGAATATTTACAATAAAATGTTTTATAGTCAACCCTGAAATCAGAATAATCCTGATCTGATGCCAGGTCCTCGCCACACCAGAATCACTTGAGAATAGATATTAATCATCAGACACATTCACATTCCAGAGTCACCAGATCGCATTCTTAATTGAAGGAGTAAGTGAAAAATGTAATTTGGACTTAGCCCCCTTCTTCCACTGACCATTTCATTTGTATGAAGTCCTTATAGACTTAGCCCCCTTCTTCTACTGACCCTTTCAATTGTCTGAATAGCTAACTGTGCAGGCAGATCCTAACGAGACTGCACAGATGATCAATTGCTTCACTCTTCATACAAGTTATAAGGAGGTGTTTTCATTTGTCAGCCAATTTAAAACCACTTACGGTATTACTGTAGGGTTCAGGAAATCTAGTAAAGGGCGAGGAAACAAGGAAACAGACTAGTGGGCATTTGGGAACGATGACGCACAAAACAGACCTCAAGATAAAAGGGGCATGGATAGAGGAATATCAAAGGAACACACGACATACCCAACAGTCTATGAAAGGCAGCAGAAATCCAGGATAAATTGTGTGAACATACCGTATTTAATCTAATAAACGCCCCTGGGGCTATGCAATCCGTGTGGATGAAAACGAGGAAAGTAGGATCAAAATGTTATTTTCGCATACAAAAGCCATTTTAAACAATGTTTTAAATGACTTTTGTATGTGAAAATAACATTTAGAATGCAAATATGGGATGGGGGCTACTATTAGAGAAGGGGGCTACTATTAGAGAAGGGGGCTACTATTATGGGGTATTAACCCATTTCATGCTGAGGATATGCCATTTTGATTGGGGAAAATCATAAACATTTTCTTTAAATGTGCTTAGAAGTATATGTCGCGACCATCATTTGAACCGTATCATCGAGACGGTTCAAATGAGTGGTCACAACATATACTTTCATTGAGAAATAACACAAATAAAAATAAAATATTTAAAAATAAATCATACCAGTAAAGCACAGGTTGAAGTAACGGACCGAGGTCTATAAATACATTAAATATGCCTAAAAGCATCAATAAATTAAGAAAAAAAATAAGCTAAACATTTTGTTTACCCCCTCCATATACTCCATTATATGGAGGGGGTAAAACAAATTTGTTTAGCTTATTTTTTTGTCTTTATTTATTGATGCTTTTAGGCATATTTAATGTATTTATAGACCTCGGTCCGTTACTTCAACCTGTGCAGTAAAGGTGTATTCCGCATGTAATGGGTTAATAGAAATACGGTACTAGACTGTTTCTCTCCTAGATTGTCTGTCGTGCTGGGAATCAGTTATAGCTAACCTCTGTGTCAATTACATGTGATTACAACAGGGAACTAATCATACAAGCTGCATAGTTAACTCTTTGCATGCTAGCGGTGAAAATATCCGCCAAACGAATTAGGATTATGTTTTATTTCTCTCTGTAAAATTAAATATGTCTTGGAATTTCATTAGAATTGAGTCATCAGGACTCCATTCTAATAAAATTCCAAGACATATTCATGAAATTTACAGTGAGAAATACATGTATGATGATTTCTTGTCCGCTATTTTTGAACTATTTATAGCCCACAAGTTTCCCAACATGCAAAGAGTTAAATGCAATAAGAAAGATGGCACATCCACTTATATGGCGGTTGCTGGAGAAATGGGTTTTGCGACCAGTGTAGATCAAGATCAACATGTGTATCAACACAGTCTGATCTGAATACTGTTCGCCATTCCATCAATGAAACAGGAGTGTGCTAATTGATCAGGAGCTACACTGGTCACAAAACCCATAAGCCCCAATTTTACAGTCACTGGGCACATTTCTGGCTATTCTAACAGACAATTAGTTTACAGATTATCATCCCTTTCCACCCAGGATATAAATTCCAAATTACTTTGTTATTTGTACATGCATATATTTTAATAAAATATACAAGCTTTGGGTATCAATACGATATGTTGAAGAATACGTCAAGACGTGGGGTTTTGGTAACTGATGTATACTAAAATATAGTAATTATTGCTTTTACAATAGTTATAAACCATTATGAATAACAATACATAATAAAAGCGTCCCTCCCTCACCACATTTTATTCCTTTTTTATTTTTATTTATTTAACCCTTTCACCCCTAGGTAACTGGAATGGATTTTGATATGTTAATTTTGCAACCAATCCCATGGTCACAAAATGATTTTCAGACTAGTCCATTTATGAAAATGGGATGTTTTTCAACTTTTGTTCTAAAAAATATGAAAATTACTGGCAAAAAGTGCAGATCCTGATGAGACGGCTCGTCACGAGCCTGCTCATCTGGATCTACACTGTTTGCCAATGCCACTGTACAGGCATGTGGTGTTGAAAGGGTCAATGGTGTCAACAGCTAAGCCCATTTTAGACCGGGTTAATGGGATCGAAACCCGCATTTGACCTGTATGGATGAGACGAAAATCCCAAAATCAGAACTGAATATTTACATAAAAAAATATTCGGCTTTGAAATAAGAGTAACCTGATCTGGTACCAGGTCGTCCCCAATCCAACTATGTTTTAATGAGAATCTATTAATTATTTGTCTTTGGCCTTAACTGTACTGGAGTTAATTGATGACGAGAGTAATGTGTGTGAGCCTGCATACTAATCATAGTGGCGGCTGTGTATGTGCACTACACAGGAAACACAACAACAATACAGAACGTTTTCCACTCTCCAGTTGATATGAAGCAATTGGGTATTCAAAATTTTAATTGGGTAAAATAAAATCACACTACTGTTTACACATCAACAGACAGCAATTATTGAATTAGTTTGCTTTGAAATTAAAACATATCTTGGCATTTCATTAGAATTGTCTCCTTGGAGACAATTCTAATGAAATACCAAGATGTGTTTTCATGGAAAATAAGAAAAATATGCTATATTTGTGTTCTGTTTATTGTTTTCTGCAGCACGATACAGGTACCACAACAATTTGTTATTGCTTTTTTGATACATCGCTACTTCGGATTTCAATTGGGTTTTTCGCAATTTTAAATGGGAATTTACGCAAAGACGAAGCTTATCTGAGCGCTGATATGCTAATTGTATTCCCATCTGTAATGTAATGTGTTTACCATAAACATAAAACATGCGGAAGGTATACATTTAGCAACAGGGGTGTCAAAATGTTCAAAGAATGTTTTATATCCACAATAATTATACGTTTGTCACCACTCATCAGAACCGTCTCGATGAGACGGTTCAGATGAGTGGTAACAAAATACACTTTTTATATGGATAATTAAATGAAATAATCACATTTGAAATTGTGGAGTTACAATGCATGGCTTAAGTGGAACACTCAATTTGTAACCACTTATTTCAGTACAAGCTAATATATTTTAAATTTTCTCAAAATATTTTTTTTTTTCCAAATTTTCTATTTACAATCAAAATAAATTGTAATGGACATGTAAACTTCATACAATATTAGATTCAATCTAATAATATATGTCTTATAATTGCATGTATGAAAACCAGTTTTCCATTAATGTGTTTAGTGTAACATGGTAGGTTACAAACATTATCACAATCCACTAAGTATATATATTGGATTTTTTTTTAAAAAAAAACCTGGCTATTGGATTGGCCGAAAGCCGGGCGGGGGCGGGGCGGGCGGCGGGCGGGCGGGCGGCGTCCACAATCAATTGTTAAGTATTCCGGCTTCAGTCCATTTCTTTGTTACTGTACCCCTAGGACCACCAAACTTTCACAGCTTCATAATCAAGGGGTGCCCACCCACCATCAATATTACTAACCAACATGTTACTCCTTTTTTTAACTTGACCAATTTTTTCCGCGCAGTCGATTTGGCCATTTTTCATGTAAGTTTTCGCGTTTTACAATGTTAAGTTTTCGTGTTTCGAATCCATTTCTTTGTTACTGACCACCTAGGACCACCAACTTTCACATCTTCATAATCAAGGGGTCCCACCACATATTACTATCCAACATGTACTCTTTTTAGCCAGGTTTTTTGAAAAAAAATCCAGGCTATTGGATTGGCGAAAGCCGCGGGCAAGGTGGGCGGCGGCGGGCGGCGTCCACAATCAATTCTAAGTGTCGTGTTGAGTCCATTTTCTTTGTTACTGTACCACCTAGGACCGCCAAACTTTCACAGCTTCATAAATCAAGGGGTACCCACCAACATATTAACTATCCAACATGTTACTTTGTTTTAACTACGCCATTTGTTTTTCCCGCGCAGTCGACTTGCCATTTTCATGTTAAGTTTTCCGCGTATTACAAAGTTAAGTTTTCGTGTTTAATCCATTTCTTTGGTACTGTACCACTAGGACCACCAAACTTCCACACTTCGTAACCAAGGGGTGCCTACCACATAAAACTATCCAACAATGTGACCATTTTTTTTTAAAAAAAAAACAAAAGAATTAAAAAAAAAAAAAAAAAAAAAAAAAAAAACAAAAAAAAAACCGGCTCTGTTGGCCAAGTTAGTTTTAAGGCAAAAATCACGGATAGACTAATCGCTGCCGTCACTCCACTATTATTTCTACGTAATTGACTTAGCCATTTTCAACGTTGAAACTTTTAACGACGTCTGGTTAAAGTTTTTTGGTTAAAAACAAGTGTTTCGTGATACAATATCTCTGCAACTGATGTCGCCCATTACCTTGAAACTTCAATTGGGTGTTTATCATCAACCATATATACATACTTACCACCCCAACCTTGCGGCCCCTGTGCCCAATGCAAGGGTCAAATTACTTTGAAGTTTGTGGGTGTACTATATCTCTGCAACTCGCTATCACCCATTACTTTAATACTTCACATGGGTGTTATCATCATTGGCCACACCCGCTTAGCAGAAAGCGCGATAATCGTCGGCATTTTTGCATACGTCCGTCCGTACGTCCGTGTGACCGGTTAAAGTTTTTTTCGTTTTAAAGTTTTTCCATCTACTATATCCTATTGGTTTTAGTGTCCATGGCCTCGCTCCAAGGCGCGACATGCAGGCCACGGCCAATCTAGTCCACAAAAGTGGGTATAATTAGTTATCCAAGGTGTCAATGCTTCAAAAAACCTGGCCTATCGGCTTGCCTCGTTTTCTTGTTAATCCATTTAGTTTATAAACTAGAAAATGTGTTCATAAGAGCCGGATGGCCCAACGTATCGTCTTTATAGTAAACAGGCAAAATTAAAAATCCAAAAGAGGGAGATAATCCATGGCTCAGTGTCAAAGCAAAAGTAGAAAATTCACTTTTGTGCATAACACACCGTAAAAGAAGATGCATGTTTCCATACCAAGCATCAAAACCTCCAGCATTATTTTCATAAGTGTTACCAAGTACAAGGCAAATATTGTGAAAATCTAAACGAACAGGGGGAGATAATCCCTATTTCATGACCCAGTAGTCGAAATCCAAAATCGAAATAAACTTTGCGCATCAACTCATCAATTCCATAAGGAAGATACATACCAAGAGATACAAGGCAAACTTGGGAAATTCTAAGTTGAAAAGGGGGATGAAAATCATGACCGGTGACTCACCCAGTAAACAAGGCGATCGTCACGAAGGTCCCAAATCACCAAGGGCAAGGTCACAATATCATGAAGTCCAAACGTAATGATACGAGTGTTCCACGGTGGACCCAAGATCACACAAATGACAATGGTAAATAGCCATCAAAGTGAGGAAGCTATTGGTGAAGTTTGGTAATGATCTGATCCAAAATTATTGATACGAAATTCAAGGTCACCAAGGTGACTGTCAAGGTCACCATAATTACACTTGATGGATAGCTATCAGTGTTAGAAAGCTATTTTTATGTAAAGTTGGTAAATGAATATGACTAACGGATCTGAGATATTCCAACATGAGGACTTATGTCCAAAATTGTTTGACATCAAGTTCAAGGTCACCAAGGTCAAGGTCAGCCAAATTACATTGGTGATAATCCGTCCAATGTGAAGCTATTGGTGAAGTTTTGGAGATCATCCGACAACTCTGATCGAGATATTTAACATTTGTATGTACGCTCCAAAAGATTAACATGAATGTCAAGATCACCCAATGTGAAGGTCAATGCCACACCCAATGAACACTAATGGATACAGTAGCTATGAATGTGAGGAAGATATTGATGAAGTTTTGGTCCATGATATAACTAAGATATTCACACACTTGGATGTACGTCCAAAATTGTTGGACATCAGCAGTCAATTCACCCGAATACAAACACACTGTTCGATAGCCATCAATTGTGACAAAGCTATTTAATGAAGTGGTTGTAGGGATCCGACTAACGATCAAGAGATATGTGAAATTTGGACTAATGTCCCAATTTATGTCCCCACAAAGGTTTAGATCACCAATGTGAAGTCATCAAAGGCATTGGATGGATAGCTATCAATGTGAGGAAGCTATTGATGAAGTTTGGTAATGATCCGACTAACGGATCAAGAGATATACAAAATTTGGACTATATCCAAAATTTACGTCACACGGTGAAGGTCACGCGAATGACACTGGATGGATAGTTATCAATGTGATGAAGCTATTGATAAAGTTTGGTAATGATTCAAATAAAACATCAAAGATATGCACATGTACATTCAGACTACATGCAGCTGATGTCTGTAAGTTAACATTCAACACATGATGGTCAAGCGTATTTGAACTGGACATCGGATTATAAAATACTCATTGAATATTGTGGGGCCTATGTGATAACCAGTTGTGTAGGCACACTAATGTATGTGTAGTATGTTGTCATTAGAGTTTTCCTCAGGAACACAGCTTAACCTTCAGAATGACTGCTACGACAATGGCCCCCAGTACTGATGCGGCAATTATTATCACCACAATAAGAACATTAAATGGCTCCTCTGTATTTGTAGGCTCCTCTGTAGTTGTAGGCGTCTGTGTAGGCTGGCACTCGGGCACCGTTATACTCCCATAATTACAAAGTTCTGAGTCGTCTGTAATAATCTTGCTTCCACCATTCTTACATGACCACGACAGTTTTTGTCCATGCTTGATGTAACCACTGGCATCTACGTTGTTCAACTGTACAAGTGACAGGTCTGCAGCAACATGACAGTCACAGTAGCAGGCCATCATTCCACTAGACCAGACCACCGTCCAGTACAGGACACTCCTCACTTTTATTGCCCACCGCGGATGTTGATCCGCATGCAGACTAAATATAGCAAGAGAATGGTCTTCTTCCCAGGAAATCATATGTATGCAGCTCGAGTTTAATCCTGGATATGGCTGCTAGTAATCTGCGAACAAGTTGTAAATGTGATCCAGTTTGTCCATTTGCCTGGCACTAGACATCGGGAAACCATTAGCAATGTATCCACGACACGTGACCTTTAATAACACTTGTATACTCCGTTCTCCACACCATTAAAAACTGTAAGTAAGTCTGTGTGGGTTTGCATGAGCAATTTCCGCAACTCAGGGCAGCTGACAATATTACAAGATGGGGCATAATATGGCATCCAAATCCAATCAGTTTCTACAAATCAAATTAATGTTCCCCGATACTGTGTATCCTTCATTTGCAAGCAAATAGCATGTGTCGTTTTCCTGCTACGTACGTGACCTCATTACAACATGGCCATTTAAGGTTGGTGGTTCAATGTGCCCACATGTAATTAGCTTTTGCATCAAAGTCCCGTCAGTCCAAGGCCGCAGCAAAGCTACGTAATGTGCATCAACCTTGCTCCAAGCCTTGGGCTTGTACACAAGTGCTAAACACTGGTACAATTACCGTCCCTTGCCTTCAGTATGGGCGTGGATCCAGCGCCAGTCAGACTGGCGTTAGAATGCTGGTGGCTCACCACAATCAACCCGATACGCATACAACTCCTGAAATAAACCAGACGTATGTATTTGACGCAACAACTAAAACCTCCCTTATTTAAAAATCATGGACATCTGAAACGAGCAATGACGTTACAAGTCGGCACATGTATGTCACTTCGCCCACTTTAAAAATGACTACATTTTGGATGAAATTGCATCAGCTGCAGAGACATTAAAAAAATAAAAACAATTAAATCCCTGGCCACAGGAATGTCCATAACAATGAAGAAGTAATAGCAGATAGGACTAAGCTCGCGGAGCAAGATGTCCCGCCTGCGCGCAGTTTGATAGTACATTACATGACATAATAAGCTGTAAAAACCGACCTAAATTTATATACTAGAAACATTTTTTGGAGTCCGTGACCGTGACCTGGGTTACGGACACCATGAACTTACCTGCAATGATGTGTGAATGTTCTACAAATGCATTGAAGGAAATATAAAACATTCCATCAAGGGAAACAGATGTTACAATAAAATTCAAAACTGAGCATTTCTAAGCCGTGACATTGACCTTAGCGGGCACCATGGCTTTCTGTAGAATCTGCCGGATGTATGCTATAGTTTACAACCCAAAAGTATTAAAGCATTCCATCAAAGGGAAACAGACGTAATAATCAAACCCGGAATGTTTCTAAGCCCGTATCCTTGACCTTTGGGGTTAGCGGCACCATGGGCTTTCTTTAAGAATGATGCGGGAATGTTGTTTCAAATGCATGTATGGAATATTAAAGTATTCCACTTGTGGAAACAGAAGTTACAACGAATTAACCTGAGCGTTAAGTATTAGAAACATAGCCAAACGCAAAAAAACTTAACATTGAATGCATGTGTAAAAGTAGGTCAATGAACCAATTAAAAACATGGCCAATGTCACATGGGCTCCCTATGTGTAAGATGGTTACAACCACAGTGTGGATGTATACCAAGTTTGGAAGGTCGTAGACTTTGTAGTATTCCTGAAACTAAAGCCCGGGGGGGGCCCCCCCTAAATGCAAAAACTAACATTTGAATGCATGTGAAATGATAACGTCAAATAACCACGAACAAGGACCAAATGTCCATGGGCTCCCTCTACTGTGAGATGGTTACACAACTAGTGATGATGTATTACCGGAGCATACCATCAAGGGAAACAGAAGTTGTAATAAATTAAACCGAGCGTTTAAGTTTTATTCCGATTGTACAAAACCGGATATTTCTAAGTCAATAACCTTGACCTTTGGGCTTTCTGTATAATTGATGCGGGATGTTGTTATAAATGCATGTATGGAACATTAAAAGCATTCCATTGAGGGACACAGAAGTTTACAATGAATTAACCCGAGTGTTTTAGTTTTAGAACAATAGCTAAACGCAAAACTTAACGTTGAATGCAGTGCAAGTAGGGGGGAGTCCAATGAACCATGAAAACTAGGTCAATGTCACATGGGCTCCTTCTGTATGATAATTGTTTACACCAAAGAGTTGATGTTACCAAGTATGGGGTCAAAGGACTTAATCGCTTTCCTGGAAACGTGAGCAAATGCAAAACTTAACGTGAAATGTTTGACGCCATCGACACTGCATACGCCTGACGGATAAGCTAATGCCTATGTCCCCGCTTCTGCTAAGCAGGCAGGGACAAAAACTAGATGGTCCGGTAAATCCAACAAATGCTCCCGATGGACGCCTGCATTAAATTAAAGACCTGACCCTGTGTATTGGTGTAGGTATTGTCACGCCCAGTGTGACACGTGATAGTTTACTGTTAGGCTCGGAACACCAAGCACGTGTGCAAGACAAACAATGTATACATTAGAATGATGATGTATTACAAATGGAGATATACAACAAATAATGAATTTTCAAGACAGAAACGACAACGTCCCTCTCGAGGGTTCACCAAGCACAGTCACACAACCAAGCACATACACGATTCTTGGAACAGGTAAGTATCATATAACAATGTTTCATCACGTTTTCAAGATACGAACTTAAGAGTTTCTGTTATCTAACTCTGGTTCGCCATGATGACGGTGACGTTTTATATCGTCGTTCAGTTACATTTAGATTATCGACAACTTGTCGGGTGGGGCGAATAACACCACATGGGTGGACGTCCTTTGAGATTCATCTCGTCCTTGGACGGAATTACGTCACCGGAATAATAACCCCGCTCGTTACGGCCCTGTCCACACAAGAGCAGAGTCCCCGCTGGTACACGGAGTCTTGTAGAGGACCGCCCAGAATATGATCGGTGCAGGCGTACTGGTTCTACGCAATAACAACCAGATAGACGAGCCGTCCGCTGGTTCTTGCTGGCTGGCTGGCATGACTGGCTGGGACTACAAAACAACAACGTGTTTGTTACCAGAATGTAACGTGTTATAAGTCTCCATAATAGCACAGTAGTGGCACATGCAATCATTATATTCATTTGCATGGTAATACTCAACAACCTCGTAAATTACAATTATTAATCATGATAAATTGCACTGTACACAAAGAAAGTTCACTAGTTGGAAGAAGGGGCTGATGGCAATTCATATGTCAGAGTATAACGATATAACACATTAATGAACAGCCACTATATCTAGTGTACACAACAATATACTATTCACAGCCATACATGTGAATATCGACGTCATTCACAGTTATTTACCATTTAGTAAACAAACATTAAATTGCGACCGGCCTTAACCTGGATCCAACTACTCGTGGCCAATTGCGCTAATTTAATAAAGAGCAACAGATGCCAGGTATTTCCTGTGCATAGCTCACAAGTTAATACATTACTAATTATAAACACAGTATACCTAATCAACATCAGGATTCTCAACAGGCTGACCAGTCCACCTAAAGCCATCAGTGATTTAAATACATTATACGTCACAACATTGTCCATATTACAGCTTACCTGACGTATAAATCAGTGCAATTAGTAGCAGCACCTGTCTGATCAGGTCTATCCTTGGTCGTAATAGCATTTTCACTATTTACAATACACTGTGAACGAAACATGACTTAATTAAAGAATGTACAAGACGTCTTGGATTGGAGTTGTACATAAGTCCAACATTAGAGTGAAATGAAAGTCTCCGGAAAATTCGCGTTACAATTGTTACAGGTTAAAATTGGCAATATGCACATGTCTGTTACAGGGCGCATGACAACATATTGGACTCTGTATCGTAATTATAAAAATGCATAGCTAAATATTTAGTAAACATTTCAATCGTTTTTCGCTCATTTAGTTTTTTTTTTTTTTTACACTTTAACAGATTTAGCCTCTACAATTAGTTATATGCACCAACCAACTCAGAATAATATGCCATTACAATACTTACGGAATGCTCCCACATGCGAGACCTGTAATCGTTAACATTTACACGTAAAGCACGAATGATTAATGATTCAGTTCGATTTGATCAAGGGAGGATAATCTACACCATCGGAAACATGCCCATTAACGGCTATTATTGACCAAGCAATTGGTCAAAAAGGGTTCCAAATAACTCAAGGTAAACATAATAGTGCAGTATTATCGAGGAAACTATTATAAAGCCGGGAGAATTGCCGGTCTTGGATGAGTCGGACGTTATTTGCAGCAATTAAAGTAAATAATAAACATATGTACTTACCACGATTCCCCAGTGAAAGCTTGTGGTCACAAAGTTATCACAGAATGGTTGAATGGTCCGACTCCTAGAATATGGATACGATAGATTAATACATCTCTAGTGCATAAGATTCCCCCATTGTCCGCATTTCAATATAAGAACTCCGTTGCCAACATTTTGGCTTACAATTTTGCGTAAGTGGACTAATGTTTCTAACAGTCAGTCCTAGCTCATGAGATATCTGGCGAAATGTCTGTAATAATTCAGTCATTAGAAGATATGACCTACACGGTATTCTCCGGCTAGCATCCAAGTCTGCATAAACAGAGTAAACCATTCGTATAAACCGGATGCCAAAATCCAATACAGGTGTACGTGCAATGGTTCGGATAAGCTCTATTATCTCCAGCGGTGTTATTCCACGGGAGTGATATTTCACACACGAAGACCCTATTCGATATCGTTACAAGAGGCAATTCGTGTATTTCAAATGTGTTCAGTATTGTGTAATCCAGTGATACAAATGATGGATGAAAAGAAGACAGCGGATACAATTCTTGACAAGTATGCTCTATTAATCACATAAATACTGATCAATGTGTATTAGTTGATATCGGCAAGCGTCACATAGATATAGCAGATTAGAAAAACGTATAACGTAAACACTAACAAATTATAAATAATTTGACCTTGGCTCTGCTCCAGGCAACATGGGTAGGGTATAACAATGAAAATAGGGGGGGGGGGGGGGGGGGGGGGCGGATGGTGATCAATGTTATATGAAGTTTCAGTTGAATATCGCTAGCGGTCACATAGATATTATGCAATTTGAAAAAACTTTACCGTAAGCTTTAACAAAAATTCAAAGACAATTGACCTTGGGCTCCTGAAGAAGCATGGGTAGGGCCGTAACAATGAAAATAGGATGGTGATCATGGTAATGAAGTTTCAAGTTGATATCCAAGCAGTCTCACAGAGAAATAGCAATTTGAAAAAGTTTAAAGTAAAACTATTAAAACAAAAAGAGTTAAACGTTCATTTGACCTTCACCTGGGCTCCAGAGCAACATTGGAGGGTATAACCAAAGAAAATTTAGGATGGTGATCAATGTTATATAAAGTTTCAAGTTGATACCCCCAAGCAGTCCAAGATATAGCAATTTGGAAAAAGTTTAACGTAAAACTTTAAAAACTACAAAAAGTTTATGTCATTTGACCATCACCTTTGGCTTCCAGAGAAACATTGGTAGGTAGTACATTGAAAATATGGATGGTGAACATAATGTGTAATATGAAGTTTCCAAGTAGATATCACCAAGCAGTCACAGAGATATAGTCAATTTGAAAAAGTTTAACGTAAAACATTTAAACAATAAGGTTTATGTCATTTGACCATCACCTTGGATCTCCTGAGCAACATTTGGTAGGTAACAATGAAAATAGGATGGTGATCATGTGTAAACATGAAGTTTTAAGTTGATAATCCTAAGCAGTCAAGAGAATATAGCAATTGAAAAACGTTAACGTAAAACTGGACGCCGGACCAAAGCGGTAACAATACGCGCCCCTCCCCCACCCCTTTTTTCGGAGCATAAAACAGTGTCTATTAGCAAAATTCTAAGGTCCACTCCTCCCCGAAGTAGAAAGTAAACAAAGAACGCTTCAAATGCACACTTGGAAAGTCACTCCGTCATAACCTTTGGATGTAATGCCAGTGTAATAAAATGTTAATTAGAGTTATTTACTCAGAACATGAACCGGGCAGCTGTCACAGCCGAATCCCATTGCCTGAGACAGTGAACACGTGTACAGGTAGGCTATGCCCGTGGTGATCGACCACTTAAATACGTTATGTCCGCGGTGACACAGTGCCAAAAGACCATAAAGGCACATGTGTTTTAAAACCTGGGTTTTAAGCTGAGACTTAGCTGCACGTTTTCCGCTTTTTTTTTATAGGCAACGGTGTTGCACTTTGCGCTACCCAGTAGAAATGTGCGTAATAGCATTTACACTTCCCGCACTCAAAAATAGAAAAAAACCAGCAGCGTTGACGTTCCGTACACTTATATTGTTATTGAGAGACAATTCTACAAAATGACACAAATTTTCCTTACGATAAGCTATTCTAATAAAGTGCGTACATTTTTGTATTAGCAAAACGAACATTGGAAAGACTACTCCATCATCACTCTTATGCAATCAGCTCCAGATCAGCTGCGTATTTGCGTAATACCCAATTAAAATTGCCAAAAAAACCCAATTGAAAATCAGAAGTAGCGAATATCAAAAAAAGCAATAATACGTTGTGGGTACATGTATCAAGCTGCAGAAAACAATAAACAAACCACAAATATAGCATATTTTTCTTATTTTCCATGAAAAACCAGTGTATTTCATTAGAATTGTCTCCAGGAGACAATTCTAATGAACATGCCAAGAGTATATTTTCATTTCGACGCAAACTAATTCTATAAATTGCAGCTGTTGATGTTTAAACAGTAGTGGATTTTTAGTTTACCCAATTAAAAATGTTGAAATACCCAATTGCTTCAGAATTTGATAATGAGAAAATAAACTCAATTACTAATTCCATAACTGGAGCCCTGTGTAATTCAAGTGTAAGCGAAATGTAATTATATTTTAAGTACTACTCGGAAACTTAGCGGAGACCCGCCATTTATAAAATAGGTCACAATAAACAACCCTTATGTCGGAATAAAAGGATAATCCAGGTCAAGTAGGTAAATTTAACCATGTTATTTATTGGAAAGTGCAAGTTTTTTAACAGAACTACAAGTATTAAACCGCTCGTCATCAAAAATGCCAGTACCGAATTAGAAACAAAATGCAACCCCCGGGGCCCCCCCCCCCCCCCCCCCCCCTCCGAAATGTATCCTCCCCCCCCCCAAAAAAAAAAATTTTTTATCCCCCCCCCCCCCCCCCCGTTGTGGGGGGGGGTTTGATTCGACCACTAAATACGTTAATCCCGGTGGGACACAGTTCCAAAAGACCAAAAGAAAACATGTTGTACTGTAGCTGAGACATAGCTGCACGTTTTCCGCTTTATAAGGCACGGGTTGCACAATAGCGCTACAAAGTAGCAATTTGCGTAATAGCATTTAAACACTTCCCGCCACTCAAAAATAGAAAAAACCTGCTAGTTCGATGACGTTCGTACCTCCTATATTGTTATTGAGAGACAATTCTACAATATGACACAAATGTATTACGATAAGCTTATCTAATAAAGTGCGTACATTTTGTATTCGCCAAAACGCACATTTGGAAAGACTACTCCATCATAACTCTTATGCAATCACGCTCCACCCACCCATTTCCATACACTATACCTTGCAGCCTTTTCCAAGGTATAAAAGAGTTTGTGAAAATGCCATAGCCAGGATTAATTTGTGGCTCGCTCAAACACAGCAATTAAGTTTCGATTCTTTCTGCTGATTTACGTCTCTGGGCAATAGATTAATAGCACTAGACCCACCAACATATTCCCTTTAAACATTTGTTGTTTTAGTACATTTGTATATTGTTATTTGTACGCATTTTAGCACGACCAGCGTCCAGAAGGAATTTCTCTGTCCGAAACAATCCAACACAACCCGCTTCACGCATCGCCACCTGATTGGATTGAACAAATATAGTATATTTTAGATACTCCAGTTCGGGTTTCCCGTGACGTCATTATTGATAATTCCTGACGAATATAACAAAGGAAATCCGAAAGCAAAAGTTCGCGGAAGGCTATGTCGAAATGTTGGGACCAAATCAAAATAAAATGGACGTTTTAGATAAGTCAAGGTTAGTGATTATGACATATTAGTCACAAATTGTAACAATTAAGTTAACTGATGTTTATTCAGTGATCCACGTCAAATATATCGAAAGTGTATGGGAAATTCTCCCCGATTTTACACATAATTTATGCTTCCACAACCCACAAAATGGTGTGCTATTTATTCGGACATACAATTATCGCTTTGGTAGCTATTTGCCCGTAAGAACGAAATCAAAGCAGATGCTTGAAGAGAATATATGTTGAAGACCTAAGACATTTATCGATTACCAGAGACATAAGTCAGTAGAAAAAATCAAAATGTGTGGTTTTTGAGCTAGCCCCGAAAATAAGGGCAGTTTGGCGAAGCTGTTTTCTTAAGGTAGAGTGTATGGAATTGGTGGGTTGGGTAACGTTTTTCAAATAAGCCAAAGTATTGGGTCCTTTGTGACAACAACAAAGAAAAGATGGCTTCCTTCCATGAAAAGGATTTTCCAAGGTCTATTATTTTTTTGGCACTTTACTATTCTACATTAAAGATTTTTTTTAAAAAAGTAATAAAATATACAGTTTACTAAATTATTGACCTACAAGCAAACATGTTTTTGGGTATGCACTTCCGGATTGCTCCACATTTTTTTGAATGGGTAAAATTGTAGCCGGTAAGAACTAATCTTAGAGCAAATTATTGTAGCTAGGACCCGAATGGGGCTGTTAATGTGAACCATAATTTTATAATGGCCAGTAACACTATAATTATACAGACACTTAATAAAAATACAAATCAATAAAAAGCTCCGTAAGGTGCTAATTTGGAGGTAAATGTTTTATTTCTCCAATAAAATTGCAAGTTGGGAATGCCTTAGAATCTTACTCAATGAGACGCTTCGAAAGGACTCCCAACTATCATTTTAGATGAGAATTAACAAAATATCACCCCAAGTTGGGTACAAATTACCACCTTAACTGGAGTTATCTGTGAAATAGTAAAAGCCATTCTACAGTTCAGAGTTCATAACTCTACTAAAAGAGTATTTCCAAATGTGCGTTTGAAGCGTTCTTAGTGTAAATGATACTACTACTACGCACATTGTCACAGTGTAGCCGTGTTTGATTTTAAAAAGCGAATTTAGGTTAGTGAGATGCGTTTTTAGTGTAGTTTACACTTGAAAGATTTATGTTAGTGTATTAGCAACTGTAAAATCTATGCAGAAAACCCACCCCAATCAGCGGTTTCGACACGCTGTAACAAGTTGTATAGGCCAGTAACCAATACGACTTCCTGTTGCTTTTCTTTCAATGTGACGCTGCGGGGATTATGCCAGTATTGTACATGTAACTTTCATAATTACATAATCTTCAGAGCCCGGGCGCATTTAATTGTTTTGTACATTGTTTAGACAAGTGTTTCATGTAATATACAAACAAAAATTGACCATCCAAGACACTCCAATAATCAACTGTTGACCCAATCAGAACCAGCCACAACACTCACATTAAAATAATTATGTTGGACCCTATATTTTAAGTAAGACAAACATGTATTCCCTGATATTCTGCAAGTATAAAAACTACTAAAAGTATTAGATTATAATATCATTTTCTTAATTTCTTCTAGAACACAGATATCAATTGACAGAATATTTTAAAATGTCATAATTACTAACCAAAGTACGAATCAGATCTGAATTCGCCACTCTGCAGGGGAATTCTATGCCTATGGGAGGAACTGTAACGCGGGGAATGTACGGTACGGGAGGGTCACAGAAGTTACAGGCAGCAACTACACAGTGGAATTACCTAGGTTCAGATAATAAGCCTTCGTTCCAAACCATTTTCCTTTGCCAGTCATAAAAGACAATAATAATAATGCAGATGCTTTCAGATCACGTTTAATTTTCAGTTGTGGTACTGCTATTGTACCCTATTCATATATGGAGCACACTACAGAGGGTTCGTTAAAAGTGCTGTCAACGAGATTGTATCTAAAAGGTCCTGCTTGTTTCCATGTCGTCCATATTGTTTAACTGTATCATCCAGGCGCTTGTAAATAATAAACTGTGACTTAGAATCTGGATTTATGTTGTTTGGGTTATTCCTCATCCTGTATTGCGGCGCACCATTGGCGTCCAGTTGTAAAAAATGGATATGTAAGATTATCAGAAAGAGTGTTCAGAAAACAATGTTCCAACCTTTCCTTTGCCAAGTCATAAATGACAATAATATA
Source organism: Conchocele bisecta (assembly GCA_029237695.1). Classification (NCBI taxonomy): domain Eukaryota; kingdom Metazoa; phylum Mollusca; class Bivalvia; order Lucinida; family Thyasiridae; genus Conchocele; species Conchocele bisecta. The sequence continues at coordinate 59,956,391 of CM055267.1, forward strand.
ATGACAAGATGCTTTTCATACACGTTAATTTTCCAGTTGTGGTACATGCATTTTAACCCTTATCATATATGTGCCCACTACGGAGGTGATTTATACCAAACAACAAGATAACAACAATTCTACAAGTGACGCAGACTGACCGAAACCATGCTTTGTAAATCTTTTCAATAATGATGCTTATGATTGGACAAAATTGGGAATAGCTGAAATAACAACAATTTGAAGGAATTTTTAACCAATTATGCTTAAAACTAGCATTCCCCAAGTTCAATGTGGAACATTTTCCTCCATTTGACAGATCGGTTGTCTTCTGCAAAAATGCCCGTGAAACTGACCATGAACATCTCCTGTGATTAGTGACGCAGTAAGTTATCTCAAATTACCCGATGCGGGTGAAAATCCCAACAAATGTTTGCGCTGCTGTAGGACACAACCTCCCTAGCAAAATAAATGAAAATAATGTGTTTAAGGCCTAACGTCAATACTGTATAATATGTATTGGCAAGTTCATATGATCATTTCAGAATTATCGAATCCAGGTCAGAGCTTAAATTAAGCTGCGTATTTGCGTAAATACCCAATTAAAATTGCCAAAAACCAAATTGAAATCAGCAGTAGCGAGTTATCAAAAAGCAATACAAAATGTTTATGGTACCTTTATCAAGCTGCAGAAAACAATAAACCAGACCAGAAATATAGCATATTATTCTTTTTCTAAGAAAACACAACATCAACACATCTTGGTAATTCCATAAGAATGGTCTCCAAGGAGACAATTTTAAATAAACTGCCAAGACTTGTTTTCATTTCGAAGCAAAACTATTCAATAATTGCTGTATGTATGATGTTTGTAAAAAGTAGTGTGTATTTTAATTTACCATTAAAATTTTAAATACCCAATTGCTTAAGGAATGATGGAGTGACAACCAATTACTACTCAAATTAATTATTTAAACTACTGTCTGATCCACGTTTTTTTTCTGCCGACTATTTTTTGCTATTAAACATAATAAATCTAAAGAAAAATAAAATGTAAGTACTTTTTTCATCAATAACAGCAAAATCTCCCTCCACCACAAAAAAATTATTTGATAAAATTTCATCAAATATTGATTTTATAGCGAAAAACGATTTTCCTATGGGCATTTAACATTTTTTTGGAAATCGACATCCGAAACCTGGCTGGATAGCTTGGGAAGTGATGTAACTAAGAAAACAATTTAGAATTTTTAAAATCGCAACCACAAATAAAAAATTATTAGAAAAAAGTCTAAGTTTAGCCCCCCATGTTAAATTCCCTTAGGGAAATTAGTATTTTTTCGCAATAAAATCAATATGTGACGGAATTTCATTAAATACAATAATTTGTTTTGGGGAGGTAAATTTTTTTGTTATGATGAAAAAGTCTTAACATTTAAATATTTTTAAGATTAAATGTTTTTAATGGCCAAAATTTCGTCGGCAGAAAAACTGGAACAGACAGTAAATTCCTTATCTGGAGCGCTGTATCCTGCTGAAATACATAAATGCTATAGAAAATAACTATTTTAAAAACAGGTATTATTTTGTTATGATACGAGTCGTCTCCGACAAAAGTTAGAAGCCTTGTCATATATATAAGTTATAGCCGATGAAAGCCGAAACACGGCCCCCGAATGCCTGTGGCAGTAATTATCTACAGTGACGGGCGATTTTGTCCTTAGTACGAGTTGACTGTAATGACTACGTTTTGACTAGCACTCCGTCAGTATGATATGTTGCATTAGTTGAAGAAAGCATGTTTAATGATGAAACAACTCACCACTGCTAATCCGAAGACGATAAATCCGACATTCAGACCCTTTGTTTACTCTCTTCTACACCGTTTTACCGCAAAGAAGGCAAATGCCTGCTTGGTTTCAGTTCTGACTCATCCGAGCGAAAGATTCTTAGTCCAATTCAGTATATATCAATGTGTAGCCCCAACCTTAACAAAATTTGCAACATAAACTATTTTACTTGCATATGTGTCGCGAAGTGTTTATATAACATACTAAAAGTCTAGAACAATCGAAGCAGGGAAACAAGATTAATTTTGCATAAATCCAAGATGGCCCGTCGGATACAGATATATCACGCTACTTTTGTCATATTATCATTTGTAAATATTTTTTAGTGCAATTTTACAGTGCTCAAATACATAGCTAAAAAAGGTAAACAAGAGTGCCGCAATTCCACAATAATACGCCATCGAATATGGGCCAGACAGCGAAGAGCAGAAATGAGAAGCGTCACCAAGGCAAGAAACATTAATGAGAATTTGAAAGTCAATAGCATTATTTCTTCATCTCGATGTGCTAAACATGTATACAATTTAGGCAGAGATAGAAAATTAGAGTGTAATGAAGAAATGATAGGGAATTGGTATACAAAAATGTAGAAAAAATTGGTAAATAATTAAAATGGTTTTATATTTTTGTTAAAAAATATTTTTTCGCATAAAAACACCAATGTGCACATGTTCAATATGTGTAGAAGATGTGTGTATAGTTTCAGATCGATCGACTGAAACGTTTTCGAGGAGTTTGTGTACACAAACTTGGTACCTCAATATACAATTGTATAGAACAATGTACCAAAAATGGCTAAGTTAAAAAGGTGATATTTTTGTTAAAATATATTTGTTCCGCTTAACAACACCAAGGTCACATCTTCAAATAAGTGTACGAAGACGTGTGTATAGTTTCAGAACGATCGACTAAACGGTTTTGGTAGGAGTTGTGTACACAAAACTCTGTAATCTAAAATTATAAGTATAGGGTACAGATAATAATATAGAATTGTATAGCAAAATGTAGAAAACAATGGCTAAGTTTAAAAAGGGATATTTTTTGTTAAAAAATTATTGTTCCGGCAATAAAAACACCAAGGTGCACATCTTCAATATGTGTAAAAACGTGTGGTATAGTTTCAGAACGATCGACTTGAACGGTTTTTTGGACGAGTTGTGTACATAAAACTCTGTAACTTATGTAAGAATTGATAGAAAAATGTAGAAAAACAAAGAGTTGTCCAAAACAACGAAGCACGCCGGTAGGCAGCCAACACTCACCCTTGCACAGTTGCATAAAAAAAACATGAATATTATATAACTTGACCTTTGGGTTAAGGGTGCGTGCGGTGGGCCTTGACATTGGGTACAGTGGTTCAAGTGGGACGTGGGTTTGCTATAGCAATAATAATAGCATATTAAGATGAAAGCATGTATGAAATATCATGAGCACCCAGAAAACAGAAGTTTTAAAACGTTACGTTAATAACGCACAACGTTGGTGGATTTTTCTACAGTATGAAAGCTTATTCACATGAGGAAGCATACATGAATGTGCTAAGTTTGTGACATTGACCTTGAGGAAAGGGGATTTGGGGTGGGTCCATGGATTTTGCTGTAGCACAATAGAGGATCATCAGAAGAATGCCTGTAAGAATACAAGCGTTCCTGTAAATAATCAGAATTTACACAACATTACCCCAACATTAAGTTTATGAACCAATGCTAAGTTTGTGACCTACCTAGACCTTTGGGTAAGGGGTTTGAGTGGTGGGTTTTTGATTTGAATACAGCATTATAAGGTCATCTGAAGAATGCATGTATGAAATATCAAGGCGTTCCAACGAAAGGAAAACAACGTGTTAGAAACATTTACCCCAACGTTAAGTTTTATAATGTGCTAAGTTTTGTGACCCTTGACCCTGGGGTAAGCCTACTAAGAAGGATGGGCGGTGGGTCATGGATTTGCAATAGCACGATAGAGTATCATCAGATTACGTTCCCCTGTAAAGAAACTAGAAGTATATGAAAATAAAATTACTCCCAACGTTAAGTTATGAAGTTGATCCTAGGGAAAAAGGGGGGGGTGGGTCATGGATTTGCTAGTAGCACAATAGAGGATTCTTCAGATGAAGCATGTAAGAAATAACAAAGCGTTCCCTGTAACGAAACAGAAGTTTTTTAATTTTTTTTTTATATTTTTAAAATAACCAACAACATTTAAACCGAACGATTAAAGTTATGAACTATGCAAAGATTTGTGACATTGACCTTGGGGTAAGGGTTTTGAGTTGTGGGTCATCGATTTGCTACAGCATGATAGAGGGTCATCTGAGGAATAGCATGCAATGACATATCAAGCGTTCCATGGAAGAAACAGATGAATAAGACATTTACCCCGACGTTTAAGTTTATGAATGTTGCTAAGCTGAGTGACCTTGACCTTGGGGTAAGGGTTGGGTGGTGGGTCAGGATTTGCTACAGCATGAATAGAGGGTCATCTGAGGAATGCATGAAATGAAATATCAAGGCGTTCCATGAAAGGAAACAGATGTTATATGAAATTTTACCACAACGTTAAGTTTATGAATGTGCTAGAGTTTGTGACCTTGACCTTGGGTAAGGAATGGTTAGTGGGTCATGGATTTGCTACAGCATTATAGAGGGTCGTCCCTGGGGAAGGACATGTATGAAATAACAGGTGTTCCATAAAAATGAAACAGACGTCTAGACATTTACCCCCAACGATTAAGTTTGTGACTCTGACGACGCCGGGGGTATGCCATAAGCCTTCGTGTACTTTGTGCAGCGAGCTAAAAATGGCTAATTTAAAAAGGTGATATTTTTGCTAAAAACAATATTTTATCGGCAAAAAAAACACCAAGGTGCAACATCTTCAAATATGTGCATGATGTGTATAAGACATGTTAGTTTCAGATCGATTGACTGAACGGTTTCGAGGAGTTGTGTACACAAACAATGCACTTTTTCTGTCAGCCGCCCGCCCGCCCCGCGGTAAAACATATACGTACGTTTTTTTTAAAAACGGTGGTATAAAAAAAAACCTCTGATAATGATACTATATATACATATCGAGGTGGAGACTCGTTAATTCAATGGTAATATCCACATATTTCCTGCATAAACTAATATACAAGTAGTTTTGAAATAGAAGATAATAAGATTCTTCAAATCAATTCACTCACCTCAATTTGATACATCCATTCGTATTAATATGGTCAGTTGGTTATAAGTCTACTACAATAGGTCGGACTAACTAGGTTGTTACGTTTAGTGCGTGTCACACCTCTGCATACGCCACATCCCTGTGAGTCATGTCAAGTCCATGTTTCTGATGGTACCACGCTTTGAATCGCCAATCAGTTTTACATATACACCTGATAGTCTTCAGAAGATTTCGGAAGCAAGTGGAAAAGTATGGTCTTTATAGTAAGTAACTTGTTTTACAACAAACCCTCCCCAATCATTTGTAGCCAGTTCATCTCTGAAATCAATCTAGTTTATGTACATGAAGGTACACCCTCATACTGTGGTATGTGTCGCTGCTGCGGATGTGGGTATAGTGCATCGCAACTGTACACAACATTGTATCTGCGATACTTTGATAGTAAATTCTGTAGCGAAGGTATCTAGTCCTTCTGATATAACCCCAACCCTAAAATCTCACTAAGTACACTCTCACCAGCGCACACAACACATCTTTTGCGCTGCTATCAACGTACACTTATGCAAATTCCTTTTAAATGTTTCGTCATTCATTAACATTCGTCATTGCCATGCCCTTACCTATACCGAAGATCCCGTGATGCAATGTCACACCCTGTAATCTAACATATGTCTGACAGATCCAGAAATCTAGAACCCTGTTGTCATGAATACGGTGGTACTAGAAATCCACAATCAATCTACATTATTCACATTCTCTTTTTCATCTCAAAGTTGCAACAAGTTTCCCCTGGCCCCTATTGCATCTGCTAACGAGGGCGTTTTTTGAGTCGGTCTTAGAAAACCAATGAATCAACAGAGATGACGGGATACTGCACAGTATTCGTATTTAAATACGTTTGACCAGTCACATCCGATCTACTGGAAACTAGACTGTAAGTCGTTTGGATAAAGCCACGTGGATAGACATTAAATTGCTTAAACTGTCTACTTTAACTGAAGGTTTGTGTTACGAGGTGTCACTGCTTTGTGTAGTCGTTTTTGAAACGAATAAACCATTAAGTCTTGCTAATCATTCGTATAGTACATTGGACCCAATTTCATTTGCCCCTGTTGACATTTGATTGAGAAACAGATGACACGCGCGTTTCTATATTTCGCAACTCAAAATCTTCGTTGAACGGATTCCTTTCAGAAGAAATAATGAGAAAGTTTGCGTGTCTTTGTAGTCTCTCCACTTTCCTTGCTAACCATATTCAATGGTTAGCCACTAATGTGATACTGGCTCATCAGAGCTCCTGCATACCAACTGTTATTTCTGCGCATGAAGATAATGATAATAACCAATCTGCTTGCAGTTACTTTGTCCATGCCTTTCCCTCTAGTCATATCTCAAGTCGCAATTTTACACTTCTAATAAGACTGTTCAATGACCATAAATCGCATAAGCAGCCCATTACTTGACGCTCCTACAAACAGCATAACGTAGTTTTGTTGTTGTGTAGTCTCGGTCTTGCATCATCTTGCAAATACACATACGCTGAATTTCAGATTTGGATTGTGGCCTTATACGGCAGCGAAGAAACGGAAAAACATCATAAGCGATAGTGTGAGTGTAAAATTAAGTTCCCTATCACATTTTCTCTCTGCTTTTATAAAAGTTCTTAAATAAGTATATTCATTTTCCATATACATGAATCAAAGTGCTGCTGTTCGGTATTCTTTTCAATGACTATTTTCCCTGAGAAACCGAGATATTGACGTTAAAAAGATCAACTTTCAAATTGAAAGTTTCAACAATATACTCAACAGTAAGATTAACGGAAAGAACGAACGTCTATATATTTTGCTAACTTCTGTGATGTCGCCATGGTTTTCAGCACTATAATTATCTAGAGTGATATGTCCAAATCTCATTAACACTTCGAGCAGGTCCCTCATTTAACGACGGGGTTCAATTATCAAGCAATGCCATTTCTCTGTCCTTATGTCATTGCACATCAAAGCTCCGTGAGACAAGGATTGAATTCAGAGCGTTTTTATCTACTAGCAAATGACCCCTGCTATCTGCTTTTCCGTTTCAGCATTTGGCAGCAGGTTCCGAGATACCAGAATCCCTGCAAACAGCTGAACAATACAATCCGAGGAAGCTCATGATTGTGTGAAATCACCTAATCATAATACGAAATATCATGCAAACCGTTGCTGGCCATTTCTTTATAAATACGAAGAGATTCCAGTACAGCGTTGATCAAGCGGGTAATTACCGGATTCACACCATATTTCAAATGCATGATCACAAACAAATTTCAAAATTGAGTATATCCCACAATACACAAAGTCACACAAGTTCACATCGATCATTGGCATACAAATAACTGATTATTTGCCTGAGTCCACTGAAATGGAATTTCCTAGTTATTTGACCCTTGACTTTGTGGTGGGAAATGAAACTATGGATTTATGACAGTACCAAACAATCATTTGATCCTTTTTTATCCAGTGACTTGAGCACATTAGAGCGACGCCTGTGACGATGAATTGATGAGAAACATGCACATGAAGTTTCAACCAATCTGTCATACGGTAAAGTAGTTATATCAGAATGGAACACATAGCTGTAAGAGAACAGCATAGCTCGACTACGAGGTTGTCGATGTACACATATCGCTATGAACAAAGCAGATGGCCACGTCCGCATACAAACCTTAACCAAGGTTCACGAAAAAACCTTAACCAATGGTAAAATTAACCAAGTAATTCAAGAGGAAATGTAGGTCAGGGCCAAATATAGATCAGGGGTTATTCAGGGGTTATTGACGTACATCCCTATGAGAAAAGGCTGTCCAAGTATGGGTCTGTAATGCACAATAGTTTCTATCCTACTAGCTTGACTAAAAACCTTAACCAAGTTACTAAAAACCTTAACAAAGGGGAATTAACTAAGTAATTCAAGAGGGAAATGTATGTCAAGGTCATATATAATCAGGGGTTTTGAGTACATCCATATGATAAAAGGTTTGTCCAAGTATGGTTTCTGTAGCACAATAGTACTCCATCTATCAAGCTTGCCCTAAAAACCATAACCAAGTTTTGACCTAAAAAACCTTAACCAAGGGGAATTGCGAAGTAATTCAAGGATAAAAATGTAGGTGAAGTTCAAATATAGTCAGGGTTTTGTTGATGTACACACTAGGAGAATGGAAGTTGTCCAAAAGTATGGTTGGGTGTAGGGCCAAGAGTATTCCATATACAACTTGAACTAAACAAGAATCCGTCCGCCATGGAAGCGGATCGCGCATGCCGAGGCATTGACATTACAAGTAAATAAATGACCTTGACCTTGAGAATTTGGATGCGGGGGTGTGCGTAATGAAGCATCATCCTAACAAACATTGAATGTGAAATATTATCAAAATTTGGCAAAGGTTAAAGAGATATTGTGACGGGCGATTTGTCCTATAGTAGAGTTGACTTTAATGTCTACGTTTTTTAAAACTAACACCCGTCAGTATGATAGTGTGTGCATTAGTTGAAGAAAACATGTTTAATAAAATGATGTAAGCACCTCACCAACTGTCTAAACTGACAACGGATGAATCCGCATGTCATACCCATTGTTTACTTTCTCCGTTTTAAAACGCAAAGCGGCAAATGTCTGGCTTAGTTTCCGTTGTGACACATCTACTCATTGGTATCAAGTCGGGTGGAGTCTTGAGGATCGGCAGATTGAATGCTACAACAAACAACAAGCCGATAACAACCGCTTCTTTTTTTGTACCCACCCGTGCGTGATATCCACAGCTTAGGATATTGCCCCTCAATATGGTGCAATCCTCTACAGCTGACACCTTATATGAATTAACACACACACACTCAGTAGGTCATAGCCTACATATGGTGTCAATCCTCTACAGCCGGTACACCGTATATGGCTAACATCACCACTTTAGCTGTAGGATATTGCCTACATATGGTGGCAATCCTCTACAGCGGTACACCGAATATGGCTTACACAACACACATATGTAGGAAAATTTCCTGCACATATGGTGACAATCCTCTACACGCGGTACACCTTATAGGAAAACAGACAACCAATTGATTTCCCCCATAGACCCTCATTCACACAAACATGACAATCGTCAAACTACCCTGCGACAAAATCGATTTGTGTGTAACTTCCCTTCCTGGAGTCAGTGACCTAAGCCGGTTCCTATAGATCCATTCCCAAACACGGTCATAGCGGGTTGATTTTCATGAGTAATTATTTCCCCTTTTTTGACAGAAACGTCCTACTTTCAGTATTCGAAAACTTCCAACTCACCCCCACAATCACCAAAGTCGCACACAGAAAAAAAAAAAACAATTAACCATGCATGTGTGAGCAGCAAATAAATAATACAATGTTTGGCACAGACCAACCTTTCAATCAGATCTATTATATTATCCTCGCTGTCATAATAATACCAATCAATGCCGTACTCGTTGTCCTGGATAATTTACTCCTTGTTGGTAAGCTGTAACCAGACTGGTTTTTACCGTCTATAGTATTTCATAAGTTGACGTGTCCCTATATGACTGACACAAACAGCTGTAGGATATTGCCTATGTTGTGGGGTCATGAGGTTCGCTAACAGGGATATCACAACGACCATCACAACAACTCCAGTTGCAGTATTTATTCAATGTCCAGTCTAGGATTGGGAGGTGCCCGGGCCAGCTCTGTATTTATAAGAATAAGTGTGTGAACAAGTAAGTTATAGGCGAAAGTGGCAGTTTACGTGGTGTCTCGTCAACTGACTTTGCAAAATGACATTTTTCTTTTAGTGGAAAAATTACAGAGGACAAACGCGGCAATAACATGCATGAGCCGTAATTACCATGATACAAGAAACAGCAGACAACAATTATACCCTTATGGAAACAATACGGAACAGCCTATACTTATTCACGGAGAGGTTACCAGTAACCCCCTCTCCTAAAACAAATAAAGGATTAACGAATATCGTAATACTCACATAATGGTTAAAAACCAATTCAAACTGTCCCATACAAAATGCCAATGAAACTTATTGTGAGAGGCCAAACCAGGTCTCCAGTCGGGATTCCGGTAAGGATGAACCCCACCACACCTATGTACATATAATAAAATAGTCTCCTCATCATCCTCATGATCCTGTAAAATAATGCATTAACGCAAAATTGGACTGACGGACAAACCGCGCTATAACCATACAGGCGCGTCGGAAGGCAGAATGATATCACAGGTGGAATACTCGTATCCGTGATACAAAGAAAAAGACTATACTAATAAATACATTACCCCACCCACTTGGTCTCATACCAGTACTATATATACGTCATGTACATTACGATACCAGGTGGGTGGGGTATGGGATATTTTTAATAGCATATTTTTTGGCGAAGCGCATCGTAGGGCGAGGGGTTTTTGGGAGTCCTAAATATACATAAAAGCACCAAAAGTTATAAAAAAAACATTTTTAAAAAACTCCACTTATAACACATTACGATGTTATAAGAGGGACAAACAATGTTTAGCATATTTTTGTTACACTTAATTGATGCTTCTATGTATAATTTAATGTATCAATGAAACCTTCGTCCGTTACTTCAACCTTTTGGGTATACCATGCCAGCTTGTCTATTTTTATATTGGGCCCACAGGCGAATAAACCGCCTACCTTACAACATGTTGAAACCAGCGAAGTCCCCCAACATCTGAATTCAATCCAATCACAAAACAGCCTCGATCAATCTGTCATACCAACACCAATACAATCTGATTCTCCGGCCATGCTACATGTAATTAATGTACAACAGGTTGGAACAAAATTACTTTAACGATGTTTTTGCAACCAGCATAGGTCGCAAACACAGCCGGACCAGGGCCTACACATTCAACAATACAGTTACTGATGGGTTTTTAACATCCCAGCAACTGCTAAGGTCCCATATAGAGGACGGACGACAGTATTAAAGTCTCATCGATACAGACTAGTGGGATAAAATAGTATGCAAGTATTGTTCACAGAAGCCTATTGCGAGGACTGAAACTCACAACCTCTGGTTTCCAATACCTAGATCTCCTACTACCGCATGGACCATCCACATTCCAGTGACTGAAGTAATTGAGTTGTCATTAGCAAAACAGTTAGACTAGAATGCAATGTTGCAGTGTGCAAGACGACAGGATCTAAAATTGCTGCAATGTCTTCCTGTTCCTTTGATCATTGGGTGGCCCTTTGTTTACAGTAAATGTACACAGTAAAGTCTTGTATTGGTGTATTTTATGCATATTTATTTACCTGAATGCGATTGATTATAAATGGTGGGAATAAAATTTAATGGACACTAATTTGAAACTACTCATTCACTTTCAAACTGAGGAGTAAACAATTTTCTACTAAAACTGAGAATTCACTTAATTGAGCTGACAAAGCAAAACAAGTGCATGTTCTACCAAAACAAAAACCCATGTGATTCCATATTCAAAAATAAAATATGCAACAAATTTGAAATCAGGGGGTGTCTTAAGACACAATTCCTTATCTGTGAGCTCTGTTACATGAACTTCTATGTGCAGATGCACAGGCCGGGATAACACAAACTTTCAGTTGAACAAAGTATTTTTTTATTTTTATTAATTAGTATATTCAACATAATTAAAGTAGTAACTACAGTATAAACATACCTTTGATACACCGGTCACATAAGGTATTTCCTCTTCTCATCAATTTGTAAATGTACAACTTACCTTATGTAATGAAGATTCTACTTATCAACACATTAATTTGATTTAGTGGTGTTACCGACCTCCAACAGCTAAGGTTATATTAGTTGGGTTTGATTCCATATTTCACCAGTTGTGATGGTGCCAGGTCCTCACCACATTATAGTCACTTAGCCCAAACCCTAAAAGTATTATGTAGTAGTAGTCTTATCTTACTACTTTTATAATGGGCACAACAATATTCCAAATCTCAAGTAACACCGAAGCCAGAAATGTACCATGTAATTCATGCTGCATAGCTTTGCATAACATCATCAATATTAACTCCAGTAGTTACAGAGCTAAATTAGGAAAATGCTTGTTACTAATCAAGTTGAAAAAATCACTTTATATGATCTGAAGAAAAGTAAACGTTTTTTTTTTAGAATTCTTTTTACAGATCAAATAAGTGATGATTTAACTTAAATTCATATAAATATCAGAAAAATATGTGTAATAGTATTATAGTTTTATCACCAATTGAATTTGCAATACATTAATTTCCTACATAGAGCGAGCTCAGCGAGTGAAGAAATTAGTTTTATTAAAATTCAATCAATATGTGAACTACCGATAACTATAATATTGTTGGCCCAGCTCTTCGGTGCACACCAAGCATTGCCCATAAACGGCTTTCGAATGCAATACTACTACGCTATTGACGATGACACTGAATCGAACCATCCCAATCGCAAGTAAAAAGGGTTAGCGTCACAGCAAATTAATGCAACAAGGTCTTGTCTAAATATAGCTTCTCCGTTATGGACACATCTTAATGATTAATTGAGATGAAAAGCCTGTGCTTTCATTGGTCAAGAAACTAGAGCAAACAATAAATTATCAATTCATTTGGCAAAATAAAATATGCATCAAACTTGTAAATCAAGTGGGTATAAAGAACACAGCTAATAAAGGAGCCCTAATGATTTACACCCAAACCCAAATTGCACAATTAAGTACATTAAAATAAAACAACACAAGCATGCGTTTTAACATGATGTTATCAAACTGGGGGGCACCTTTTCACTAAAATTTACATCATGATAGGATTTAATGATCCACATTGATGTGTTGTAAAATTATAAAATATGTGTACTGACATATGTTATCGTACAAAGCTAAGTGAAATGTTGCCCCCAGAAAGATAATGATCAGAACTGAACGGTTGAATAATTTTATGGAAAATGAGATCGAATAGTTTTCTGAGACACTTCTTTCAAATACTTAACCCTTCAACATTACAGACCTCTATAGCTGAGTTTTACCAACATGTAGATCCAGATGAGCCGGCTCGTAACGTCGTCTCATCAGGATCCTGCACTTTTTGCAAATAATTTCCAAATTTTTTAGAAAAATAAAATCCACCATTTTTTATAAATACTGTCGACTAATCTCGAAAATCAATGGTGTGTACAAAAATTAACATATCAAACACAATATCAGTCATTTAAGTTTGAAAGGGTTAACAGCACACATCTGACATTATCCTTTCAATTGTAAGGTAAAAAAATTAAATTAATCGAAAGATTGGTGGAAAATTCTGTTGAAGTCTGTATCGATCATGATTCATTGCGGGCAACTCTGAAGCACCAAAACCTGTCCCCGTCACTGATGCGATAGAAAAAGAAGTCCTCCATAGGAGGCTCCTGGAAACAAAAGAATTACACGTTTAAACCAGTTCACGCCTAAATAAGTGGCGTAGACTTGCTCCCCTTCTCCTGCTAAAGAATAGGACCTTACTAAATTAATCCGAAATATTTTGAGAACACAATTTATTCTAGGAGACACTAATAAAAATCTGTTTTTTCCACAATAAAATTGTTCCCAATGTTTAGTGACTCTGTAGTTCATTTAATATCATGAGGGAGGAGGGTCAAGGGTGGTGTGAAATTAAAATATATACGGAGAGACAAACATGCACATGACTTTTTTGAATGGAAACACTCATATGGTAAAGCTGTAAGCAGAAAATAATCTACTGAATCGAAATGTTTATTTTTTACGATTACAACTTGAAATCATGTAAAAAGTGGAATAAATGGCGTTTCATGACATGTCTCAAGACTCCTGGTCCCCATAAGGAGTAACAACGAAAATAAAAAAAAATATACCCATTTAAATAATATGCTTTGCAAAAAACACAACAACAAATGTGCGCACTAACAGTATTGCAATAGCTGATCAGATTCACATTTAAAATCCCGTGAAAAGTGGATAAATAGCATGAAATATAGTCCCTCCGATAGCATAGCAACAGAAATTTACAGATGGCAATACTGCATACTGCACAATACTACCATTATAAGATGCTTTGGCCAAAAAAAATACAACAACTTTAATAAAATGAAACAAAAGTTATTCGCACTAACCCATTAATACAGTATTGCAATAGCCGATTCAGATTCAACACTGAAATTACGTGAAAAGTGTGATAAATCGGCCAATGAAATATAAAGACTCTAGAAAGCATAGCAACAGAGAATTACAAATGGCAATACCGAATATTGCACAATACTACATATAATATGTTTTGCCAAAAAAAAATCAACAACTTTAATAAAATGAAAAACAAAATTTTATGCGCACATACAGTATGGCAATAGCCGATTCCAGATTCACATTTGAAATTAACGTGAAAAGTGTGGATAAATAGCATGAACTATAAAGTCTCTGGATAGCAGAGCAACAAGAATTACAAATGGAAAATACAGTTTACTTGCACAATACCACCAAATAATATGCTTTCCCAAAAAAATCAACAACTTTAATAAAATTCAATGAAACAAATGTTTTTGCGCACTACAGTCTCGCAATAGCCGATTCAGGTTCACAATTGGAAATACGTGAAAAGTGTAATAAATAATAGCATGAAATAGAAAGTCTCTGATCTAGAACAGAGCAACAGAGAATTACAAATGGCAATACTGTTTACTGCACAATACTACCATAATAATATACAATGGCCAAAAAAAATCAACAACTTTAATAAAATGAAACAACAAGTTTTGCGCACTAGAGTATTCGCAATAGCCGATTCAGATTCACATTGAAATACTGAAAAAGTGGATAAATAGCATGAAATAATAAAGTCTCTGGTTAGTCATAGCAACAGAGAATTACAAATGGCAATAATGTTTACAGCACAATACCTACCATTATAATATGCTTTGCCAAAAAAATCAACAACTTTTAAAAAATGAAACAAAAGTTTTTGCGCACTACCAGTAATTGCAATAGCCGATTCAGATTCACATTGAAATCGCGTGAAACGTGGGATAATAGCATAATATAAAAGTCTCTGGACATAATTAAGGGATACATATAATTACAAATGGCGGGGGGGGGGGGGGGGGAGGGGTGCAATTACAGCACAATGAATACAACCAAAATAATAATCTCTGAAAAAAAAAAAAAATCTGCCAAAAAAAAAAAAAAAAATTCAAATAAAATGAACAGTTTTGCGTGCTACAATATAGCTACAATATTGCAATAGCAGATTCTGCTTCACATAGAAATCACGTGAAAAGTGGACAAATAGAATGAAATAAAATATAAAGTCTAACTAAACAGATACAGAGAATTGGGAGGATAAAACAATTATAATTTATAAATATCTGTATGCAATATTCGATGCGTGTCATGCATATATTAATTGTACCGCATCATTACATTATTGAAAATTTGCTGCCGACTACTGGTACAGTTGGTTAATGAGTTCAAACCTGTATAAATTGTAAACAAATGAGCAGACTTTATATTGTTTTACGCGGTGTCATACTCTCTTACAGATGCCAATTAACATGATAATTATTTCTTTGTTTTGTCTTACAAGTGTATATTAAATCATTTGGATGGAAAATCATCGACCAGGCGTAAATTCAGCGTTGTTTTAGCAGATATTTGCTGGCGTAAACAAGCGTAAACAAAACACTATTTGTACAGTGTGAAAACCACATAGCCGCGTAATATTTGGGAGTATTTGGAAAATAGAATGTTTGTACTATGTAAAATAATAAGCAGTCGGTAAACTGGTACAACTAATTACTCACCTGTGTTCGATTAATACAATTTTCTTTCTCAATCATACGGCTATATCGTAAAATGCGCGAAATCTCGCGGCGTCACGAGATATCATGATATATTCGGTCTATGTGCACGGAGTCGCCAGTCAATTTATTCTAGGTCTGTGGTGTCATGTGATTTCGTGTTTCAGTTTGAGGATGTTTTCGGGCCGACATTGGACTGATGTGTATGCTGATGTAGGGCCGATGAGTTTTACCGCTTGTAAGCAGCTGTAAAGTACGCTGTCTGGCCGACATTGGATCGATGTGTAAGCTGATGAAGGGCCGATGAGTGTTACCGCTTGTAAGCCGCTGTAAAGTACGCTTTCGGGCCGACATTGGACCGACGTGTAAGCTGATGTAGGGCCGATGAGTTTTACCGCTTGTAAGCTGCTGTAAAGAACGCTGTCGGGCCGACATTAGCCCGATGTTGGGCCGATGTGTTAGCCGACATAGGGCCGCTGTTGCCACGCTGTGCAAATTCGACATCGGCCTGATATAATTGTACGATGTAGGGTCGATGATGTACCTGACATAGGCCCGACGTCGGTCCGATGTGGTATTGCTGGCTGGGATAGTGTTGCATTAGTTGAAGAAAGCATGTTTAATGATGAAACAACTCACCAACTGCTAATCCGAAGACGATAAATCCAACATTCAGACCCATTGTTTACTTTCTTCCATTTTACACAAATGCCTGCTTGGTTTCAGTTCTGACTCATCCGAGCGAATGAGTCTGGGTAGAGTTCTTGGGTAAAGTCTTGAGGCAATATCCTACAGCGGCATGAATATTAATGATGCATGAATATTCATGATGCTACAACAACAACAACGTTAACAACCGCTTCTTTTTGTACCCAGCCGTGCGTGATATCCACAGCTGTATTGCCTGCATATGGTGGCAATACTCTACAGCGGGACACCTTATGACTTACACAACCCACAGCTGTAGGACATTGCCTACATATGGTGGCAATCCTCTACAGCGTTACACCGTATCCCAGGCGAAATACGACCATGGTCAACCATGGTCAACCACTGCCAAACACAGTTGACCATGGTTGAACCATGGTCGACCGTCCTTTTTCATCACAATCGACCATGGTATTGAAAAAGCCAAGGTTGACCATGGTTACTAACCATGGTTAACCATGCTTTAAATGATGCACACCCGCGAATAAAAAATGACCATGGTCAGTGACCATGGTTAACAATGGTTTTGGTGATATTCAACCACGGTCCAGTTTTGACCATGTTTGACCATGGTTCCTAACCATGCTCACCATGATTAACCATGGTTAGCCAGATCAGCCATGCCTTTACTGATTTACAACCATGGTCAACCAATGACCATGGCCAGTGACCATGGTTAACATTTGTTTTGTGATATGCAGTACTTATTGATATATCAGTTTTCACCATGGTTCACCTTGCTTACTGTACATTGACCAAGGTCATCAATGATTTTGGTGATGTACAACTATGGCCCATTTTTAACACGGATTGCTGACTTATCAACTGTGCCTTCTAACCAATATACAATGAGTATAAGTTAAATTAATACCGGGTATGGAAGGCCATCGAACCAATTCCCACCCTTAAATATAAGCACAACAAGTATAAGTTAATGATTACCGGTATGTCAAGTGACAATAGTCAATCAACAACAATGCACATTGTTCACTTTTTACATTTTTACATGATCCAGATTTAAAGGGGTGTATAGGCGATTAATGGGGGGAAAATAAAACAGACACTAAATTGTGCCATTCAGTCACTATTTACATTCTGCGTGCAATATGCCACGATTTACCAGTTAAAACGAAGGTAAAAGTAAAACAGAAAATAAAAAAATATGACGATGGTGGAATACGAACCCACGACCCTTGGGGATTTGGTGGCTGGTGGCAAGTAAGTAATATTACGTACTTCTTTTCATGCACAGTAATGCATTACAGTTTGCGCACAGACAGACAGACAGACAGACAGACGGACAGACGGGACGGACAGGACGGACGGACGGACGGGCGGGCGGGCCGGACGGACGGACGGACGGACGGACGGACGGACAGACAGACAGACAGACAGACAGACAATATGTAAGTCAACGATCAAACCACAGTACAATATTTCACAAGCAATGAAGTAGAATGGTAGAAAGGATTAAGACTAGTCTATGTATCATTTAAATCTATAAGAAAATTTTGAGTTCCAAATTATGAAACAACTAACCAATAACCGACTGGATCCAGTAACCAACAAAATTAAGGGGTCTGATCATTAAAATTTAATGGGATTGTCATGGCTGCCCATTCAATTTTTGCATATTTGTGGCCATTAAAGTATACATGATTAAGAGGTTTTTAATGGTATTTTTAATGGCATTTTAACAAAATAATTTAATGGCCAATTAATTTGGACCATTTTTCTCGTGTTGTCACATATTTGAAAATATCGCACAGCTGGCCACAAAAAAAACACAGATAGGTAGAGTAGAAAAATGCCACAGCTCACAAGTTTGTATCCAACATTTCTTACACAGTTATATTAGGGCTGAAGATCCTATAAATACATGTATGTTAAATATTGTCAAAACGTTAACTTTAGTTTATTATATGCAAAAGTTATGCAGATCCATTACTAAACAAAACAATTTTTGGTGTGGCATATTTAAGATGTATTATTATAAGTAAGAGTCAAGTTTGTAAATGACACACTCATTAGCGATTATTTAACTCTACCCAGGTATGCTTTTTTTGTCTTACTTTAAAATGCTATGTCCTAAAATGTTGGGCATCCTACATACAAATGTATTATCATTGTCAATAACAATTTGGAAAACCTTTTCAGATATCATTGATATTTCCACTACTACTGTCGTATCACTAGATTTCACCTTAATGACATGCAAACACCGTTCATTCACGAAACAGTCCTCTGCGAGCACAATTTGTTTCCCAACAGCATACACCATTTTTGTTGAAATTATTATAATTTTTGGTAGTGGTGAACACTGTAATATCGGGTCTGGTTCCATAATCACGAATGTGCGACATTGTGTATACATACACATGCATACCATGATTTTTGTCGTCCCTCATTACCATGTTTTATACCAATGATACATGACCATGGTGAGAAATGGTTACAGACGATGGTTGCTCTTGACCTTGGTCAACCACAGTCGATGACCATGGTTGACCATGGTTAACCATCGTTGATTGACCATGGTCAACCATGGTTGGCGATGGTTAACCATGGATCTTTCTATGATCTCCCCAATGACCAATTGACGAAAATGTCAAATTTTGACAATGGTTGACCATGGTTGGCCACGGTCCTATGGCCATTGGTTAACCATGGTCAACCACAGTCGATGACCATGGTTAACCATCGTTGACTGACCATGGTCAACCATGGTTGGCGATGGTTAACCATGGAACTTTCTAGGATCTCCCCAATGACCAATTGACGAAAATGTCAAATTTTGACAATGGTTGACCATGGTTGACCACGGTCCTAAGGCCGTCGGTTAACCATGGTCAACCACAGTCGATGACCATGGTTAACCATCGTTGACTGACCATGGTCAAATATGGTCAACCATGGCTGGGAATGACAGACCATGCTTATAAATGACCATGGTCAGTCAACCATGGTTGGCGATGGATAACCATGGATTTTTCTAGGATCTCCCCAATGACCAATTGACGAAAATGTCAGATTTTGACCATGGTTAACCATGGTGACCATGGTTGACCATGGTGTACCACGGTCCTATGACCATTGGTTAACCATGGTCAACCATGGTTAAACCATGGTCAACTATGGTACAATTCGCCTGGGATATGGCTAAGCCTTACACAACACTTAGCTGTAGGATATTGCCTACATATGGTGGCAATCCTCTACAGCGGTACACCGTATATGGCTTACACATCACACATCTGTAGGATATTGCCTACATATGGTGGCAATCCTCTACAGCGGGGCACATTATGTGGCTTACACAACCAACTGAAGGTCCTAGGATATTGCCTGCATATGGTGGCAATCCTCTACAGCGGGACACCTTATATGACATACTCAACCCACAGCTGTAGGATATTGCCTGCATATGGTGGCCATCCTCTACAGTGGGGCACTTCATATGACTTACACAACCCACAGCTGTAGGATATTGCCTACATATGGTGCCAATCCTATACAGCTGTACAACGTATATGGCTTACACAACATACAGCTGTAGGATATTGCCTACATATGGTGGAAATCCTCTACAGCGGGGCACCGTATATGGCTTACATAACCCACAGCTGTAGGATATTCCCTACATATGGTGGCAATCCTCAACAGCAGTACACCGAATATGACATACACAACCCACATCTGTAGGATATTGCCTGCATATGGTGGCAATCCTCTACAGCGGGGCACTTCATATTACTTACACAACCGACAGCTGTAGGATACTGCCTGAATATGGTGGCAATCCTTTACAGCGGGGCACTTCATATGACTTACACAACACACAGCAGTAGGATATTGCCTGCATATGGTGGCAATCCTCTACAGCGGGCCATTTTACATGACTTACACAACCCAGAGCTGTAGGATATTGCCTGCATATGGTGGCAATCCTCTACTGCGGAACACTGTATATGACTTACACAACCCACAGCTGTAGGATATTGCTTGCATATGGTGGCAATCGTCTACAGCGGAACACCTTATATCATATATAAGTGATATGACATACACAACGTACAGCTGTAGGATATTGCCTGTATATGGCGGCAATCCTCTACAGCGGGGCACATCATATGACTTACGGAACCCACAGCTGTAGGATACTGCCTGAATATGGTGGAAATCTTTTACAGCGGAACACATTATGCGACATACACAACACACAGCTGTAGGATATTGCCTGCATATGGTGGCAATCCTCTACAGCTGGATATTTCATAGGACTTACATAACCCACAGCTGTAGGATATTACCTGCATATGGTGGCAGTCCTCTTCAGTAGAACACGTTATGCGACATACACAACACACAGCTGTAGAATATTGCCTGCATATGGTGGCAATCCTCTACAGCGGAGCACTTCATATGACTTACACAACCCACAGCAGTAGGATATTGCCTGCATATGGTGGCAATCCTCTACAGCGGGGCACTTTATACGAACTAAACAACACACAGCTGTAGGATATTGCCTACATATGGTGTCCATCCTCTACAGTGGGGCACTTTATATGTTTTACACAACCCACAGTCAGCTGTAGGATATTGCCTAATTATGGTGGCAACCCTCTACAGCGGTACACCGTATATGACTTGCACAACCCACAGCTGTAGGATATTGCCTGGATATCGTGGCAATCCTCTACAGTGGGACACCTTATATGACATACACAACCCACAGCTGTAGGATAGTGCCTGCATATGGTGGCCATCCTCTAGAGTGGGACACTTTATATGACTTACACAACCCACAGCCGTAGGATATTGCCTACATATGGTGGCAATCCTCTACAGCTGTAGACCGTATATGGCTTACACAACAGACAGCTGTATGATATTGCCTACATATGGTGGCAATCCTCTACAGCAGTACACCGTATATGACTTAGACAACCCACAGCTGTAGGATATTGCCAACATATGGTGGCAATCTTCTACAGCGGTACACTCTATATGACTTACACAAGCCACATCTGTAGGATATTGCCTGCATATGGTGGCAATCCTTTACAGCGGTACACTTTATATGACTTACACAACCCACAGCCGTAGGATATTGCCTACATATGGTGACAATCCTCTATAGCGGAACACCTTATATGACTTACACAACCACAGCTGTAGGATTTTGCCTGCATATGGTGGCAATCCTCTAGAGCGGGGCACTTCATATGAATTACACAACCCACAGCTGTAGGATACTGCCTGAATATGGTGGCAATCCTTTACAGCGGAACACCTTATGCGACATACACAACCCACAGCTGTAGGATATTGCCTGCATATGGTGGCAATCCTCTACAGCGGGGCACTTTACATGACTTACACAACCCAGACCTGTAGGATATTGCCTGCATATGGTGGCAATCCTCTACAGCGGGGCACTTCATATTACTTACACAACCGACAGCTGTAGGATACTGCCTGAATATGGTGGCAATCCTTTACAGCGGGGCACTTCATATGACTTACACAACACACAGCAGTAGGATATTGCCTGCATATGGTGGCAATCCTCTACAGCGGGCCATTTTACATGACTTACACAACCCAGAGCTGTAGGATATTGCCTGCATATGGTGGCAATCCTCTACTGCGGAACACTGTATATGACTTACACAACCCACAGCTGTAGGATATTGCTTGCATATGGTGGCAATCGTCTACAGCGGAACACCTTATATCATATATAAGTGATATGACATACACAACGTACAGCTGTAGGATATTGCCTGTATATGGTGGCAATCCTCTACAGCGGGGCACATCATATGACTTACGGAACCCACAGCTGTAGGATACTGCCTGAATATGGTGGAAATCTTTTACAGCGGAACACATTATGCGACATACACAACACACAGCTGTAGGATATGCCTGCATATGGTGGCAATCCTCTACAGCTGGATATTTCATAGGACTTACATAACCCACAGCTGTAGGATATTACCTGCATATGTGGCAGTCCTCATCATAGAACACGTTATGCGACATACACAACACACAGCTGTAGAATATTGCCTGCATATGGTGGCAATCCTCTACAGCGGAGCACTTCATATGACTTACACAACCCACAGCAGTAGGATATTGCCTGCATATGGTGGCAATCCTCTACAGCGGGGTGGCACTTTATACGAACTAAACAACACACACTGTAGGATATTGCCTACATATGGTGTCCATCCTCTACAGTGGGACACTTTATATGTTTTACACAACCCACAGTCAGCTGTAGGATATTGCCTAATTATGGTGGCAACCCTCTACAGCGGTACACCGTATATGACTTGCACAACCCACAGCTGTAGGATATTGTCTGGATATCGTGGCAATCCTCTACAATGGGACACCTTATATGACATACACAACCCACAGCTGTAGGATAGTGCCTGCATATGGTGGCCATCCTCTAGAGTGGGACACTTTATATGACTTACACAACCAACAGCCGTAGGATATTGCCTACATATGGTGGCAATCCTCTACAGCTGTAGACCGTATATGGCTTACACAACAGACAGCTGTATGATATTGCCAACATATGGTGGCAATCCTCTACAGCAGTACACCGTATATGACTTAGACAACCCACAGCTGTAGGATATTGCCAACATATGGTGGCAATCTTCTACAGCGGTACACTCTATATGACTTACACAAGCCACATCTGTAGGATATTGCCTGCATATGGTGGCAATCCTCTACAGCGGTACACTTTATATGACTTACACAACCCACAGCCGTAGGATATTGCCTACATATGGTGACAATCCTCTATAGCGGAACACCTTATATGACTTACACAACCACAGCTGTAGGATTTTGCCTGCATATGGTGGCAATCCTCTAGAGCGGGGCACTTCATATGAATTACACAACCCACAGCTGTAGGATACTGCCTGAATATGGTGGCAATCCTTTACAGCGGAACACCTTATGCGACATACACAACCCACAGCTGTAGGATATTGCCTGCATATGGTGGCAATCCTCTACAGCGGGGCACTTTACATGACTTACACAACCCAGACCTGTAGGATATTGCCTGCATATGGTGGCAATCCTCTACAGCGGAACACTGTATATGACTTACACAACCCACAGCTGTAGGATATTGCCTGCATATGGTGGCAATCCTCTACAACTGGATACTTTATATGCCTTACACAACCCATAGCTGTAGGATATTATCTGCATATGGTGGCAATCCTCTACAGCCGAACACTGTATATGACTTACACAACCCACAGCTGTAGGATATTGCCTGCATATGGTGGCAATCCTCTACAGGTGAATACTTTATATGACTACACAACCCACAGCTGTAGGATATTGCCTGCATATGGTGGCAATCCTCTACAGCGGGGCACTTCATATGAATTACACAACCCACAGCTGTAGGATACTGCCAGAATATGGTGGCAATCCTTTACAGCGGAACACCTTATGCGACATACACAACCCACAGCTGTATGATATTGCCTGCATATGGTGGCAATCCTCTACAGCGGGGCACTTTACATGACTTACACAACCCAGAGCTGTAGGATATTGCCTGCATATGGTGGCAATCCACTACAGCGGAACACTGTATATGACTTACACAACCCACAGCTGTATGATATTGCCTGCATATGGTGGCAATCCTCTACAGCTGGATACTTTATATGACTTACACAACACACTGCTAGGATATTACCTGCATATGGTGGCAATCCTCTACAGCGGAACACTGTATATAACTTACACAACCCACAGCTGTAGGATATTGCCTGCATATGGTGGCAATCCTCTACAGCTGGATATTTTATATGACTTACACAACCCACAGCTGTAGGATATTGCCTGCATATGATGGCAATCCTCTACAGCGGGGCACTTCATATGAATTGCACAACCCACAGCTGTAGGATACTGCCTCAATATGGTGGCAATCCTTTACAGCGGAACACCTTATGCGACATACACAACCCACAGCTGTAGGATATTGCCTGCATATGGTGGCAATCCTCTACAGTGGGGCACTTTACATCACTTACACAACCCACAGCTGTAGGCTATTGCCTGCATATGGTGGCAATCCTCTACAGTGGGGCACTTTACATCACTTACACAACCCACAGCAGTAGGATATTACCTGCATATGGTGGCAATCCTCTACAGCAGAACACCTTATGCTCTACAGCGGGGCACTTCATATGACTTACACAACCCACATCAGTAGGATATTGCCTGCATATGGTGGTAATCCGCTACAGCGGAACACGCTATATCATATATAAGTGATATGACATACACAACCTAGAGCTGTAGGATATTGCATGCATATGGTGGCAATCCTCTACAGCGGGGCACCCCATATGACTTACAGAACCCACAGCTATAGGATACTGCCTGAATATGGTGGAAATCGTTTACAGCTGAACACATTATGCGACATATTCAACCCACAGCTGTAGAATATTGCCTGCATATGGTGGCAATCCTCTACAGCGGGGCACTTCATATGACTTACACAACACACAGCTTTAGGATATTACCTGCATATGGTAGCAATCCTCGACATCAGAACATCTTATGCGACATACACAACACACAGCTGTAGAATATTGCCTGCATATGGTGGTAATCCTCTACAGCGGGGAACTTCATATGACTTACACAACCCACAGCAGTAGGATATTGCCTGTATATGTTGGCAATCATCTACAGCGGGGCACGTTATATGACCTAAACAACACACAGCTGTAGGATATTGCCTACATATGGTGGCAATCCTATACAGCGGTACACCGTATATAACTTACACAACCCACAGCTGTAGGATATTGCCTAGATATGGTGGCAATTCTCTACAGCGGGACACCTTATATGACTTACACAACCCACAGCTGTAGGATGTTGCCTACATATGATGGCAAACCTCCTCAGCGGAACACTGTATATGACTTACACAACCCACAGCTGTAGGATATTGCTTGCATATGGTGGTAATTCTCTACAGCGTAATACATTATGACATGATACGCACACCACAGCTGTAGGATATTGCCTGTATATGGTGGCAATCATCTACAGCGGGGCCCTTCATATGACGTACACAACCCACAGCTGTAGGATATTGCCTGCATATGGTGGCCATCATTTAAAGCGGAACACCTTATGCGACAAACACAACCCACAGCTGTAGGATATTGCCTACATATGGTGGCAATCCTCTACAGCGGGGCACTTTATATGACTTACACAACCCACAACCCTTACACAACCCACATCTGTATGATATTGCCTGCATATGGTGGCAATCTTCTACAGCGGAACACCTTATGCGACATACACAACCCACAGCTGTAGGATATTGCCTGCATATGGTGGCAATCCTCTACAGCGGGGTACTTCAAATGACTTACACAACCCACAGCTGTAGGATATTGCCTACATAATTATGGTGGCAATCATCTACAATGGAACACATTATGCGACATACACACCCACAGCTGTAGGATATTGCTTGCATTACTCGACAGCTTCATGATCACGGTCAACCAACACTGTCAATGAACAAATAACACAAATAGCTTACTATTGGTATTTTTACTCAATATTATGCTGCAGGCAAGTTAATTTAATATTATAATATAACTGAACACGACACATTTTAATATATTTAATCAACATCATATAGGACATAAATATTTAAACGCATATGACAAATATGACTGCTATTCTATTGACTAATGTCTGGGAAGACAGAACAAGGGGAAACACAGAGAAAGGGAAGGGAGACGGAGAGAGATAGGAGATGGCGAGGTGGAGACATAGAGTGGAGACAGAGCGGAGACAGAGAGAGAGAGAGAGAGAGAGAGAGAGAGAGAGAGAGAGAGAGAGAGAGAGAGAGAGAGAGAGAGAGAGAGAGAGGTGGTGGACAGATTGAGAGATTGAGAGAGGTGGAGACAGAGGGAGGAGCAAGAGTTGGTTTGTTTATTGGTGTTTAACGGCCTATCAACAGCCTGACCTGGTGACAGGTCCATACCACGCCCACGTCACTTGGCCACTTCCCCTAAAATAGGATTACGAATAATCGCAATTCATGTCAATGTGACTGCAGAGATATAAGGTATTTAAAAACTGTTAACGCAGATTTCGGCCGGACCAGCGCACGGACACCCGGACGCACGGGCGGACGTCATTGTGATCATTATGTCTCGCTTTCAGCAAGCGGGCTCGACAAAAAACTATATATTCAGCCCTGAAATCAGAATAATCCTGATCTGGTGCCAGGTTCTCACCACACCAGAATCGCTTGGCCCCCTCCCAAAAGCAGTAGGATCATTAATAATCTTACTACTTTCATAATGGGCAATAACCCAATTCAACCCCCAGATAACAAAAGAGCCAAAGATAAACAAGAATTCCGCCACGGAAGCGGTGTCGCGCCTGCCGAGGCATTTAACCGTGAACATTACAAGTAAATAAATTACCTTGACCTTCAGAATTTGGATGTGGGGGTGTGCATAATGAAGCATCATCCGTAGACAAACATTGATGTGAAATATTATCAATGTCTGGAAAGGGGTTAAAGAGATATTGTGAAAAAACAATAACTTCAACGCATTTCTGTTACAAATCCGGTGAACATTACAAGTAAATAAATGACCGTGACCTTCAAAATTTGGATGTGGGGGTGTGCGTAATGAAGTATCATTCCTAGACAAACATTGATGTGAAATATTATCAAAGTCTGGCAAGGGGTTAAAGAGATATTGTGAAAAAAAGAATAACTTTAACGCATTTCTGTTACAAAACCGGTGAACATTACAAGTAAATAAATGACCTTGACCTTGAGAATTTGGATGTGGGGGTGTGCGTAGTGAAGCATCATCCCTAGACAAACATTGATGTGAAATATTATCAAAGTCTGGCAAGGGGTTAAAGAGATATTGTGAAAAAAACAATAACTTTAACGTATTTATGTTACAAAACCGGTGAACATTACAAGTAAATAAATGACCTTGACCTTGATAATTTGGATGTGGGGGTGTGTGTAATGAAGCATCATCCCTAGACAAACATTGATGTGAAATATTATCAATGTCTGGCAAGGGGTTAAAGAGATATTGTGAAAAAAACAATAACTTTAACGCATTTCTGTTACAAAACCGGTGAACATTACAAGGAAATAAATGACCTTGACCTTCAAAATTTGGATGTGGGGGTGTGCGTAATGTAGCTTCATCCCTAGACAAACATTGATGTGAAATATTATCAATGTCTGGCAAGGGGTTAAAGAGATATTGTGAAAAAAACTATAACTTTAACACATTTGCCTTACAAAAAAACCGGACGACGCGGACGACGACGACGACGACGACGTCGCGGACGACGACGACGGAAAAAGCGCCGACTATAGTCGCGCCTCTGCTAAAGCAGGCGCGATACAAAAAGTACATGAGGGCCAAATCGGGATTCCTATAAGTAGGAACCCCTATCGTTAATTTACGCCGTCGCGTTCGCCCGACCACCACCCACAGGAGACGGAGAGAGGGGAGACAGAGAGAGAGGGGAGACAGAGAGAAGGTGCGGTGACAATGAGAGAAAGAGTGGAGACGGAGGGGGGGGGGGGGGGGGGGGGGGGGGGGGGGAGAGATGGAGATCACTCAGCCCCATTCCCTAAAATAATAAGACTAATGCTACCTCTCTAAATATTTTTTAAACAAAACAAAACTGTAATAAATAGATAACCACCAGCATTTTTTAGTACATAATATATTTCACTCTACAGGCAGGCCACATAATTCGTCTGACTAACTTGTGTTGCACACTCGTTAGTCGACCAAATTAGATCTTTATCTAACAAATGCTGGTGGTTCTTCTCTATTTCTTACATTTCAGCCGGCAGTATACCCAAATTTCACAGTGAATTACACCACTCGGTTGTGTCGAGCTGCAATAGTTTACACCACTCTTGTGTTTCCTATATATGAAGAAATGATGTCAGTATAAAGTCGCAACGACATGTTTCCTTCAACCAATCAAATCATTTTCTAGGACACATTCTGAATCGCATGACAGTTGCTTTCACTATGACCTGCCTTCATAAATTAATTTGCACAACTCTTGTCCATATTTGACGCTTCAATCACTTTTGCTTTTGTAAATTATCATGTGTGAAATGTTTATTAACCAGGTGAGCTGATTGTCTTGAAATACCTTCGTGATTGGTCCTACCGCTAAACGACTCGGTTCCACTACACTCACTCGTTGTTTAGCGTAAGGACACAACCAATTGTGCATTATTTCACGATAACCAGCTCAACATGTTAAATAAACGAGTACATGCATATAGCTAGTTCCTTGTACAATCTATACTGCAACTAGTGAATATACTAGATTGTATAAAACAGCATGTGTCCCAGGATGAAGATCTAACTTTGTAACAAAATACATAGAGGATCTTAAACAAGTTTCCATTTGATATGAGATTTATGAAAAAAGTCGCGCACAAGTTTATGCAACCGAGCTCAGACGAGGTGCACAAAAATGCCGATGGTTTTCATAAATCTCATATTCAAATGGGAACGAGTTTTGAGATTCTGTTTATCACATGATTCACTTCACCCCCCCAAAGAGCATCCAACGTGGAGATATCCAATACGTTTCAGTGAGCAGATGACATTGACTATTTTTGCATCTAGTTACAAATCTCCGCAGAGAAAAATAGTTTTAATCCCTGCAAGAAAAATTATTATAAATATGCCATGTAACAGGCTCCTGTTCTTTGTAAACACTTAATATTACAAAACAAAAGCACATTCAAACAATTTCAGTAATTTTAATGAGTCACTGACGCTTCTGACGTTTCAAACATGATGACTTCAACGTCAAAACATCATTGCTTTGTAGCGCAATTACGGATATCATTTGGAACGTCTTTTTATTAATTTGACATAACGTTGGCCAATAAATTTCTCTCCATGTGTTATTACGCGTCTGCCATATAACATTCATGAAGTGGGTTAGAACGTGGAATGACATTGTTTTCATGTGATAACTGTAGATATGTAATAGTCAAAGGAAGTTTTGAACCACTCAATTTGACCACATATATACTTTTGTTCCTAAGAATATACATGCTATATGAATACATGAATATATAGGTACACTTATCTTTTGCATTTTCAAGGGAAGAGAGCTTGTGTAGGGTATTTTGTGTTTTCTGTGTTTCACAACAGGCATCGTGGACAATTTGCAGGGGAATACTGTAGTGATGTACACGCCCAATGGGTTTTCTTGCTGTAGTTAATATGGCAACATCGGTATCAAATATGTGACGTTCTGGATATCATTAAACAGTTTGCGACATTGTCTCTGCGCAGCTGAAATTTGTGTTTCCACAGATGAATGTTCACAATCTGGTTCAGTCTTCAGTACAGAAAAGTTAACACTTTCATCAGATTCAATGTATGGTCTGAATGGCACAGACAGGTTGACAGGAAAAAAATATTTTCCAACAATACCGACATCCAATGTAAGAAATGGTGAGTTTGTGTAAGTTTGACGAAATTAAAACACATTGGTGTTTCCGACAGTTTGTAATAAGTGCATGTTCTACAACAGTCCAGACATTGACATGATGGTGGGGTTAACTTCTGTCGTCATCCAAGTTGTACAGTGAACTCGCCATCTTCACCAACACTTCATTGTGCAGATTCAATCCTTTATTATTCTGTATGGCCGACCTAAACAAATTAATTGAGGCAATATCCTACAGCTGTGGGTTGCGAATCATATACGGTGCATGTACTGCTGTAGAGGATTGTCACCATATGTGCAATATCCTACAGCTGTGGGTTGTGTAAGCTATATACGGTGTACCGCTGTAGAGGATTGCCACCATATAGGCAATATCCTACAGCTGTGGGTTGTGTAAGTCATATACGGTGTACCGCTGTAGAGGATTGCCACATATGTAGCAATATCCTGCAGCTGTGGGTTGTGTAAGTCATATACGTGTACCGCTGTAGAGGATTGTGCAAGTCATATACGTGTACCGCTGTAGAGAATTGCCACCATATGTAGGCAATATCCACAGCTGGGTGTGTGTAAGTCATATACGGTGTACCGCTGTAGAGGATTGTGCAAGTCATATACGGTGTACCGCTGTAGAGAATTGCCACCATATGTAGGCAATATCCTACAGCTGGGTGTTGTGTAAGTCATATACGGTGTACCACTGTAGAGGATTGTGTAAGTCATATTTGGTGTACCGCTGTAGAGGATTGCCACCATATGTAGGCAATATCCTACAGCTGTGAGTTGTGTAAGTCATATACGGTGTACCGCTGTAGAGGATTGCCACCATAAGGCAATATCCTACAGCTGGGTGTTGTGTAAGTCATATACGTGTACCACTGTAGGATTGTGTAAGTCATATTTGGTGTACCGCTGTAGAGGATTGCCACCATATGTAGGGCAATATCCTACAGCTGTAAGTTGTGTAAGTCATATACGGTGTACCGCTGTAGAGGATTGCCACCATAAGGCAATATCCTACAGCTGGGTGTTGTGTAAGTCATATACGGTGTACCACTGTAGAGGATTGTGTAAGTCATATTTGGTGTACCGCTGTAGAGGATTGCCACCATATGTAGGCAATATCCTACAGCTGTGAGTTGTGTAAGTCATATACGGTGTACCGCTGTAGAGGATTGCCACCATATGTAGGCAATATCCTACAGCTGTGGGTTGTGTAAGTCATATACGGTGATTTGCTGTAGAGGATTGCCACCATATGTAGGCAATATCCTACAGCTGTGGGGTGTGTAAGTCATATAAATTGCACCACTGTAGAGGATGGCCACCATATGCAGGTAATATCCTACACCTGTGGGTTGTGTATTTCATATAAGGTGTCCCGCTGTAGAGGATTGCCACCATATGCAGGCAATATCCTACAGTGGGTTGTGTAAGCCATATAAAGTGCCCCGCTGTAGAGGATTGCCGCCATATGTAGGCAATATCCTACAACTGTGTTTGTGTCCGTCATATAAGGTGTACCGCTGTAGAGAAATGCCACCATATGTGCAGGCAATATCCAACAGCTCTGGGTTGTGTAAGTCATGTAAAGTGCCCCGCTGTAGAGGATGGCCACCATATGCAGGCAATATCCTACATATGTGGGTTGTGTATGTCGCATAAGGTGTTCCGCTGTAAAGGATTTCCACCATATTCAGGCAGTATCCTACAGCTGTGGGTTGTGTAATTCATATGAAGTGCCCCGCTGTAGAGGATTTCCACCATATGCAGGCAATATCCTACAGCTGTGGGTTGTGTAAGTCATAGAAGGTGTTCCGCTGTAGAGGATTGCCACCATATGTAGGCAATATCCTACAGCTGTGGGTTGTGTAAGTCATATAAAGTGTACCGCTGTAGAGGATTGCCACCATATGCAGGCAATATCCTACAGCTGTGGGTTGTGTAAGTCATATAAAGTGTACCGCTGTAGAGGATTGCCACCATATGCAGGCAATATCCTACAGCTGTGGCTTGTGTAAGTCATATAGAGTGTACCGCTGTAGAAGATTGCCACCATATGCAGGCAATATCCTACAGCTGTTGGTTGTCTAAGTCATATACGGTGTACTGTTGTAGAGAATTGCCACCATATGTAGGCAATATCCTACAGCTGTGAGTTATGTAAGCCATATACGGTGCCCGCTGTAGAGGATTCCCACCATATAGTATGGAAATATCCTAAATGTGTTGTGTAAGCCATACGGTCTACAGCTGTAGAGGATTGCCAACATAATGTAGGCAATATCCTACAGCTGTGGGTTGTGTAAGTCATATAAAGTGTCCCATTGCAGAGGATGGCCACCATATGCAGGCAATATCCTACAGCTGTGGGTTGTGTATGTCATATAAGGTGTCCCGCTGTAGAGGATTGCCACCATATGCAGGCATTATCCTACAGCTGTGTGTTGTGTAAGCCATATACGGTGCACCGCTGTAGAGGATTGCCATCATGTGTCGGCAATATCCTACAGCTGTGGGTTGTGTAAGTCATATACGGTGTACCACTGTAGAGGATTGCCACCATATGTAGGCAATATCCTACAGCTGTGGGTTGTGTAAGACTTATAAAGTGCCCCACTGTAGAGGATGGCAACCATGTGTAAGCAATATCCTACAGCTGTGTGTTGTTTAGGTCGTATAAAGTGCCGCGCTGTAGAGCATTGCCACCATATGCAGTCAATATCCTACTGCTGTGGGTTGTGTAAGTCATATGAAGTGCCCCGATGTAGAGGATTGCCACCATATCCAAGCAATATTCTACAACTGTGTGGTGTGTATGTCGCATAATGTGTTCCGCTGTAAAAGATTTCCACCATATTCAGGCAGTATCCTACAGCTGTGGTTCCGTAAGTCATATGATGCCCCGCCCCATGTAGAAGATTGCCACCATATGTAGGCAATATCCTACAGCTGTGGGTCACAGGTGGAAGACTCGGACCTATGACACCAACAAAATGCCTATTAACAAAATCCCATTACCCCACCCACTTGGTCTCGTACAGTACCATCTTCTATTTATAGAAAGGTGGTAAAGAATATGGCTTTTATAGAAAGAGCCCTCTCTTTTCCGATTCGCGCAAACACAATAAACATCAATTAAATGTATGACTTGTGTCTCTGGCAATCGATAAAGGTATTAGGTGTGTGAATATACTCACTTCAAATCGCTGTTTCCAGCATTTATTCAGTTATTCGCGGTTTGATTACCCCATCCAAAGCGAAAGTTGCGTGTACGAAAGAATCTCACACAGAATCGGAGGCCGTCCGGCGTGGATTATCGGTCATATTTGGCCGATAGCTGATCGCCAGCTCATTCTAATGACGTGCACCATGACCATATACATTAGAAACTCCAACCATACAAAGTTCGTCCAATTGTGATCGTTCACCGATCTAAAAAAAACACTTGCTTTGTCTAATTTCGTTCATTATCTGGAACGGGGTCAATGCACCATCTAATACAACCGCCGAAGCGTCTATGTAAGAACATCTCTGATTGGCTAAATCTAAACTGTGATGACGTCATTCAACCTATTTCGGGATTCCGGAAGACTGAGTCTGATAGTACGCGAATCATGAATGAAATTAGAAAAAAAGAGTGTTTTTTAGATCGGTGAACGATCACAATTGGACGAACTTTAAATTGTATGGTTGGAATTTCTAATGTATATGCATGGTCATGGTGCACGCCATTATTTTGAGCTGGCGATCAGCTATCTCCCAAATATGACCGATAATCCACGCCGGACGGCCTCCGATTCTGTGTGAGATTCTTTCGTACACGCACATTTCGTTTTGGATGGGGTAATCAAAATGTGAATAACTGAATAAATGCTGGAAACAGCGATTTGAAGTGAGTATATTCACACACCTAATACCGTTATCGATTGCCAGAGACACAAGTCATACATTTAATCGATGTGTATTGTGTTTGTGCGAGTCGGAAAAGAGAGGGCTCTTTCTATAATAGCCATATTATTTACCACATTTCTATAAATAGAAGATGGTACTGTACGAGACCAAGTGGGTGGGGTAATGGGATTCATTTTTTGGTGTCATATATCCGAGTCTTCCACCTGTGCTGTGGGTTGTGTATGTCATATACAGTGTACCGCTGTAGAGGATTGCCACCACATGTAGGCAATACTAGTATCCTACAGCTGTGGGTTGTGTAAGCCATATAAGGTGCACCGCTGCTGTAGAGGATTGCCAAAATATGTAGGCAATATCATACAGATGTCGGTTGTGTAAGTCATATACGGTGTACCGCTGTAGAGGATTGCCACCATATGTAGGCAATATCCTACAGCTGTGTGTTGTGTAAGTCATATACGGTGTACCGTTGTAAAGGATTGCCACCATATGTACTAAGGCAATATCCTACAGCTGTGGGTTGTGTAAGTCATATACGGTGTACCACTATAGAGGATTGCCACCATATGTAGGCAATATCCTACAGATGTCGGTTGTGTAAGTCATATACGGTGTATCCAAGTAGTATGGTATATGCCACCATATATGTAGGCAATATCCTACAGCTGTGTGTTGTGTAAGTCATATACAGTGTAACGCTGTAGAGGATTGCCACCACATGTAGGCAATATCCTACAGCTGTGGGTTGTGTATGCCATATAAGGTGCCCCGCTGCAGAGGATTGCTTCCATATGTAGGCAATATCCTACAGATGTCGGTTCTGCAAGTCATATACGGTGTATCGCAGTAGAGGATTGCCACCATATGTAGCAATATCCTACAGATGTGTGTTGTGTAAGTCATAGACGGTGTACCGCTGTAGAGTATTGCCACCATATGAAGGCAATATCCTACAGCTGTGGGTTGTGTAAGCCATATAAGGTGCCCCGCTGTAGAGGATTGCCACTATATGTAGGAAATGTCCTACAGCTGTGGGTTGTGTAAGCCATATAAGGTGCCACGCTGTAGAGGATTGCTACGGTACGTAGGAAATATCCTACAGCGACAGGTGCACGAACAATGTAGATCATGATCAGACTGCAGATGCACATGCTGATCTGGATGTACACTGCCAGTCTGGTCAAAACACACATAAGCCACACATGACATATTTCTCTCCAGTCCACAGCACATATGTGTGTTCTCAATGCTTCTTATAAGCGTTTTTATCTTTCACGTTACTACAATGCATCACGACTACTGGTACTCGCCGCATATTGGTCGTACACATATACGTACAAATTATGCAGTATTTACCGTTGTTTCCAACGTTTTTGTACGATTTAAAATCGGAATATGATGATTGAGTCTTTCTCCAGTTCATGGGTTGTCTTGTCTGGCTTCTTCGAGAAAACTGGCGATGTCTTTCAGCTTCATCGCCAGCGAAGCACTCGATCGTCAGTTTCGACGTCCATTGTTGCTGTGAGCGCGCGCTTTTTGTCCATTCATGAATATTCATGCTTCATTAATATTCATACCGCTGTATGATATTGCCTCTATACTCTACCATGAGTCTGACGGGTGCATTCCTTTATAGGAAACAGGCAGGCAATTGGTTTCCCATAGACCCACATTCACACAAACATGACAATCACAAACTGTCTGCGGCAAAATCAATTTTGTTACTTCCATTCCTAGGGTCAGTGACCTAAGCCGGTTCTAGATCCATACTAAACACGGTGTCATGCGAATTTATTTCCATGAGTTATATCTCCTTTTTTGACGGAACCGTCTACTTTGACTTTCGAAATCTCTATCTCACCCCCACATCAAGTCGCACACAGAAAATAATATAACCTGCTGCTGCATGTGTAGTGCATGCAAATAATATACTATCTAACGGAATCTACCGGAATACTCCCACCTGGGAGTATACTTTTCGCACCTGCAGTAGCCTATTTCGCCAACATTGCAAAGTATACTGTACTAGCAAAGTATACTTTGAGGGAGAAATTTTCAATTTTAGGATAAATTTATTAATTGTTATTATACTTTTTTTTACATTATCACAGCCATTTTCGCTGTGATAATGTAATAAATTCAATATAATAATTATTTTAATCATCAAATATGTGCAGTCGTTAGTTCTATTTGAAATAATGCATTTCAGGAAAAATAAAGGATTACTCCCTCAAAGTATACTTTGCTAGAAAAGTATACTTTTCAATGTTGGTAAAAGCACGCAAGTTTTAACACAGTTGGATAAAACAATATGATTTGAATCAATTGTTTTAAAATGTTAACACTTACCCATGATGTATTTTCATGGGTAATTTGTTCGCTAAATTAATTAACCCTTTCAACAACACAGGCCTCTATAAAATGCAATGTCTGCAAACAGTGTACGTACTACGGCAGCTGAAAAGGGACATGCGCAATTATTTTTCTATCTCGTTCCCACGACATAGCATCTCGTTACCATGACATAGCATCTCGTTCCCACGAGATAGCATCTCGTTACCACGATTTATTTAGCTATGTCGTTCCCACGACATAGCATCTCGTTCCCTCGAGATAGCATCTCGTTACCACGACTTAGCTATGTCGTTCCCACGAGATAGCATCTCGTTCCCTCGAGATAGCATCGTTCCACCAGATAGCATGTCGTTCCCACGAGATAGGATCTCGTTACCACGAGTTAGCTCTGTCGTTCCCACGAGATAGCATCTCGTTACCACGACATAGCATCTCGTTCCCACGACATAGGTAGCCAATGAAAATGCAGCATAATAACCGCCATAGTTTAATATAGTCCGGCAGCCAAAGGCCGATTTGGGGCTTTAACTTGTCTTCAATAACATGTTTTTTTTATTACTGACTTTGCATGTCAACCTTCTAGTTTTGAAATCCAACTGATTACAAACTGTCACCTTTGAGCGTTTTGAGAAATTTTCACAAATTCAAGATGGCTGTCAAATAGATGTAGTGTGCCATATAGTTACATTAACATGAGGAAATTCAGCAAGCTAATAGCGTAAAATGGGTGTATTTGACATAGTGATTAAAATTGGCAAAGTTAAAATTCAATTCCTTAACTAAACTAAGGGGAAATTCCAAGATGGCCGCCAAATGTGACCATTTGACGTAATTTCACTAGTTCGTCACAACAAAGAGTATAATTTTTATAATAATCTTGGGTTTATTGAAACAATGAATGTTTATTTGTGTAACTTTGCTGTGAAATTGAATAATAGTCTAAATAGCAGAACTCCAAAAATGGCCGCTAATTATAAATATATATAGTATACGTGCAATCGTATCTGTACATAAGAATATATAATTGCACTCATACCTTATATCAGATCAAATGTGCATACGAATATTGTATTTAGATACAAAATGATTTTAGTATCTTGGGTACGCAATTAGATCATTATTTCAACAGCATTAGTCCAAGATGGCCGCCAACTATTTTGATATTATTGTAGCAATTAGCTTATATAATTATACTCGGATGTCACATCTAACAATGTAATTATACCAAATACTGGTATTAAGTCAAGATGATCATTTGTTTTCTTAACTTAATATACACCATTAGACAAAGTTCAATAACAGAAGTCTAAAATGGGCGCCGGATAATAATATAGTACATTCTACTAGTAATCAAATCATATACTTATAAATAGTACACTTGGTTATATACATTGGCTTATTCAGTTTATTTTGGTAAGCCGTCTTGTCTTGCCATTCCACATCAACATTCATGCTGACAATATTCTGACACCAAATCCAATATGGCTACCAACTTATGTAAATGTAACTTATATAGTGTGCGTTGGCAAGAAGATGTAGTGTGGAACTTTACAATAAACTTTAATGAATTCATAATTTGAATGAATACAAGAGGTTTTCTTTCATACCATTGGTTCCAAACGCTTCAATGCTTAGCAAGTTCACTGTGAAATCACGCGAAATGGCTAACCGGGCTAGTACAAATGGAGAACACATCTATATAGTTCCACAGTCCCATCAGCGTTATTAAAATAGCAACTAAGGACTCCCACTGATAATATTACATTCTGACAAGTTATTTTTTCTGCGAAAGGTACATACTTTCCACTAAAGGGCGGTATGTACATGGTGATTTATGTATAACCTTTTAATATCACTTATCATTTTGTAAACTGCAAATAATTGATATATATTCAGGTTGTTATTGATTATGTAGAGCAAATTATATTTGTATGATGAGATAATGTAATATGTCTATAACATTCTTGTTTTCAATGACAAGTCGGTATTCAACGTCTAACATGCATGTCCAGTTGATTTTATTACATAAAACTCAATATGGAGTGCATGCATATGACATGTTAACATACGTAAATGCTGAACAAAGAAATCAAATTTAATCACAAATTCAATAATTCTGAGAAAAACACATAGTACACACCAATATATACAACATGACAGCATTCAAGGTATCATGCAATGGATATAAGGAATGCAGTAATCACGAAATTTAATATACTAATATTACAATGCTAAACAACGTAACTGTCGTCCCTTGCGGCTAGAGTTTTTGTGCCATCATATCTCCTTCTTTTCTTATAGTAATATCTACAACTATTAACTTTCATTTCATGTATACTGTGTATTTCGTTGTAATTAGTTTGTATATTATTCGTTTTTGATTGCCTTGTATGTTGATGTCCTTTTGAAGCATGATGACGATGTAAGCGGGAGGTTTGCTAAACAGTTCAGGTTGAACCATCCAAGTGTTCTGTTGTATGCACTGTCCTGTCAAGGTGGCATCCTTCTTGTCATCTCTCCGTGTACTGTACTTCATTAGGATTTAATTTTCCTGTTACTTTACCAGTAGTTCATTGGGGAATAGCTGTTGTTGTGCTTGCTGTGCATTTGTTATACTGTTTATGTAGTGCATGCACTGTTGCTTTAGTAGTTTTGGTACAGTGCACCGCTGATCGTGGAGCGCATGTTTGTGCCCCGTTGAAGGTTCTGCGACCACCGATGTGCGCATTTCATTTGTTTATTAGGAAGTATGTATTGCGTTGGTTTCTTCTTTTCATGGGTTTATGGGTCTCACTTTCCTACTGTGTTCTCTATTTTAATAATCATGTCATTATTATGCGATCGTCATTGACATACATTTGTAGAAATGTTGCAATCTTGACATGATAATCCATATGTTACACATTAAACCACGCAACAGGTAAACATAGGTGAGCGCTTCATACGCAGTTGTACGTACATACATCGGGTACATAAATTAATAACAGCTTGGCTAAGTGAATTCATTGCACCAATTGAGTGGATGCATGTGGTGTTCGCCAGAAATGTAGAACACAAGCATTGTGAAAACACTCCATTTGAACATTTATTTGTCAATACCTGTGTTAGCAGATAACATGACACTGGCCATTTGTATGTACGATTTTAACTTTTTTATAAAATAAATCACTTTTGATATATATCGTATGAAATTGCATGGTTATATTGGCTGACATGTTCATCGGTATGCTAAATAATATATTTGCTTAAGAAAAGCATTATTTCAAAAACAAAAATTATAAAAAGAAAAATAGCTATTATAAACGATTTGATTAAATTGTTACTATAATTAAGGTAATCTAGTTATATTGGAATATCAACTTGGAAGTCTGCTACATATGTAGTGACACATGTGTGAGCGTACATGTATAAAGGAGTTATAGAACATGTTACTTTATTCACAAGTAAACTATTGCTATAACAGTGTGCTCTCTATATGGATCCGTTTCCAAATCACGTCCACTGAATACGCGGTGTCCAGCCTTTTTCCTGGATTTGCGTTGAAGTTGGTGCGCACACACTGGCTGAGATTTAATCAGCAAAGATAAGCCATCCTGATTCCTGGTAATTTTCCAGTGAAATCGACCCTCATCTTGCTCCAGAATGCATAAGACACTTAAATCACTTGTATCCGGTATAATCCTTGGTACATTTTCATTTTCCTAAATAAAAATCCAGAGAGCGGAAATGAACTACCATATATGCGCATGAACACACAATTTAATAACAGCAGCAGCAGCAACAACAACAACAACAACAACACAGTCAACTGAAAAACCAAGTGCGATGACAAGTTTTCAAATTCTGTGTCCAAACGGGCGGCGTCAGAATGTTAAAGTGAGTCCTAACACAACATTATTGCAAGTAAGTTGTGTATA
Source organism: Conchocele bisecta (assembly GCA_029237695.1). Classification (NCBI taxonomy): domain Eukaryota; kingdom Metazoa; phylum Mollusca; class Bivalvia; order Lucinida; family Thyasiridae; genus Conchocele; species Conchocele bisecta. The sequence goes on from CM055267.1 coordinate 59,996,714, forward strand.
TAACACGTGGGTGATGCTGTCTTTTTAGGCACATTCATCATAAAGCGGCTGTTGAAGAAGGATTATCCTTTGAAAAGAAGTGGGTGGAGTGTACTTGTACTGTCTTTTTGGCTAATGTGTTCACACTGTGCTTATCACCTAATATGGTGTCGTCTCGCCAGCAGGCAGGCACGTCCACTACATGGATAATTAGTGTGTGGGTGAAAGACTGATGTGAAGATACACAAATTACTGTCTGTTCCACGTTTTGCGGCTGACAAACTTTTGGCTGTTAAAGGTACATGCCCACACAGTAGGCACAAAATGTTCTTTATAGGAATTAAATAAGTGTATAATTATGTCACTATTCCACCAGCTCTAAACATTACGAGTGCCCGCTATACAAATATAATCATTTATTAATTATCAATTTGGCCTGTTGCACAGTAAAGTGGCCAATTGGGTTAGCATCATAACTCAAAAATAAACTTTAATATTTTCTTAGTTTTATTGTATTGTTTTATTGTTCGACATATTACGCTAATGGAATAACGCATAGAAAGATAACTTTTTGTCTGGTATTATTTATTTTTTAGTTGAACAAATGCAGTCTGATAACGGGACGGACGTTACACAGAGGGTGTTACATACATATGAAAATGCAATAGAATGGATACAAGTATTGTCATTTGTAATTAAAACTTAGATAGTGTACAGATCATCAATAAAAAATGGTTTCCAATGTCAATCAGTCAGGATTTCTCACTTTTTACGCACATGTAGGTCCAATAGGTTTTTTGCAAAAAACATCAATAATTATGTCACTACTGCTGCAAGTGTATCTAAAGTTTTAACATTAATAATTCTTACTATAAATCAAAGCTAACAACACTACCATCAAACAAGACGTACTTTAACAACTAGTAACGCCAGTATTTAAGTACCAGAACATGTTATTTACACAAAGCTGCAAATGTGACGGACGTTACAAAATAGGGGACGGACGTTACATAAACATATACTCAAAGTTTGTTTGTCATATAAGCTGCATCATGTGTGTTAATGGTCTGTCTTTTAACTTCTGTTCATTGTGAACATATTTAAATATTTATGTAGTGTTTAAGTAGGCATACATCAATGATAACTTTCAAAATAGTCACACAATTGGTGAATTGTTATTTTTTCTGGAAACACATCACCGTTATCTACAAACTAACAGATATAATGCTTTCAACATGATATATACAGTATGTGGGGTAAATAACAAACTTGTTTAACATGTATAATGTTTGTTGTTTCTTGGACAGTTAATACATTTTCCATATGTAGTGATGGGGACGGACGTTACAACATCCGAGACGACATTACATTTGTCAAATTAAGAGTTAAAGTCACTTATTTTTCTTTACATCTTTACACACTCCTGCATTCTGATCAGGTTTCTAATACACTGTTTGCCATACAGTCATGCACATTATGACATACCATGAAATTAATTTAGTTTGAAGCTTGCCAAACATTTTTTCTGTTTTTCATTTAAATTGAAAACACATTTACACACACGACCCTGTGACAAGAGACTCTGGTGTTGGTAACGAACACCCAATATCATTTTTTTCGTTGCCATGACTCTTCAGAAATATTGGTAATTTTCACCCACCCTTTCCAGATATTCCAACCATACATGTACATCATCATTTTCCGCCTCTATAACTTTCGCAAAGAAACTAATTTTTGATTTTCTTGTCACAAACTTGACTGCCACAAAACCGTTAAGAGAATCAGTATTTTCCACTTCATCAGTCAAGGTATTGTCATTTGCAACGTTGGTCACTTCAGGCTCTTTTTCCGAAAGCATGGGCAGGTCTAGTGCTTCACATGGTTGGTCGACTGCTTTCAGGACACGTGGTTTCCACTGATCGACATACTCACTGTTCCCACACTGTCCGTCATCTCTACATCCTTCACAATAACAGCTGAGCTCTCTAACTTTCAGCTGATATCCATGTCCCATGCTTGATACACTGTGCAATTTCTGGCTACCAGCAAGTGTCGCAGTTGTTGTACTCGAACGATCAACCTTTTTCCTCCACAAGATTCAATGTTCATTTATGTGCAGCATAGCAACTAGTTCTAGATGTGAATGTTGACTGGCCTACATTTTTCATCATGTTCATCATGCATGGAATAAATACTGAAAATGTACATTATGATTCCTTAAAATTTCAATTAAATATACCGTAGTAACACATTCTTAGACTGAGAATATGTATCATATTATGATTTAATGGTAAATTATAATCATTTCTCCTGGAAAGAGTATGTCATGATCACTCATTTGAATTGTCTTGTCAATTTGGTTCTAATGACTTGTCAGAACATTGAGACGGTTCAAATAAGTGGTTACAAAACAATTATACTTTAGCAACCATTGTATACCCTGATCAGATTCACTCTGACATGTTTGATACATATACAAAATGTATAGTAATGCCTTCGTTATCCTGCTTCGATTTTTCTCTCTGTTTTCTTTTCCTTTCTTTTTCTTTCTCACGTTTTATACTGATTGCATCCATGATGGTGACAGTCTGACAACTGATCAACTGGCATACTATGCAGGAATATTAATTAATCGTAAACAGATTTTTGAGAATGACTGCAGGAAATTGCCTGCTGTGATTTGGAGTCTGGTGCTATACCGTCATCTGGTGTCCCTGCTGTGTTGATACATCCTCTCAACTATCTATGTTGGATTAGTTAGATTAGAATATTGCATAAATTGATGTAAAAACAGATGAAATCGATCCTGTGACAATTTACAAGTAGGAAAAAGCATTGAGAAATGTTTCATGGGCTCACAACACACCATACATCATATGTGTAACGTCCGTCCCATTGGTGTAATGTCTGTTCCCAGTAGAGAATATAAGCAAAATCAAACAAACTACAAATGTATCTATGTAAACCAAAAACTTACATTGCGCTGGTATGCAGACTAACTTTATCTACACAGAATATGTAAATTAATTGAAAAAATCTATGTCTGAGGCTCGACTGTGCGAGGTTTGATGTCTGTTAAAATGGAATGTTACATAACATTGTGGTTTGAAGACAAGACAAATGGACAGAAATGAAAATAACTAGTAAATTTGTTAATTTATGACAACTGTTATGTGTTTGCTTTCTATTTCAGTGCTAAAATGTATAACTGTGATACTTAATCTGCATAATAATAGACATAATATATACTATTGAGAATTGTGACGGACGTTGCTGTGACGGACGTTACACATAACTTTTGAACATTGGTCCAGGTTTTGTTCACAACTGCATTTATGCTCATAATTTGATATTTATAGAATAAGGTCCATGTTTACCTCGAAGATAAATTGTGTTTTAACTATGTATGATGTTTTTATTTGAAAATAATCATATGTGACGGACGTTACAGATTTTCCGTCACAAAAAAAAAATGTGATTAAAATTATGATTTTCTCAAATTTTCATTAATTGTGTCCAGCCATACATTGTATGATATGTTGCTACAGCAAAATGGGGCTCTGAAATGTTTTGGGGGTAGTGTCGTAAAATATGCTACTTCTGTTGAGATTCATTCCGTAAATGTTGACCAGTAAAATAATTATGTTCATGCTATATATACTACCCATGGTATATACCCATGGGAGTATACTCCCACCTAATTGTACGGTTGAATCTAAATAAAAATAGCATATTTTAAGACACTACAAAACATCAAAATTTCCGAACCCCATTTTGTGTAGCAATGAATCCCCCGAAGAAAACCCTCCGGGGAAATTTCCCCTTGTAGCAACGTAATATGATTACTGGAATATATTTCATCGGTTTCGTCACCCTATATATACATGTACTACCGGAATACTCCAATGGGAGTATTCCGGTAGTATATATAGAGCGACGATAATGCTTGTACAACCGGTATGGAAGGTGTTCGAGCCAATTCCAACCCTTAAATATAAGCCAAATAAGAATAATAAGAATGCTTGTAGCATGTTTATATATCATATTACGTTGTTATTAGGGGAAGTTTCCCCGGGAAGAGGGTTTTCTTCGGGGGATATATTCATTGCTACAAAAAATGGGACTCAGAAATGTTTTATGGGTAGTGTCTTAAAATATGATATTTATATTCAGATTCATTCCATGAAATTAGGTGGGAGTTAACAGTCTCCGCGAAAGTCGTCGGTCTGTCGGACATGTCCGTTAAAATTGCCGCCGGTCTGATGGTAAACCAGAAGTCGCCGGACCGAATGTCTGGCAACAAAAAAAAGTAATAAACTATCTCATGGTTCTGTGCCCTACCTCATGGTTCTGTACCCTACCTAATGATCCTGTACCTATATCATGGTTCTGTGCCCTACCTCATGGTTCTGTACCATATCTCATGGTTCTGTACCCTACCTAATGATTATGTACCCTACCTAATGGTTCTGTACCCTACATCATGGTGTTGTACCCTACCTCATGGTTCTGTACCATACCTCATGGTTCCGTACCCTACCTAATGCTTCTGTACACTACCTAATGCTTCTGTTCCATACATAATGGTTCTGTACCATACCTCATGGTGCTGGATAAGTCCACAATACACTTTTATAGTCCATATTTAATTCCATAATGTGGCCAATTATAAACCAGTGACAACCACTATGGCTCCCTATGTCTGCATATTTTAGGCAGGGCAGGAAGACGATTGACGTGACATTATCGGTGAGGTTTGCCAACCTGCCCAACAATGCAAAGCTGGAGTTGGTGAAAGGGGAGAAATCGCGGGAGGAGAGCAGCGTCGTGATTGCGCTACAACTGGAGAGTGGAGAGAGACTACAGCACACATTTCCGCCAGGCACCCCACTGTGGGATGTACTGCTGCACTGGGAAAACCAGCTCGACAGGTTTGTGATTGTATGAGACGAGCCATGTGATTTTATACCTAAAAAGCTGCACAATATCTCATGAAAAATGTTCATAGCAAATGTGGAAATGAGTTCCGCATATACAGTCAAACCTGTGAATAAAGTCCAGCCATGGGAAGAGAACAATCTGGCCATTGTTCACTGGTGGTCTTTGTTCACAGATGGTCTTTGTTCACAGGTTCATTTATGTAATACAATGTAATTGAATAATTAAAAAGAAAAGCTAATGTTATGCAGGGTGTTCTGCGGTCCTGGCGTCCGTTTCACTAAACTTTGTAGGACTAAAATGTTCGTAATTGCAAATTCATGATCGTCTTGAAATTTCAATTGATGGATTTATATGTATTGTCTATGCTCAATAAATGTAAATCCAACAATTGTTTACAAGAAATCATTGTTAATGGTACATGCCCACTCAGTGGGCACAAAATGTGCTTTATATCAGAGACATCATCTGAGACATTTTCTGACAAAATAAACATTCATTCACCATTGCACCACGTATTGATTGACAGTATTATACATTTTATATCGGACGTAAATTCGACACTGATATCAGGGGCGATAACCGTGTTTCCTTAAAATATTAACGGATATTACTATTTATTCTCTGTATTTATTTTTTGATGTGCAATGATCATACTTTATAATCTGTCGAAAATATAATTTTTTTCAGGTGACGCATTTAATTAGTATAATTTAATTATCATGCCTCATTTGCATATGAAAATAGCCTGATACCACCGCACGTCACTAAAATAAAGATTACTAAATGATTTTATCTGTATAGCGGGCACTTGTAATTTTTAGAACTTGTGGAATAGTGACACAATTATACACTTATTTAATTCCTATAAAGAACATGTTGTGCCTACTGGGTGGGCATGTACCTTTAATGTGAAATTTACAGACTATCATATTTTTTTGGCACTTACAAACATTATAGTTGTACAAAGTTTAGTGAAACGACCCCATGATGTTTAAATAATTAGTGTCACAGTCTGCAGTTTTGATAACAATTTGTGATATTAATGATAAGGCCACTTAAATTCACTGATGCTGAATAATGCTTGATTTGTGTCTGTGACTGGAGAACTGGGGCTTATGGGATCTGTGACAAGTGTACCTCCTGATCCAATAGCACACTCCTGTAGCCTGATAAGAAGCTATATTGCTTGATTGATGGAATGGCGAACAGTGCAGATCCTGATCAGACTGTGCGGATGCACAGGCTGATCGGGATCTATACTGGACGCAAAGCCATAAGCCCCAATTTCTCCAGTCACTGCCACATTTCAAATAATTACATCTCTCAAACAAACCCAATACATAATGTGTGTATTTATTAACGTCTCATCAATATACATATCACAAGATATTACTAACAGTACTTTGTCATTATGAACATGAGTTATAAGAGACTATGTGCACAATCACATGCATGTGACACAATATAATTAGAGCTCCAGATAAGTTTGGTGTCTAAAGCGTACTGCACCCCCTGATTTCAAAATCATTGCATATTTTACTTTTACAAATGGATTATTCATTTTCTTCATTACTAAATAGGGAACAAATGATAAAAAAATATAACAAATTCAAACATTCATTTATTTGAGCTGCAAAAAAGCAAACAACACTGTTTGCTTTTTGCAGCTCAAATAAATGAATTTTCAACTTTATGACAGTATTTTCACTATTCAATTTTAAAATCAATGCGTATTTTCACATCAATGCGTATTCAGCTAAAATAATTACATAAAATACGCCAATACGCACCTTATCTGGAGCTCTGTATAATTATGAGAGTCATTCGTCTACTGCTCACTTATATTTGGAACATGTAGCCAGTTGCAAAAAAGCAATAAACCAGTGGAGTTGCCCCTGTCACTGCGCTTATCCTGGTTAAAACAATCTGTGACAACGGTAACCGGTGTTGTGTTTATTGCCACATACAGTGGGGTCAGCGTGTAAGTGCACACACAACGAACACGACTGGTTGGTTCCAACCTGTCGTGTTCGTTCGTGTGTGCACTTACACGCTGACCCCACTGTATTTCATGTATAAAAAAAAATGTAAATATTTTTCTGCATTTTTTCTCATTTCGCATCAAAAGTGTATGTTGTTAACACTCAGTTGAACCGTCTCGGCAAGACGGTTCAACTGAGTGGTAACAACGTACACTTTGGGTGGGTAGCGAACAAACCTGTCGTGTTCGTTCGTATGTGCACTTACACGCTGACCCCACTGTACATGTATCTGTCCCTATCTCCCTCAGTGTTCACAAGAACAAGCTGACCGCTGTAGACAGTTCGTGCTGCCCGTCCGTACAGCCCGTGTGTATATACATGCGGGAGGAGGTGATCGGGAAGGCAGCGTTGACCGAGACTAAACTGCGGTCGCTCGGGCTTACAGGCGACAAGGCTGCTATACGGTAACCAGCTGGGGCCCATTTCATTAAACTTCTTACGATAAAAAATGTTCGTATGAAGTATTAATTTGCTTATCACATTAACATGGTAACGTTATCATTCTTCACTTACATGCATAGATCATTACAGTATAGAACACATGCACAACATATTTTAAAAAATCGGCTGTCAGTGCAAATGTTATTCTAAAATTAAATTTTGCACTTACAAACTTCTTAATCTTATAAAGTTTAGTGAAACGGGCTACACAACCGCCTGCGTTAATCTTGCCTAGATTACCGTAATGAACCTAAATATTCAGACACTATTTACATAACTCCAGTTAAGGTGCGTAATTGGACCAAATGTTCCGGGTATTTTTCTTATTTCTTCACGAAAAATGGCAAGTTGGGATTGCTTTAGAATCGTCTCATTGAGACGATTCTAAAACACTCCCACTTACCAATTTTGGCGAAGAAATAACGAAAGTCCCCCCAAAGTTGATCAAATTACGCACCTTAAACTGGAGCTCTGTATTTATTTGGGGAAAAATATATAGTTTTCCCACAACAGTGATCGTGCCAATATTTAGTGTCAGTATGGCACTTGTGGTCTAATCACAATAACAATGTATTTGGATTTTATTTGTTTAGGGAAACCTCTATTCCCGGAGCAAATTGTGTCCAAATATTTATGGTTAATACGGTATCAACGTTTCTGAGCATATATTGGCAATGCCAACTCGCAATCAAGCAATTTGATTGTCTGAACCGTGCTGAGCAATCAAGATGTTTGAAATACCAATCAAATGTTAGGGAATTGTGTAAATATGTTTGTGCTGAAATTATTAGGCAGCGATCCACTGCAAAGCAGTCTGAAGAGTGCTTTTGTGACGGATTATTAAATATGGTCACAACCCGATATTATATATTCTTGTCCTCATGTCGCCTGGAATTTTTGAAAATGTGTATACCGGCCTCCTGTCTATTCCCGGCCAAATAAGTCAGTCCCGTTGCTGTCCGGAAATAGACAAGTTGTACTGTACCACAAAATACTTTTGATATATTAACTGCGAAAAGAACATTCGTAACTGCGAAAAGAACATGAAATTTGAACAACTCTTGTACAATACGTTTTTTCTTTCTTCTCGCCAAGCTATGTAAACTGTTGGGCCAAAATTTTGTAGAACATGTACATATATTTAGAGAAAATTGATGACTATTGCAAATTCTGACACATCATAATATGCCTGCCTCAGATACATCCATCCATTGTAGGAATGAATGGCCTTTTTGTGGAATTTATCGGGGTATACACTTGGAAAAGTCGCGGGAATACTGGACGAAGGCCGGAAGGCCTTCGTCCAGTATTTCCGCGACTTTTCCAAGTTTATATCCCCGATAAATTCCACAAACAGGCCATTCATTCCTTATAATTCCAGCATTTGAAATAAATTCAAGAAAATAAATTTTGGACAGAGACTTGCTACGGGCCAATCAAATGTTAGGGAATTGTGTAAATATTTTTGTGCTGGAATTATTGCATGACAGCTCGCTCACGCGTCAGTCATTGTGACAGAGATTTAGGAGTCGGAGACCATGGGAACAGCCATTCTGGTTTATAGTGGTTTTAAAATTCAGTGAAATTGCTTTATTTATTTAGATAACATTCTCGACCACATTCACAACATTTACAAACACTGCAAATCCTGGGGACTGTTTCACTAAACTTCGTACGATTAAAGGTGCATGCCCACTCAGTAGGCACAAAATGTTCTTTATATCAGAGATATCATCTCAGACATTTTTTGTCAAAATAAACATTCATTCACCATTACCACACGTATTGTTTGGCATTATTATACATTTTATATCAGACATAACTTTCCACACTGATATCAGGGGCGATAACCATGTTTCCATAAAATGTTAACATACATTACTATTTATACTCTGTATTTATTTTTTGATGTGAAATTATCATACTTTATAATCTGTAGAAAATATTATTTTTTTAAGGTGACGCATTTAATTAGTATAAATAATAGAAAAAAAATACCATGCCTCATTTGCATATGAAATATCTTGATACCAACGCGCGTCACTATCAGTAAAATAAATATTACTAAATGATTATATCTGTATAGCGGCCACTCATAATCTTTTGAACTGGTGGAATTGTGACACAATTATACACTTATTTAATTCCTATAAAGAACAGTTTGTGCCTATTGCGTGGGTATGTACCTTTAAAGTGTTCGTAAGTGCAAATTTAGGATCGTCTGGAAATTTCAATGGATGAATTTACATTTATTGCAATAATTGTTTACAAGAACACATTGTTAATGTGAAATGTACAGCCTATCATAAGTTTGCAGTTACGAACATTTTAGTTGTACGAAGTTTAGTGAAACGATCCCCAGTAGCCTATTTCACCAACATTGCAAAATATACTTTTCTAGCAAAGTATACTTTGAGGGAGAAATTTTCAAGGTAAGAATAAATTTATTAATTTTTATTATACTGAATTTATTACGTTATCACAGCCATTTTGGCTGTGATAATGTAATAAATTCAGTATAATAATTCTGCATACTTTTAATCATCAAATATATGCAGTCGTTAGTTCTATATGAAATAATGCATTTCAGGAAAAATAAATGATTACTCCCTCAAAGTATACTTTGCTAGAAAAGTATACTTTGCAATGTTGGTGAAATAGGCTACAGGTGAGCAGGCTCATAATAAGCTATGTCATTAGGGTCTTCACTATTTGGAGATGAGCTTATGTATCCCGAACATTTTTCGTGGTACATATAATCGACTGTACTCAAGGTCAAGGTGAAATGACTTAGAAATTTGTGTTAACGTTTTTGACCGGTACATCCTCCATCAGTGTTACTGATTTCTTATTTTGAACTTCTTAATAATTTCTGGCTAATGCAATAGTGTGAAAGTTAACATGGAGTAGTCCATTCTAAATACCTAGGGGTGACATTGTTTTTTTACAGGCTGATCCACAGAGCTGTGGAAGAAGAGGTGCTGGCTAAGATTCTGGACAGAATTGAGAAGGAGAAGCAGAAAAGGGCCAGACATGACCCCTCATTTGTCCAGCCGCCACAGAAACCTCAACAACAGCAAAAAGCGACAACATCCTCAGAAACTGTACAATCTGACTTGCCTTCTGTACCGACTGGTTCAACATCTGGAGGAAAAAACACTGATTCAGATTCCACTGATTCTATTAGACAGACATCTAGTGAAGCTGCCAATGAAACAATTGTTCCCCAGTCACATGACGATGACAAAGATGAACCGGTGTCTAAGATTGGTAGACTGGAGAAGTCACATGATGATGTTGAGCCAATGGAAGTCGAGCCCAGTGAATCGGGGATAGATGGCAATATGGATATCGATGAAAAGACAGATTCTGCAACTTCTGCTAGTGGTGAGAACCAGTTATATTGCAATTAAAACTTGTTAATCGGTAGTTATAGAACTCCTGAACTGTACATAATTTTCTGAACAATAAATGTGTTACTTTTATAAGTTATATGCAGCCAACCAAATTTTTTTTTTTTTTTAAATGCATGGAAATGTTAACACTGTTTGAACAGGAAGAGAAACAGCTGAAGGTGGTGGAACTGACTTGTGACTGGAGAAATGGAGCTTATGGGTTTTGCGACGAGTGTAGATGCGCACAGTTTAATCAGGATCTGCACTGTTCGGCATTCCATCAATGACAGACCAGTCATGCTTCTAAATGTAACACAAATCATTACCACATTACAAGTGTGTGCTATTCTAATTGATCAGGAGCTACACTGGTCTATGTGATCAGTGTAGCTCCTGATCAAATAGAATAGCATAAGTCCCATTTCTCCAGTCATAGCCACATATGTAATGTTCACAGATATGGCGGCCCCCAGCGAGCAGTCACGACAACAGGCTGCGGAGAGGCTGCAGGCCATGAACATCCCCGGGGTACAGATCTTCACCCCTGGGGATTTTACAGACCTCACACCCGAGGAACAACAGGTACTGCCCTCCTGCTGGTGTTTATATGGTCACTTCAACTATGTTGTAACTTGACTGTATACCTAAGCACCCACGGACCTCACACCTGAGGAACAACAGGTACTGCTGTCCTGCTGGTGTTTATATGGTCACTTCAACTATATTGTAATTTAAAGGAACAACAGGTACTGCCCTCCTGCTGGTGTTTATATGGTCACTTCAACTGTGACTAAAACTTACTTGTGGCTGGGACTGAAGAAATGGGGCTTATGGAATGAGGGACCAGTGTAGGTCTTGATCAAGTAGCACTCCTGCAGACTGATAAAAATTATATTTTTCTTATTAAAAACATGATGGGTGTTTCATTGATGGAAAGGGGGCAAACAGTGCAGATCCTGACCAGGCTGTATACATGCACAAGCTGATCTGGATCTACATTGGTTGCAGAACGCATTTCCCTACAGCCACATTTATCAGCTTATGGGATTTGTGACCAGTGTAGCTCCTGATCAAATAGCACACTCATGTAGCTTGATCATGTATCCTATAAGCCCCATTCACAGAATGATCAGTACATACCATATTAAATAGGGATTTCCCAAAACAAATTATGTCCAAATACTTTGTTATTGTCATTAGACGACTACTACCATACTACCCCTAAATATTGGCACGCTCACAGTTGTGGGGAAAACATATATTCTGTTGTCAGGTTGCACGTCGCCTGGCACAGGCCTACCTTCCTAGACTGGGCCTCCAGCATGCAACCCAGGAACTACAGAACGAAGGCAAACAGAAGAAAACCAGTCAAAAGAAGAAACAGTCCAATAGTGGTGTACCTTTTTCTGATTTTAAGGTAATATACCTAATTTTTACCGCTGCTTGTTTTTAAGTTTTTAAATTTTTAGAGTAAAAATGAATATAATTCAAGATAGAAATATCAGGCATATCCGTATGCTTGGGTATGTTTGGCCGATAATGCTTGTTTATTGTTTGTGTAATTTGTTTGTAGTTCCCAGAAGCGACCAAAGGAAAGAAACTGTACAGCAATGAGCTCAGGTTAGTACACTAGTAGGGCTAAATGTATATTGCCTACTTACAGTTAGCAGAATGATTAGTATATAATTTATCCTCGTTGTAGGTTCACCTTTTTATACCCCCACCAATATATTGGAGGGGGCGGGGGCATTATGTTTTACTCCTGTCCGTGAGTGCGTGCATCCGAACATGTTTTTTTTCAATAACTTCTTAACAGTCTTCACATATTTCAATAATATTTGCCCACAATGTCTGCCTGGGTGCTTTGTTTCACTTGCGACCCACGCCCAAACACCCAAGGTCAAGCACGTTCACCTTGTTTGTAAGGCAAATGTGTTTAAGTTTTTAATATTTTCTCAACTCCTTAACTCGTTCACCAATTTCAATAATATGTGCCCACAATGTCTGTCTAGGGATTAGCTTCGTAATAACTATGCCCTTTTACTATCAAGGCTGCAGCTGGGGGCATACGTGTTCTATGAACACATTTTCTAGTTGTTATTTAACTCTTTCAACACTACATACCTGTATAGCGGTGTTTCCATCCAGTGTAGATACAGATGAGCCAGCTCATGACAAGCCGAGACGGCTGCTCATGAGCTGGCTCATCTGTATCTACACTGGATGGAAACACCGCTATAGAGGTCTGTCTTTTTGGAAGAAATTTTCATATTTTATAGAAGAAAAAAAACACCGCAATTTTACAATTTTTTAATAGTCTGAAAATCATTGTGACAATTGGATTGGTCGGAAAATTAACATATCAAAATCCATTCCAGTTATTTAGGGTTGAAAGGGTTAATATATGGCTTCATTGAGTTTATGCATTGTATTCAAAATGACGTCCGGGTGTCGCATGTTCGTCCGTTCCTGTGCATGTCCGAAACGAAATCTGCGGTAAAGTTTATACATATCTGTACTCCTAAATTGCAGTATCATCCATACTGTTTAGCCCACATGTCCAAGGTCAAATTGTATGTCACGTGGGAACAACATAGAAAAGCTCACACAGGAGGGATTCCGTAAGCCTTCGCTTACTAACAAATCAAGATTTAGATGAGTATGCTGATGTTTTATATTCCAATTACATGTTTCAGTTTTGCCGAGTACTTTAGAGGATGAATATCATTTCATTTCTCTTTCAACGATGTGAAGAAGGAAGATTGCATGGTAAGTTGCATAGTATGGCTGTGACTTGAGAAATTTGACTCCTGGGGCCGTTTCACTAAACTTCGTACGACTGAAATGTTCGTAAGTGCAAATTTATGATAGTATGTAAATATCACATTAACAATGTTTATTTGATTTACATTTATCGAGCATAGGCTGCATATGCAGCATATGCTCGATAAATGTAAATCCATCAATTGAAATTTCCAGGCGATCCTAAATTTGCACTTACGAACATTTTAATCGTACAAGGTTTAGTGAAACGGGCCCCTGTCTTACATTGCTTAGGACATTTGTAAGATGCTCCTGTGGCTGTGACTGGAGTATTAGTGATTATGCTTATATTGTTTATAAATTACATTTGTGACCAGCGTAGACCCAGATTATTTAACCTTGTGTCCACTTGCACAGCAAAGCACATCTGGCTGTGTCTAGAGATATGGGGCTTCTGGGGCCGTTTCACTAATCTTCGTACGACTAAAATGTTTGTAAGACTAAAATTATGATAGTCCGTAAATTTCACATTAACAATGTTTCTTGTAAATTATGATTGGATTTACATTTATTGAACATAGGCTGCACCCTATGTTCAATAAATGTAAATCCAGCAATTGAAATTTCCTGACTATCCTAAATTTGCACTTACAAACATTTTAGTCGTACGAAGCTTAGTGACCAATTTTAGTGACCAAGTGACTGGGTTTTGTTACCAGTCCTCCTAATCTGTTAGTGATCTCCTACAACATGATAAGTGTCTATAATATTTGTTATAAACAATTAGACTATTTCACTGTCTAATGTACAGACCCTGATCAGGCTGCTGATCAGACTGCGTCTGATCAGGATCTGCAATGGTCACAAAGGTCAAAGCCCCATTTTTCCTGTCACAGCCACATATTGTCTCCAATCCCTGTTTTAGCCGTGTGATAGAAAGCCAGTTGTGTTCAATGTCGAAGAACAGATTCCATCTACTGTGGAAGACACAGGTTGGTGAATTTCACACATTTCTGGACTACTCCATGTGGCATCTAATTTATTAACACTGATCGATCAGTATGAATCTAACTACATAATAAAGTTAGCAAATAATTATATAATTATAAGGTACTGACATTCCATTGTTTATCAAGAGGGTTTCTGGATATAATGTTGAAAATGTTTTAGTGTTATAATTTAATGACTAGATGTACTGTACAGTGCAACCTCTGTTATAGAAAACACTGGCTGTTAGAGAGAGCATGTGGTTGGCAAGTGGGAGCATGCGATGGGTATTTTAACAATATGGATTCATCCTTACCGGAATCCCGACCAGATACCTGGTTTGGCTCTCATGTACGTCATTGACTTTCTTGCATGTGAGAGTTGAATCTGGTTATACCCCTTATATGAGTAATGTGATTATTTGTAATCCTATTACTTTTAGAGGAAGGGGCCAAGTGGCTTTGGTGTGGTATGGACCTGGCACCAGGTCGGGTTATTCTAATTTCAGGGCCGAATATACAGTTTTTGTCGAGCCCGCTTGCGGAAAGCGAGACATAGTGATCACAATGACGTCCGGGTGTCCGTGCGTCCGTGCGTCCGTCCGAAATCTGCGTTAACGTTTTTAAATACCTTATATCTCTGCAGTCCTAAGTCACATCGACTTGAAACTTCATATGCTTATTAGTCATGATCCATTTATTCATGCTGTATCCCACTCATGCGGCCCCTCTGCCCAATGTCAAATGACTTAGAAGTTTGCGTTCCGAAATCTGCGTTAAAGTTTTTAAATACCTTACATCTCTGCAGTCCTATGTCACATTGCCTTGAAAACTTCATACTTATTTAGTCATCATCCATCCATATTCATGCTGTATCCCACTCATGCGGCCCCTGTGCCCAACGTCAAGGTCAAATGACTTAGAAGTTTGCGTTCCGAAATCTGGGTTGAAGTTTTTAAATACCTTATATCTCTGCAGTCCTAAGTCACATTGACTTGAAACTGCATGTGCTTATTAGTCATCATCCATATATTCATTATGTGTCCCACTCATGCGGCCCCTGTGCCCCTATGTCAAGGTCAAATGACTTAGAAGTTTGCGTTAAAGTTTCTGTCAAAACTTGCGTTAAATTTTTCACATACCTACTATCTCTGTAACCGTAAGTCAGATTTGCTTGCAACTTTGTATGCTTATTGGGCATCAAACTTTAAATACATACACTCTGGGATCAAATGCCTCGGCGGGCTCAACATGCGGGCCGCGGCCATCCTCGTTTATGTAAATATTCCATTCTGATTTTGGGATTTTCCTCCCAATGCAGCAAGTTGAATACGGGATCGAACCCATTTGCCCGGCCTTAAATGACCTTAGCTGTTGATAGGCGGTTAAACACCAAGAAACAAACAAACACACATAGAGAGTGGAGGCTGTTGTGTAGAGGTGGTCGTTCGCGGAGGTTCGACTGTATAAGATAATATATTCTCCGTGATTTGACAAAATGGGTATGTAATTCTGACCAGTGTAGATCCTTATTCACTCTGATAATATGTCATGGCTTCTTTGTAGACCCCAGTCACACTGAATGTTAACTCTTAGACCGCTACTCACAACAATTGTCGTCTGCTGTTGCTTTTATATCTTGCCTTATTTCTCAATAAAAACATGATTTGACAGCACTTCAGATCATTTCCATTCTGAAGCATGATGTAACTTATTCTAAAGTGCTGTCAAAGCATGTTTTTGATGATACAAATAGAAAATAGAAAATAAACAGCAGACGACAAAAAAATTAAGATAGCGGTCTAAGGGTTAAGTATGTTCTGTTTATTGATGGTTTAATGTGCAATACACTCCGTTTTCCCTTACCTCCTGACCATTAAGTGATTTTGTTTCTTTCACACAGATATTTCAGATGAATTCTTTGATCTGACAGAAAGAGATATGTGGATTCTACTTGCTGATCAAAAGAAAAAATTGTAAGTCTGTCTTCAGATTTAAATTCATAGCACTTGACCCTTTCAACTCCACAGGCCTGTAGAGCGGTATTGGCAAAATGTGTAGATCCAGATGAGCCGCTCGTGACGAGCCGTCTCATCAGGATCTGCACGTTTTTGCAAGTAATTTTCATTTATTTGAGAACAAAAACACCCCCTTTTCATAAATGGACTAGTCTGACAATCATTTTGTGACGGTTGGATTGGTTGCAAAATTAACGTATCAAAATCCATTCCAGTTACTCAGGGGTGAAAGGGTTAATTTTATTCAGTCAGCAATTGTATGTACTTGGAAAACTTTCAGAGCATGTTCGCCAAATTTTTACTTGAAATCAGACTGTTTGATTGGCCTTGACCAAATAAAACTTCCTCACCTGGAGACTGAGAACAGAGTATGCCAGGAGGCCGTTTCATAAAACTTTGTACGACTATAATGTTTGTAAGTCCAAAATTATGATAGTCTGTAAAATTCACATCACCAATGTTTTCTTGTAAACAATTATTGGATTTATATTTATTGAGCATAGGCTGCATATGCAGCCATATGCTCAATAAATGTAAATCCATCAATTGAAATTGCCAGACGATCTTAAATTTGCACTTACGAACATTTTATAGTCGTACAAAGTTTAGTGAAACGGCCCCCAGTCTCATAAATATTTTATCTAATCACAAGTAATTTCTCTAAGCATCCATGATTTTAGAATTGGTGGCTTTTGTCCGTTTGATGTCGCATATCTTAGTTTAAGCTAAGCAATATAATGTCAAACCTTCAAACTCGGCCAATATAGGGTTAACTGTGTTGTAATTTTGAAATTTGCGGCGTATATCAGAAAATGATAGGTCGGAAAATCTGTTTAATGGCGACACGCTAGCGGAGCCATCAAACAAGTTTTCCGACCTATCATTTTCTGATATACGCCGCAAAATTACAATGCGGTTAACCTGTTTCTAATGCACTCCTTTACTACTGGCGTAGGAATACATATTAAAATAATTTGCGACCGTTCATCAACAATGATAGACCTGTAATGTATGACCATCAGCCAATCAGATGGCGTGATATTTATAGAGTGCACTAGACTACTGAATTAAAGTATGCTCAGGCATTGCTCAAATGGAAACTCCACCAATTATAATGTCAAGGATGCCCCAGAAGTTGTTCTGAGACATGTCATGGTTGGTACGTACGTCACTATGGGGAAGAAGTGTGTATCTGTGCCCGGTTACCTGAGACGGTAGAGCGATGGTACGGTAATCCAGAGGTCCCGTGTTCAAGTCCCGGGCTGGTGCACATTTTTCTCGCCCTGTTATATTTGGTGCCCACTCATGGACCGTGACTGATATATACATGTACTCCGATATCAACCATGATGTAGATTTCTGTCCCATAAAAATCAGTAATTTAGGGACGAATTTCAATTTGGTGGGGGAGTTTGTTACAGTTGGTATGCAAGTCACTATGGGGAGGAATTGCGTACTCGTGCCCATTTAGTTCAGTCATTTAGAGTGATGGTATGGTAAACCAGAGGCCCCGGGTTCGAGGTAGGGCTGGTGCACATTTTTCTCACTCTTTGACAGAGATATTACTCGTGAAGTTCGGTAACTTATTTATAAGATTGGCATAGAATAGGCATTTACCTAATATCGAAACAAGATTCTTTGTTTTAGGAGTACATGTGTTAATGTTTCAAATGGATGACATATTTTCTAGAACACTCTGTATTAGGTTCGCTTTTGAGAAAAATGAACAGGCAACATTTGGGCCAAGTGCTGCCCCATTGATCATCCTGTGCAGCAGCGAGTCTGATCAGTAGCCGATTTCACCAACATTTCAAAGTATACTTTTCTAGCAAAATATACTTTGAGGGAGTAATCATTTATTTTTCCTGAAATGCATTATTTCATATAGAACTAACAACTGCATATATTTGATGATTAAAAGTATACAGAATTATTATACTGAAAATGGCTGTGATAATGTAATAAATAATAAAAATTAATAAATTTATCCTAAGATTGAAAATTTCTCCCTCAAAGTATACTTTGCTAAAAAAAGTATACTTCGCAACGTTGGTAAAATAGGGTACAGGGCCTACTCTGTTGACAGTTCAGTCACTGTAGTAGCCTCACTACCATCATCAAAATCATTGTTTGATTCCAATCCTTCCGTGTGAGTGTGAGAACAAAGAACTACAATTGATGCAACATTAACTACTGGCATAGGAGACACGCCATGTGAGTTTGTATTTTCCGACTTCTGCGTAATTTCATGAAATACGTTCGCAAAATTTACAATATTTTCAGTAAATGGTGTAAAAAGTTGACAACATTTTCAGAGTACATGCGGAATTAGTATTATATTCCGCTTGTATTCTGAATATTTTGTAAAGTTTTGACTTTATTTATGAAAAATATTGTAAATTTTGTAGATATCCTTAATGAAACTACACAGATGTCCGAAGGTACAAAATCACATGGCCTACCATTTCCTCAGCCGACGGCCCATTTATGCAGGGCAGTAACAGTTACTGTAACTAGACAGGCCTAAGTTGCCCTTGGGTGGGGATATTACTTAGGTTGCAAAATTCAGACATTCAGACTTCTGTATGGAACAACGATACCACGAATATCAGGACTTATTTGACATATTTACATTTACTCACATCAGTTTGAATTGGGCAATCAAATCTGTCTAATTCTCCTGGGGCCCGTTTCACTAAACTTTGTACGACTAAAATGTTCGCAAGTGCAACATTATGATAGTCTAAAGTCATTTCACATTTATAGCAATGTTTTCTTGTAAACAATTAACGGATTTACATGTATTGAGCATAGGCTACGTTTGCAGCCTATGCTCAATAAATGTAAATCCATCAATTGAAATTTACAGACGATCCTAGATTTGCACTTACGAACATTTTAGTTGTACGAAGTTTAGTGAAAGTGGCCCCTGGTTCTGCTCTCTGCTTCCCCATACAGGGAATATATTGATTGGTGCATTAATTTAGCACTATAAATGTTTGTCGAGGTGCAAAAGAGCTGGGGTCTGCATTGGTCATAATGACCACTGGCCGATATGTCAAACCGGGAAGGTCTACGAGCCAATTCCCACTCTTAAATATAAGCTATACATTTTTGTTTTCAAGGTATATGGTTTAACCCTTAAACCGCTATCATAATTTTTTGTCGTCTGCTGTTTATTTTCTATTTTCCATCTTTATCATCAAAAACATGCTTTGACAGCACTTTAGAATAATTAACAACATGCTTGGACAGCACTTTAGAATCATTTCTATTGGAAATGATTCTGAAAGTGCTGTGAAACCATATTTTTATTGAGAAATAAGGCAAGATATAAAAGCAAGAGCAGACGAAAATTGTTGTGTGTACCGGTCTAAGAGTTTAAGGTTTTATATCCACCTGGTTTTTGACATGTTGGCTGAAATCTTGCCTGGTACGGCTGTTCTGTGCAATGTTGCTAATCGTGTTCGTTTACTGTTTGTTTCAGTATTTTGCCTTGCATCAATTTGTCAAAGATTACATGGAGAACAAGAACCCATCATTTTACCTTTGTAAGTATTTATGTCATAGACACTTTTCAATGCATTCATCTGTCCGTTCAACTGTGTATAATCTGTACTTTTACTTGGAAACAATTGCAACCAAATTCCAGACACTCTGTCTGTAAACTTGTGTGTTTTATAGCCAGCTGTGTATATGTTTTGTTACTTTAACCCTCACTACGCGGGAGACGAAAATTGTCGTCTGCTGTTTTTCATTTGTGCCTTAATTCTTAACAAAAAACCCGTTTTGACAGCACATGAGAATCGTGTCCACTGCAGACTGCACTTATTCATGTGCTGCCAAAACAGGTTTTTATCGGGAAATATTGAAAATAAAACATTTCCAGCAGACGATAAAATTTACTTCGCATAGTAAGGGTTAAGGCGTTGTCCACTGTCTATATGTTTGTTAAGTTTAGCGTGGTTTGCAGGTTGGGAGCAAATAATGGGTAATTTAAAGATGGTTTTACTGAGTAGGCACAAAATGTTCCTTATATCAGAGACATTATCCGAGACATTTTCTGGCAAATTTAACATTCATTCAACATTACCGCACATATTGATTGACATTATTATAAATTTTATATATGACGTAAATTTCCACACTGATATCAGGGGCGATAACAGTGTTTCCTTAAAGGTACATGCCCACGCAGCAGGTTACACTGTACTACTACTTTTCATTTTCTGTCATGCCTTATATGAGCCATTTGTCTACCCACTAACGAGTTATTTTTAATTACGGCGCGTGTTAATTCGTGTTAAATCGCATTTTATATGCCGCGACCAGAAAGGGTATTTTCGGACCTCGTGCTATTTTTACCAATACGCATCACGTGACACGGTCAATCATATCACATCTTTGACATACGCAGTGAAGTATCGGAAGTTGAGAAGAAAAATCTCTGTTCGAGTCCAAATCTAAATCTCCAATTAACTCTTTCCATTTGGTGATCTGGTCGCCAATATTAACCACTCTCCCTCTGTACTGCCTGTCCCTCAGACATTTCGCCTTTTTTTTGGCCGACGCCGTTTCATTACAATTTCCGTCCTGGACGTTTCAACATGTTGATATTCTTGTTTACATAATGGGAAGCCTACTAGCGCGCGTAGTATACTGCGCATCCGCACCGCAAGCCGTGATGTGAAAGTCGTCGTCCCCGCACATTATCAAAATAGACTGTTACCGCCGCGCGTCGCTAACAGTAAATTGATAATTAATAAATGATTTTATTTGTAAAGCGGGCACTCGTAATTTTTAGAACTGGTGGAATAGTGACATAACTAGAAATGTGGCCTGTCGGCACACGAATACCCCCACTGGCAGCCAAAGAAAACGAGGCATTTTTTATTAAGGTTTCAAACGCATCAAGTCTGTGACCTTGACACTGGGCATAATGTGATAATCCATGCATCGGTGTAGAAGATATAGAGCGGAAGGGAATTTCAATAGGTTTGACCTTTGACCTTCAACTGTGACCTTGACCTTGGACGTAGGTGCGTGGTTATTGATCGCGACACACCTTCTCATCATGAGAAAGATTTGAGCCAAGGCATTTGATAATCCATGCATCGGTGTAGAAGATATAGAGCGGAAGGGAATTTCAATAGGGTTGACCTTTGACCTTCAACTGTGACCTTGGACGTAGGTGCGTGGTTATTGATCGCGACACACCTTCTCATCATGAGACACATTTGTGCCAAGCCATTTGATAATCCATGCATCGGTGTAGAAGATATAGAGCGGAAGGGAATTTCAATAGGTTTGACCTTTGACCATCAACTGTGACCTTGGATACGTAGGTGCGTGGTTAGCAATTTGACAATCCATGCATCGGTGTAGAAGATATAGAGCGGAAGGGAATTTCAATAGGTTTGACCTTTGACCTTCAACTGTGATCTTGGACGCAGGTGCGTGGTTATTGATTGCGACACACCTTCTCATGATGAGAAACATTTGTACCAGCCATTTGATAATCCATGCATCGAGTATCCTCATCGGTGTAGAATATATAGAGCGGTAGGGAATTTCAATAGGTTTGACCTTTGACCTTCAACTGTGACCTTGGACGTAGGTGCGTGGTTAGCAATTTGATAATCCATTGGTATCGTGTAGAAGATATAGACGGAAGGGAATTTCAATAGGTTTATTTGACTTCAACTGTGACCTTGACTATTGGACCGTAGGTGCGTGGTTATGATGTGAAACTCTCATCTGAGAAACATTTGTACCAAGCCATTTGATAATCCATGCATCGGTGTAGAATCTAAGAGCGGAAGGAAATTTCAATAGGTTTGACCTTTGACCTTCAACAGTGAACTTAACCTTGGACGTAGTGCGTGTTATGATTTCGCCGGAACAATAGACTTTGACCTTCAATCCTTGAGGAAACGTATGTGGCCAGCATAATTTGAATCATCATATGACTGGGTTCAATTTTTGACCTTTGCCTTCAACTGACTTGATTGGACGTAGGTGCGTGGTTATTGATCGCGACACACCTTCTCATCATGAGAAACATTTGTGCCAAGCCATTTGATAATCCATGCATCGGTGTAGAAGATATAGAGCGGAAGGAATTTCAATAGATTAGTTTGACCTTTGACCTTTACTACGTGACATTGACTTGATGTAGCCGCGCTGGTTATGATCGCGGACACACCTTCTTTCAATCATGACCTTGATATTGACATGCATTTGTGCCAGGCCATTTGATAATCCATGCATCGGTGTAGAAGATATGAGCGGAAGGGAATTTCTATAGGTTTGACCTTCAACTGTGACCTTGACCTTGGACGTAGGTGCGTGGTTATTGATCGCGACACACCTTCTCATCGTGACAAACATTTGTGCCAAGCCATTTTATAATCCATGCATCGGTGTAGAAAGATATAGAGCGGAAGGGAATTTCCAACAGACCGACAGACCGACCGACCGACCGACCGACCGACCGACAAGCTGACTCCTATATACCCCCAACAAACTTTGTTTGTGGGGGTATAATTATACACTTATTTAATTCCTATAAAGAACATTTTGTGCCTACTGCGTGGGCATGTACCTTTAAAACGTTAATGGACATCACTATTTATTCTCTGTATTTATAGTTTGATGTACAATGATCATACTTTATAATCTGTTGAAAATACATGTATTATTTTTTCACAGGACGCATTTAATTAGTATACATAACTAAAAAATAACATGCCTCATTTGCATATGAAAATAGCCAGATACCACCGCGAGTCACTATCAGTAAAGTAAATATTCTAAATGATTGTATATGTATAGCGGTCACTCGTAATTTTTAGTTTAGAACTGGTGGAATAGTGACACAATTATACACTTATATTTAATTCCTATAAAGAACAGTGTGTGCCTACTGAGTGGGCATGTACCTTTAACGCTCGGGTAAATGTCTTATAATTTGTGTTTCCTTGCACGGATCTGCTTGATATTTCACACACGCATTGCTCTAATGGTCCTCTACTGGCATGTGACAATTCACGATCATCCCGGCCCCGCTAAGCCCAGGGTCAAGGTCACATACTTGGTGCATTCGAAAACTTAACACTCTGGTAAATGTCTTATAATTCTGTTTCTTTGCACGGATCTGCTTGATATTTCACAAACGCATTGCTCTAATTGTCCTCTACCACCCTGTGATAAATTAAAAGCACAGGGTCAATGTCACATACTTGGTGCCGACACATTAACGCTCGGGCAAATGTGTTATAATTTCTGTTTCCTTGTACGGGTCTGCTTGATACGAGTATTTCACACACGCATTGCTCTAATGGTCTTCTACCGCCCTATGACAAATCCATGATCCGCTAAGCCCAGCGACAAGGTCACATACTTGGTGTGTTCGAAACGTTAACGCTTGGGTAAATGTCTTATAATTTCTGTTCCCTTGTACGGACTGCTTGATATTTCACACACGCATTGCTATAATGGTCCTCTACTGCCCTGGGGTGGTTGGTTGGGAGCATGCGATGGGTAATTTAACGATCGGGAGTCATCCTGACCGGAATCACGACAGGATATCTGATTTGACTCTCAGGTACGTCTTTGGCTTTCTTGTATGTGGTTATACCCCTTATAAGTGTAATCCTACCGGTAGTTACTTTTAGGGGAAGGGGCCAAGTGACTGTCGTGCGATATGGACCAGACACCAGGTCACCTTATTCTAATTTCAGGGCTGAATATATATTTATTTTGATGTAAATATTCCGTTTTGATTTCGGGATTTTCCCCTCCCAATGCAGCGGGCTAAATGCGGGATCGAACCTGTTGGTCCGGCCTTAAATGACCTTACCTGTTGATAGGCCATTAAACACCAATACAACAATCATCAATATAAATGTGAGAAAGTTATTGATGACGTTTGGTAATGATCTGACTAACGATGTTAACGGATGTAGAGGTATGGGAAATTTGGCTGCATCCAAATGGTACGTCCAAATTGTTGATGACGATGATGACGACGGAATTGTGACCACTATGTCTCACTTTCCACTAATATGGGTGACAAATAAATTGCCCATTTTCTACACTGTTTACCATTCAGATACTAATGTAAGCTAACTGCCACCAGCAAAATGCAACAATTTAATTAAATAATGGTGCAAGATGACCAAGATCTTCAAATTGTTACAAATGCTGTAAGTTCCCTTGTCTCAGTGGCCCAATTGTAAACCTTATTGCTTTGATTCTTTGGTTCTGCCTCTGGTAATGGGAGAGATGTCAAGAACAGTATGTGTACATGCACATTCAGACTACATGCAGCTGATGTCTGTAAGTTAACATTCAACACATGATGGTCAGGCGTATTTGAACCGGACATCGGATTAGAAAATACTCATTGAATATTGTGGGGCCTATGTGATAACCAGTTTTGTAGGCACACTAATGTATGTGTAGAATGTGGGAACAAGGCCTGATTTCTCAAGTGGACATCATGGGCGCTCTCTCCCCTGCTGCATCAATCTTCTTTCCATGAGTGGACACCGCTACTTCCGCACCATTGCCAGCATCTTTCCAAGACTCCACATCTCCGCCAGAGTTGTCGTTAGACAGCTTAACCTTCAGAATGACTGCTACGACAATGGCCCCCAGTACTGCTGCGGCAATTATTATCACCACAATAAGAACATTAAATGGCTCCTGTGTGGTAATCACAGATGGGGCAGGCTGACACTCAGGCTCTGTTATACCCCCATCATTACAAAGTTCCGAGTCATCTGTAATAATCTTGCTTCCACCATTCTTACATGACCACGACAGTTGTTGTCCATGCTTGATGTAACCACTGGCATCTACGTTGTTCAACTGTACAAGTGACAGGTCTGCAGCAACATGACAGTCACAGTAGCAGGCCATCGATTCACTAGACCAGCCACCTCCAGTACAGGACACCCCATCGTTTATTGGCCCAGCCGCGGATGTGTGATCCGCATTGCAGACTAAATATAGCAAGAGAAGTTCTTCTTCCCAGGCAATCTGATTTATGCAGCTCGAGTTTAATCCTAGATATGGGCAGCAAGTAATCTGCGAACAAGTTGGTAATTGTGTCCATTGTCCATTTGCCTGGCACTGGACATTCGGGAAACCTTTAGCAATGTATCCATCGGTACACATGACTTTAATTACACTGGCATACTCCGTTCTAACACCATTTATACTGTAAGTAAGCTGTGTGGTTGCATGAGCAATGTCCGGCAACTCAGGGCAGCTGACAAGATTACAAGATGGGGCATAATTTGGCATCCAGAATCCATCAGTTCTACAAATCAAATTTGATGTTTCCGATAATGTGTATCCTTCATTGCAAGCAAATTTCATGTTAGATCCTGCTATGTACGTGACCTCATTTACTACATGGCCATTTGTTGGTGGTTCAATGTGCCCACATGCAATTTGCTTGCATTCAAAGTTCCCGTCAGTCCAAGCCGCAGCAGAGCAGACGTATGTGGCATCATCTGCTCCAAGCTTGGGCTTGTAGACAGTGCTACACTGGTACATTACCGTCGTGCCTTCAGGTATGGGCGTGGATCCAGGCCAGTCATGACTGGCGTTGGGAATGCTGGGTGGCACACCACAATCACCCGATACGCATACAACTCCTGAAATAAACCAGATTTATGTATGTGACGCAACAAGCGAAAATCTCCCTTATCTAAACACGTGACATAACAAGCAATGACATTACAAAGTCGGCACATGTAAGTCTCGGCCCACTTTTAAATGACTACAATTTGGATGAAATTTTGCATCAGCTGCAGTAGACATAAATAAAAAAACTAATTAAATCCCTGGCCACAGCAATGTCCAAAACAATGAAGAAGTAATAAGCAGATAAGACAAGAGCTCTGCGGAGCAAGATGTCCCGCCTGCCGCAGTTTGATAGTACATGTACATAAGGAGCTGTAAATAACCGATGCTAAATTTCTATACTAGACATTTTTGAAGTTCGTGACCTTGGGGTTACCGGACACCATCAACTTTCTGCAGATGATGTGGAATGTTCTTACAAATGCATGTAGGAAATATTAAAACATTCCATCAAAAATAAATTAACCCAAGCGTTATGTTTTCAAAACTGAGCATTTTCTAAGCCCGTGACATTGACCTTAGCGGGCACCATGGGCTTTCTGTAGAATTTGCCGGATGTTGCTATAGTTTACACCCAAGAAGTATTAAAGCATTCCATCAAGGGAAACAGACGTTGTAATAAATCAAACCCGGAATTTTCTAAGCCCGTGATCTTGACCTTTGGTGTTAGCGGGCACCATGGGCTTTCTGTAGAATGATGCGGAATGTTGCTACAAATGCATGTAGGGAACATTAAAGCATTCCATTGAGGGAAACAGAAGTTACAAGGAATTAACCCGAGTGTTTAGTTTTAGAAACAATAGTTAAACGCAAAAACTTAACGTTGAATGCATGTGAAAAGTAAGTCAATGAACCATGACAACTAGGTCAATGTCACATGGGCTCCTTCTGTGTGAGATGGTTACACCACAGTGTTGATGTATACCAAGTTTGGAGGTCGTAGGACTTGTAGTTTTCCGGAAACTAAGCTAAATGCAAAAACTTAGCATTGAATGCATGTGAAATGTAACGTCAATAAACCACGAAAACTAGGTCAATGTCAATGGAGATCATAGGACTTACAGCTTTCCTTTCTGGAAACTGAGCTAAACGGATAAGCTATGCCTATGTCACCGCTTCTGCTAAAGCAGGCGGGACAAAAACTAGATGGTCGGTAAATGCAACAAATGCTCCCCGATGACACCTGGATTTAAATTTAAAGTGCTTGACCCTGGGTATTGGTGTAGTATTGTCACGCCAGGGTGACACTGTGATAGTTTACTGTTGGGTCGGAACACCAAGCACGTTGTGGAAAGAGACAACAAGATATACAGTTACAATGATGATGTATTTGCAAATGGAGACATACACAAATAATGAATGTTCAAGACAGAACGGACAACGTCCTCTCGATGGTTCACCAAGGCAGTCACACAACCAAGGCACAGTCACGATTCTGGAACAGGTAAGTATCGTATAACTATGTTCATCACATTCAAGATACGAACTTACAGTTTCTGTTATCTAACTCGGGTTTCCACCATGATGACGGTGACGTTTTATGACGTTTTTCAGTTACATTAAAGTATTATCGACTACTTGGGCGGATGGGGCGACTACATCACATGGGTGGACGTCCTTTGAGATTCATCTCGTCCTTGGATGGAATGACGTCACCGGAATAATAACCCCGCTCGTTACGCCCTGGTCCACACGGAGCAGAGTACCCGTTGGTACACGGAGTCGTGTAGTGGACATCAGAATAGGATCGGTGCAGCGTACTGGTTCTACGCAATAACACCAGATAGACGTGCCGTCGCTGGTTGCTGGCTGGCTGGCTGGCTGACTGGCTAGGACTACAAAACACCAACGGTGTTGTTACCAAAATGTAACGTGTTATAGTCTCCATAATAGTCACAGTAGTGCACATGAAATCATTATTATGATTGCATGGTAATACTAAACAACCTCGTAAATTACGATGATGAATCATGATAAATTGCAATGTACACAAATATATGTTCACTAGTTGGAAGAAGGGGGCTGATGCAATTCATATGTCGGAGAGTACGATATAACACATTAATGAACAGCCACTATATCTAGTGTACACAACAATATATATATTCACAGCCATACATGTGAATATCGACGTCATTCACAGTTATTTACCATTAGTAAACAAACATTTAATTGCGACCCGGCCTTACCCTGATCAGACTGCTCGTGGCTAACTGCGCTAATTTAATAAAGAGCAACTATGCCAAGTATTTTCCTGTACAGACTCGCATTAATACATTACTAATGATAGACTCTGTAGACTATAATCAAACTGCAGGATTCCACAGGCTGACCAGTCACCTAAAGCATCAGTGATTGAAATACATTATACTTCACATCATGTCCTTATTACAGCTTACTGACGTATAAATCAGTGCATTTAGAGCAGAACTGTCTGATCTGGTCTATCCTGGTCGTACTGGAATTTTCACTGGTCTTGACATGAGTCGGACGTTATTTGCAGCATTTTAAAGTAAATAATAAACATATGTGCTTACCAGAGATTCCCAGTGAAAGCTTGTGTCACAAAGTGATCACAAGAATGGTTGAATGTCCGACTCCTAGAATATGGATACGATAGTTTATATACATACTCTAGTGCATAAGATTCCTCCGTTTGTCCGCATGTCAATATAAGAACTCCGTGCCAGCATTTGGCTTACACTTTTGCGTAAATGGACTAATGTGTTAACAGTCAGTCTAGCTCATGAGATATCTGGCAAATTAATCTGAAATAATTCAGTCATCAGTAGGTATGACCTACTCGGTATTCAGGCTAGCATCCAAGTGTGCATAAACCACACCCTAAGAACTAGGACAGTGGAAATCAGGTCTCAACGACAGCTCGTTACAAAATAAACACGACAGCTCGTTAGAAACTCGCTCGGGCAGATACAGCGAGTGACCATGTAAACAGATCCAAGTCAACAGACAGTATATTTCTGTATTTCTGGCCAAGCTCCGTTCGTCAGCTTGTGGTAAGATGTTTGTCATTTATCATATTATATTTCTATCAATACTTTGTAAAGGCTATGCTGAGTTTACTGGGTCAACTATGGGCAGTAAGGTTCTGTTTGAAACCGAAAGTAGAACATGTGCTATTGTTAGTCTGTAGTCGGGAGTATAACATGCCAACGCTTGCTTTTACTAGCCGCTAGTCACATATGTATATTTCAAACGAGTTTGAAGTATAAATAGTCGCGCCTCTGCTAAAGCAGGCGTGACAAAAACCTTAACCAATGCGTGACGGTGACGCCGAAGCCGGGGTGACTACATAAGATCTACCTATTCTTCGAATAGTCGAGCTAAAAAATGATGGACAGACAGACAGACAGACGAATGGATGGACGACTTTTGCATCCCTGTATCCCGTTTTCGCTATGCGATGGGATAAACATTACTCCAGATATATTAAAGCTAATGCAAAAATGTTTACATTACAAACTTATGGTACTTGATGATGTTCATGTGTACGAAGTACGAAGTTAATCGGAATCAAACTGTAGAATTGGTTCGTTGTCAAACTATGTATGACGGACATACAGACGGGCGGACGGACCGACAGTTGCAAATTATAATGCTCCTGACCAGTAACCGATTTCACCAACATTGCAAAGTATACTTGTCTAGCAAAGTATACTTTGAGGGAGTAATCATTTATTTGTCCTGAAATACGCTATTTCATATAGAAATTAGAACTAAGAACTGCATATATTTGATCATAACAATTATGCAGAATTATTATACTGAATTTATTACAATATCACAGCCAATTTGGCTGTGATAATGATAATGTAATAAATTCAGTATAATAACAAGAAACGAGGCAAAGCCACGAAGGCCAGGTTTTTTCCAAGCATAGACACTTGGATAACATAATTATACCCACTTTTTGTAGACTAGATGGCCGTGGCCTGCATGTCGCGCCTTGGGGCGAGGCATGGACACTAAAAAAATAGATATAGTAGATGGAAAAACTTTAACGAAAAAAAAACTTTAACCGGACACACGGACGTACGGACGGACGGAAGGACATATGCCAAAATGCCGACGATATCGCGCTTTCCGCAAGCAGGTGCTACAATGATGATAAACACCCATGTGAAGTATCAATGTAATGGGTGAAGCAGTTACAGAGATATAGTACACGAACAAACTTTAACAAAAACATTCAAAGTAATTTGACCTTCACATTGGGCACAGGGGCCGCACGGTTGGGGTTAGAATGAAAATATAGATGATGATAAGCACCCATATGAAGTTTCAAGGTAATGGGCGAAGCAGATGCAGAGATATAGTATAACGAAACAATTTAACCAAACAACTTTAACCAGACGTACGTTAAAAAGTTAACGTTGAAAATGGCCAAGTCAATTACGTAGAAATAATAGGTGAAGGTAAAAAAAATGGTCACATGTTGGATAGTTGTATGTGGTGGGCACCCCTTGATTATGAAGCTGTGAAAGTTTGGTGGTCCTAGGTGGTACAGTACCAAATAAATGGACTTAAACACGAAAACTTAACATTGTAAACGCGAAAACTTAACATTGAAAATGGGTAAGTCGACTGCGCGGGAAAAATGGGTCAAGTTAAAAAAAAAGTAACATGTTGGATAGTGATATGTGGTGGGCACCCCTTGATTATGAAGCTGTGAAAGTTTGGTGGTACAGTAACAAAGAAATAGACTCAAACACGAAAACTTAACATTGATTGTGGACGCCGCCCGCCCGCCGCCCGCCCGCCCGGCTTTCGCCAATCCAATAGCCTGGAATTATTTTTAAAAAAACCTGGCTAAAAATTAATAAATTTATCCTAAAACTGAAAATTTCTCCCTGAAAGTATACTTTGGTAGAAAAGTATACTTTTCAATGTTGGTGAAATAGGCTACATGTGGTGGTGCAGGGGCGAAGGGGTGGGGGCTAAAATACTTCAAAACATAATTGAATATGTAAAATATTGATAAAAAATGAATATATAATATATATTAAAAACAACTGGCTTATGTCCGGAATTGACCACCATACGTTTAGAAAACACTGGACCTGGAAACATTTTCTAGCAGTGTGCAAGTTTTTCTTAGCATTATTTGCTAAATCACGTGTCTTTTATAATGTGATCAGCATGCATTATTGTATATGGCAGAGTATGTAGATTAGATCTATAAATTATAATAAATATTTTGCATTGTTTATGTTTCTTGATGATTGTTGATAACTGCGAAAATCCATGACAACGCCAATAAACTTGTAAAACACGGGAATTACACTAGTATGAAAGTATCTTTAGAAATCCATGATACTCTTAGTCCGAGTCTCATTAAAACCCTTGATCAACTACATGCAGACAGACAACGTCACCAATAGACGTCATTATGCGGTATTTGACATGTTTGCATATGGTGGGACGCAACGGTCTTATTGTCAAATAGACCAGTTTTAGGTTATTTTTTATGGGATTTCCCTTATTTAGATTTTTCTAGACTTTTGATATGTTCTTTATAATGCTATCTTCACATGTGTAAATAATTAAATTATTTTGCAATTACGTTGAGGTGATCATACAGACTGGGGAGGAGTCAAACAATGATATTTTTTTTTGGAAATCGACACCGAAACCTGGCTAGATAGCTTGGAAGTGATGTAACTAAGAAAACAAGTTAGATTTTGAAAATCGCTCCACAAATAAAAAATTATTAGAAAAAAATCTATTTTTAGCCCCCATGTTAAATTCCCTTAGGAAATTAGTTTTTTCACAATAAAATCAATATTTGACGGAATTTCATCAAATAATTTTGTTTGGGGAGGGTGACTTTTTTGTTATTGATAAAGAAGTACTTACATTTAAATATTTTGAAGATTTAATGTCTTTAATGGTAATTCCTTATCTGGAGCCCTGTATCCTGCAGAAATGCATAGAAAATTACAATTTTAAACATGTTATTTTGTTATGATACGAGGTCGTCTCCGACAAAAGTTAGAAGCCTTGTTCATATATATAAGTTATATCGATGAAAGCTGAAACACTCCCCGAATGCCTGTGGCCCGCTGTAATTATTTGCGATGATGGGCGAGTTGTCCTTAGTACGAGTTGACTGTAATGTCTACGTTTTGACTACAGTAGCACCCGTCAGTATGATAGTGTTGCATTAGTTTAAGAAAGCATGTTTAATGATGAAAGAACTCACCAACTGCTAATCCGAAGACGATGAATCCGACATTCATACCCATTGTCTATTTTCTTCCGTTTTACCCCTGCTTGGTTTCAGTCTGACTCATCCGGGTATTCATAACTATGCAACAACAACAACAACAACAACGTTAACAACCGCTTCTTTTTGTACCCAGCCGTGCGTGATATCCACAGCTGTAGAATATTGCCTGCATATGGTGGCAATCCTCTACAGCGGGACAACTTATATGACTTACACAACCCACAGCTGTAGGACATTGCCTACATATGGTGTCAATCCTCTACACGGTACACCGTATATGGCTTACACACCACTTAGCTGTAGAATATTGCCTGCATATGATGGTGGCAATCCTCTACAGCGGGACAACTTATATGACTTACAAAACCCACAGCTGTAGGACATTGCCTACATATGGTGTCAATCCTCTACACGGTACACCGTATATGGCTTACACACCACTTAGCTGTAGAATATTGCCTGCATATGATGGTGGCAATCCTCTACAGCGGGACAACTTATATGACTTACAAAACCCACAGCTGTAGGACATTGCCTACATATGGTGTCAATCCTCTACACGGTACACCGTATATGGCTTACACACCACTTAGCTGTAGGACATTGCCTACATATGGTGTCAATCCTCTACACGGTATACCGTATATGGCTTACACACCACTTAGCTGTAGGATATTATTGCCTACATATGGTGGCAATCCTCTACACGGTACACCGTATATGGCTTACACACCACTTAGCTGTAGAATATTGCCTGCATATGATGGTGGCAATCCTCTACAGCGGGACAACTTATATGACTTACAAAACACACAGCTGTAGGACATTGCCTACATATGGTGTCAATCCTCTACACGGTACACCGTATATGGCTTACACACCACTTAGCTGTAGAATATTGCCTGCATATGGTGGCAATCATCTACAGCGGGACAACTTATATGACTTACAAAACCCACAGCTGTAGGACATTGCCTACATATGGTGTCAATCCTCTACACGGTACACCGTATATGGCTTACACACCACTTAGCTGTAGAATATTGCCTGCATATGGTGGCAATCATCTACAGCGGGACAACTTATATGACTTACAAAACCCACAGCTGTAGGACATTGCCTACATATGGTGTCAATCCTCTACACGGTACACCGTATATGGCTTACACACCACTTAGCTGTCGGACATTGCCTACATATGGTGGCAATCCTCTACACGGTACACCGTATATGGCTTACACACCACTTAGCTGTAGGACATTGCCTACATATGGTGTCAATCCTCTGCACGGTATACCGTATATGGCTTACACACCACTTAGCTGTAGGTTATTATTGCCTACATATGGTGGCAATCCTCTACACGGTACACCGTATATGGCTTACACATCACTTAGCTGTAGAATATTGCTTGCATATGATGGTGGCAATCCTCTACAGCGGGACAACTTATATGACTTACAAAACCCACAGCTGTAGGACATTGCCTACATATGGTGTCAATCCTCTACACGGTACACCGTATATGGCTTACACACCACTTAGCTGTAGCATATTGCCTGCTATAATTCTGGTGGCAATTCTTATCCTACAGCAGGGACACTTACTTATGGATTTACATGGAACAAAACCACAGCTGTAGGACATTGCTACATATGGTGTCAAATCAATCCTACACGGTACACCGTTATATGGCTTACACACCACTTAGCTATCGGACATTGCCTACATATGGTGGCAATCCTCTACACGGTACACCGTATATGGCTTACACACCACTTAGCTGTAGGACATTGCCTACATATGGTGGCTCCAATCCTCTACACAAGGTATACCGTATATGGCTTACTACACCACTTAGCTGTAGGATATTATTGCCTACATATGGTGGCAATCCTCTACACGGTACACCGTATATGGCTTACACAACACACAGCTGTACTGGCGCGGATACAGCAATAATTGCAGGGGTGGGGGGGGGGGGGGGGGGGAGGGGGGGGGGGGGGGGGTTGTGGGGGTGTAATTACAAGTCGGCATAGCCGACCTCCGCGAGCGCGAAATCGTAAAGTAGGGGGTTCTAGAGGTCCTCCCCCAGGAAATGTTTAGATACCAGATCGCCGCAGATGCGATTTGCTGACACCTAGGCCACGAAAAATGTCATCCAACTATTCGAGTATTGTAGATTTTCGTCTTTCTTTTTTTTTGGCCGGGAGGGGGGGGGGTCCGGTCCCCCTGGACCCCCTCCCCCTGATGTAGGAAATTGCCTGCACATATGGTGACAATCCTCTACAGCGGTACACCTTATAGGAAACAGACAACCAATTGATTTCCCATAGACCCACATTCACACAAACATGACAATCGCAAACTACCTGCGACAAAATCAATTTTGTTATTTCCCTTCCTGTAGCCTATTTTATCAATATTGAAAAGTATACTTTTCTAGCAAAGTATACTTTGAGGGAGAAATTTTCAATTTTAGGATAAATTTATTAATTTTTATTATACTGAATTTATTACATTATCACAGCCAAAATGGCTGTGATAATGTAATAAATTCAGTATAATAATTCTGCATACTTTTAATCATCAAATATATGTAGCAGTTAGTTCTGTATGAAATAATGCATTTTGGGAAAAGTAAGTGATTACTCCCTCAAAGTATACTTTGCTAGAAAAGTATACTTTGCAATGTTAATGAAATCGGCTACTGGAGTCAGTGACCTAAGCCGGTTCTAGATCCATGCCAAACACGGGGTCATGCGGGTTGATTTCCATGAGTTATTTCCCCTTTTTTGACTGAACCGTCTACTTTCACTTTCGAAATCTCTATCTCACCCCCACACCAAGTCGCACACAGAAAACAAATTAACCTGAATGTGTAGAGCATGCAAATAATATAATACAATGTTTGGCACAGACATACCTTTCCTGCAGCATCTATTTTATTTATCTCTCTGTCATAATAATAACAATCAATGCCGTTGTCCTTCCTGATAATTTACTCCTTGTTGGTAAGCTGTACCAGGACTGGTTTACCGTCTATATTATTCATAAGTTGACTGTGTCCTATATGACTGACACAAAACAGCTGTAGGATATTGCCTATGTTGTGGGGTCATGAGGTTCGCTACAGGGATATCACAACAACATCACAACAACTCCAGTTGCAGATTTATTCAATGTCCACTCTAGGATTGGGAGGTTGCTCGGTCAGCTCTGTAATTATATGAATAAGTTGTGACAAGTAGTCATAGGCAAAAGTGCAGTTTACGTGGTGTCTCGTCAATTGACTTTGCAAACGTGACACGGTGTTAGTAGCATGCACGTGCAGGTGAGATACATGCGCGCGCATAATGAAGACTGCGCATCTTAGATCGCATGTGCAAGGCGGGAAATAATGCGCAAGGCGGGAAAGATAATGCTTAAGAATAAATAAGAAAGCATTCAATGACATGATAATGAAATGAGTGAAATCACTTGTATAACAATACGGCGAGCGACATTTGAATGAGTATGATGCGAATGGCATGATAGTATATAATAGGACAATATATTACTTATAGGTCTAATTATGGGATAAGCAAATTGCCCTATGACGAGTTGACTGTAATGTCTACGTTTTGACTAGCTCCTGTCAGTATGATAGTTTTGAAGAAAGCATGTTTAATGATGAAACAACTCACCAACTGCTAATCCGAAGACGATAAATCCGACATTCAGACCCATTGTTTATTTTATTCCGTTTTACACAAATGCCTACTTGGTTTCAGTTCTGACTCATCCGAGCAAATGAGTCTGGTTAGAGTCTTGGGTAGAGTCTTGAGGCAATATCATACAGCGGCATGACTATTAATGTGCATGAATATCCATGATGCTACAGCAACAACAACGTTAACAACCGCTTCTTTTTGTACCCAGCCGTGCGTGATATCCACAATTGAAGGATATTGCCTGCATATGGTGTCAATCCTCTACAGCGGGACACGTTATATGACTTACGCAACCCACAGCTGTAGGACATTGCCTACATATGGTGGCAATCCTCTACAGTGGTACACCGTGTATGGCTTACACACCACTTAGCTGTAGGATATTGCCTACATATGGTGGCAATCCTCTACATCGGTACACCGTATATGGCTTACACAACACACAGCTGCTGTAGGTTATTGCCTACATATGGTGGCAATCCTCTACAGCGGGGCACATTATATGGCTTACACAACCCACTGTAGGTGGTAGGATATTGCCTGCATATGGTGGCAATCCTCTACAGCGGGGCACCTTATATGACATACACAACCCACAGCTGTAGGATATTGCCTGCATATGGTGGCCATCCTCTACAGTGGGGCATTTTATATGAATTACACAACCCACAGCTGTAGGATATTGCCTACATTTGGTGGCAATCCTCTACAGCTATACAACGTATATGGCTTACACAACACACAGCTGTAGGATATTGCCTACATATGGTGGAAATCCTCTACAGCGGGGCACCGTATATGGCTTACATAACCCACAGCTGTAGGATATTGCCTACATATGGTGGCAATCCTCAACAGCAGTACACCGAATATGACTTGCACAAACAACAGCTGTAGGATATTGCCTGCATATGGTGGCAATCCTCTACAGCGGTGCACTTTATATGACTTACACAACCCACATCTGTAGGATATTGCCTACAGATGGTGGCAATCCTCTACAGCGGAACACCTTATATGACATACACAACCTACAGCTGTAGGATATTGTCTGCATATGGTGGCAATCCTCTACAGCGCGGCATTTCATATGACGTACACAACCCACAGCTGTAGGATACTGCCTGAATATGGTGGCAATCCTTTACAGCGGAACACCTTATGCGACATACACAACCCACAGATCAGATGTGCGGGCACTTCATATGACTTACACAACCCACAGCTGTAGGATACTGCCTGAATATGATCCGCTACAGCGGTGCACTTTATATGACTTACACAACCCACAGCTGTAGGATATTGCCTGCATATGGTGGTAATCCTCTACAGCGGAACACCTTATATGACATACACAACCTACAGCTGTAGGATATTGCCTGCATATCGTGGCAATCCTCTACAGCGGGGCACTTCATATGACTTACACAACCCTCAGCTGTAGGATACTGCCTGAATATGATCCTCTACAGCGGGACACTTTATATGACTTACACAACCCACAGCTGTTGGATATTGCCTGCATATGGTGGCAATCCTCTACAGCGGGGCACTTCATATGGCTTACACAACCCACAGCTGTAGGATACCTGCTAGGAATATTGGATCTGCCTGAATATGATCCTCTACAGCAGTGCATTTTATATGACTTATACAACCCACATCTGTAGGATATTGCCTACATATGGTGGCAATCCTCTACAACGGAACACCTTATACACAACCTACAGCTGTAGGATATTGCCTGCATATGGTGACAATCCTCTACAGCGGGGCACTTCATATGACTTACACAACACACAGCTGTAGGATACTGCCTGAATATGGTGGCAATCCTTTACAGCGGAACACCTTATGCGACATACACAACCCACAGATGTAGGATATTGCCTGCATATGGTTGCAATCCTCTACAGCGGGGCACCTAATATGGCTTACACAACCCACAGCTGTAGGATATTGCCTACATGTGGTGGCAATCCTCTACAGCGGTACACTGCATATGACTTACACAACCCACAGCTGTAATTAGTTTGAGCTGGCGATCAACAATCGGCCAAATATGACCGATAATCCACGCCGGACGGCCTCCGATTCTGTGTGAGATTCTTTCGTACACGCAACTTTCGCTTTGGATGAGGGCAATCAAAACGCGATTAACTGAATAAATGCTGGAAACAGCGATTTGAAGTGAGTATATTCACACACCTATTACCTTTATCGATTGCCAGAGACACAAGTCATACATTTAATCGATGTTTATTGTGTTTGTGCGAATCGGAAAAGAGAGGGCTGTTTCTATAATAGCCATATTCTTTACCACCTTTCTATAAATAGAAGATGGTACTGTACGAGACCAAGTGGTTGGGGTAATGGGATTTGTTTAATAGACATATTTTTGGTGTCATAGGTCCGAGTCTTCCACCTGTGACCCACAGCTGAAGGATATTGCCTACACACGGTCACCGTGGCAATCCTCTACAGTGGGACACTTTATATGACTAACACAACCCACAGCTGTAGGATATTGCCTGCATATGGTGGCAATCCTCTACAGCGGGGCACTTCATATGACTTACACAACCCACAGCTGTAGGATACTGCCTGAATATGATATTCTACAGCGGTGCACTTTATATGACTTACACAACCCACATCTGTAGGATATTGTCTACATATGGTGACAGTCCTCTACAGCGGAACACCTTATATGACATACACAACCTACAGCTGTAGGATATTGCCTGCATATGGTGGCAATCCTCTACAGCGGGGCACTTCATATGACTTACACAACCCACAGCTGTAGGATACTGCCTGAATATGG
This sequence comes from Conchocele bisecta, assembly GCA_029237695.1. Lineage (NCBI taxonomy): Eukaryota > Metazoa > Mollusca > Bivalvia > Lucinida > Thyasiridae > Conchocele > Conchocele bisecta. Next base: position 60,035,726 of record CM055267.1, read on the forward strand.
TGGCAATCCTTTACAGCCGAACACCTTATGCGACATACACAACCCTCAGCTGCAGGATATTGCCTGCATATGGTTGCAATCCTCTACAGCGGGGCATCTTATATGGCTTACACAACCCACAGCTGTAGGATATTGCCTACATGTGGTGGCAATCCTCTACAGCGGTACACTGTATATAACGTACACAACCCACAGTTGTAATTAGTTTGAGCTGGCGATCAGCTATCGGCCAAATATGACCGATAATCCACGCCGGACGGCCTCCGATTCGTGTGAGATTCTTTCGTACACGCAACTTTCGCTTTGGATGGGGGTAATGAAAACGCGAATAACTGAATAAATGCTGGAAACAGCGATTTGAAGTGAGTATATTCACACAGCTAATACCTTTATCGATTGCCAGAGACATAAGTCATACATTTAATCGATGTGTATTGTGTTTGTGCATATTTAATAGGCATATTTTTGGTGTCATAGGTCCGAGACTTCAACCTGTGACCCACAGCTGTAGGATATTGCCTTCATATGGTGGCAATCCTCTACAGCGGGACACCTTATATGACTTACACAACCCACAGCTGTAGGACATTGGGTACATATGGTGGCAATCCTCTACAGCGGTACACCGTATATGGCTAAGCTTTACACAACACTTAGCTGTAGGATATTGCCTACATATGGTGGCAATCCTCTACAGCGGTACACCGTATATGGCTTACACAACACACAGCTGTAGGATATTGCCTGCAAATATGGTGGCAATCCTCTACAGCGGTACACCTTATATGGCTTACACAACACACAGCTGTAGGATATTGCCTGCAAATATTGTGGCAATCCTCTACAGCGGTACACCATATATGGCTTACACAACACACAGCTGTAGGATATTGCCTGCACATATGGTGGCAATCCTCTACAGCGGTACACCTTATATGACTGACACAAAAACAGCTGTAGGATATTGCCTACATATGGCGGCAATCCTCTACAGCGGGGCACTTTATATGGCTTACACAACCCACTGTAGGATATTGCCTGCATATATGGTGGCAATCCTCTACAGCGGGACACCTTATATGACATACACAACCCACAGGTGTAGGATATTGCCTGCATATGGTGGCCATCCTCTATAGTGGGGCACTTTCTATGACTTACACAACCCACAGCTGTAGGATATTGCCTACATATGATGGCACTACCATATGTATTTTTCTCTGCGGAGAATTTTAACTAGATGCAAAAATAGTCAATGGCATCTGCTCACTGAAACGTATTGGATATATCCACGTGGGATGCTCTTTGGTGGGTGAAGTCATGTGATAAACAGAATCTCAAACTCGTTTCCATTTGATATGATATTTATGAAACCCATCGGCATTTGTATGCACCTCGTCTCAGGCTCGGTGCATAAACTGTGCGCGACTCGTTTCATAAATCTCATATCAAATGGAAACTTGTTTAAGATCCTCTATGTATTTTGCTGCAAAGTTAGATCTTCATCCTGGACACATGCTGTTTTATACGATCTAGTATATTCACTAGTTGCAGTATAGATTGTACAAGTAACTAGTAATCGTTTATTTAACATGTTGAGCTGATTATCGTGAAATAATGCACAAGTGGTTGTGTCCGTACGCTAAACAAACGAGTGAGTGTAGTGAACCGAGTTCGTTTATCGGTAGGTCCCACCGTAGTAGTAACATTAGTCTTATTACTTTTAGGGAATTGGGCTAAGTGGGAGACAGAGAGAGACAAAGAGAGAGAGAGAGAGGGGGGGGGGGTGCAGATTGAGAGGTGGAGACAGAGGGAGGAGAAATAGTTGGTTTGCTTATTGGTGTTTAACAGCATATCAACAGCCAATAAACGAGATAGGTTCTCGTTACCACCAGTTAACTGAACTATGGGGAAATTCCAAGATGGCCGCCAAATGTGACGATTTGACGTAATTTCACTAGTTCGTCACAACAAAGAGTATGATTTGTATAATCTTGGGTTTATTGAAACAATGAATGTTTATTTTTGTAACTTTGCTGTGAAATTGAATAATAGTGTAAATAGCAGAACTCCAAAAATTGCCGCTAATTATAAATATATTATAGTATACGTGCAATCGTATCTGTACATAAGAATATATAATTGCACTCATTGCCTTATATCAGATCAAATGTGCATACGAATATTGTATTTAGATACAAAATGATTTTAGTATCTTAGGTACGCAATTATATCATTGTTTCAACATCATTAGTCCAAGATGGCCGCCAACTATTTTGATATTATTGTAGCAATTAATTGCTTATATATTATTCGGATGTCACATCTAAGAATGTAATTATACCAACTACTGGTATTAAGTCAAGATGATCATTTGTTTTCTTAACTTAATATACACCATTAGACAACGTTCACTAACAGAAGTCTAAAATGGGCGCCGGATACTAATATAGTACATTCTACTAGTAATCAAATCATATACTTATAAATAGTACACTTGGTTATATACGTTGGCTTATTCAGTTTATTTTGGTAAGCCTTCTTGTCTTGCCATTCCACATCAACATTCATGCTGATAGTATTCCGACACCAAATCCAATATGGCTACCAACTTATGTAAATATAACTTATATAGTGGGCGTTGGCAAGAAGATGTAGTGTGGAACTTTACAATACACTTTAATGAATTCCTAATTTGAATGAATACAAGAGGTTTTCGTTCATACCAGTGGTTCAAACGCTTCAATGCTTAGCCAGTTTACTGTGAAATCACGCGAATTGGCTAACCTGGCTAGTACAAATGGAGAACACATATATATATTTCCACAGTCCCATCAGCGTTATTAAAATAGCAACTAAGGACTCCCACGGATATTATTACATTCTGACAAGTTATTTTTTCTACGAAAGGTACATACTTTCCACTTAGGGCGGTATGTACATGGTGATTTATGTACCTTTTAATATCACTTATCATTTTGTAAACTGCAAGTAATTGATATATATTCAGATTGTTATTGATTATGTTGAGCAAATTATATTTGTATGATGAGATAATGTAATATGTCTATAACATTCTTGTTTTCAATGACAAGTCGGAATTCAACGTCTAACATGCATGTCCAGTTGATTTGATTACACACAACTCAATATGGAGTGCATACATATGACATGTTAACATACGTAAATGCTGAACAAAGAAATCAAATTTAATCACAAATCAATAATTCTGAGAAAAACACCGAGATAATATAGTGTGGACACAACTAATACACATTGTAATGATATATACGACAGTCATTCCATTTGAGCCACTACTAAATGACGGTAACAATAACCGTTATAGTCATTGCAGACTGCAATACACATAGTACACACCAATATATACAACAGGACAGCATTCAAGGTATCATGCAATGGATATCAGAATGCAGTAATCACGAAATTTAATATACTAATATGACAATGCTAAACAACGTAACTGTCATCCCTTGCGGCTAGAGTTTTTGTGCCATCATATCTCCTTCTTTTCTTATAGTCATATCTACAATATTAACTTTCATTTCATGTATACTGTGTATTTCGTTGTAATTAGTTTGTATATTATTCGTTTTTTATTGCCTTGTATGTTGATGTCCTTTTGAAGAATGATGGCGAGGTAAGCGGGAGGTTTGCTAAACATTTCAGGTTTAACCATCCAAGTGTTCTGTTTTATGCACTGTCCTGTCCAAGGTGGCATCCTTCTTGTCATTTCTCCGTGTACTGTACTTCATTGGGATTTGATTTTCCTGTTACTTTACCAGTAGTTCATTGGGGAATAGTTGTTGTTGTGCTTGCTGTGCATTTGTTATATACTGTTTATGTAGTACATGCACTGTTGCTTTAGTTTTGGTACCGTGCACCGCTGATCGTGGAGTGCATGTTTGTGCCCCGTTGAAGGTTCTGCGACCACTGATGTGCGTATGTCATGTGTTTATTAGGAAGTATGTATTGCGTTGGTTTCTTATTTTCATGGGTTTATGGGTCTCACTTTTTTACTGTGTTCTCTATTTTAATAATCATGTCATTATTATGCGATCGTCATTGACATACATTTGTATACATGTTGCAATCTTGACATGATAATCCATATGTTACACATTAAACCACACAACAGGTAAACATATTCGGTCAAAAATAAAATTTGACCCCTATTTGACCCCTGGGCAATGACCATTTTTGACCCAGAGGCCACCATATGAACAAATCTGAATCAGCGTTAACTATCAATAATTCACACCAAGTTTCGTCGAAATCAGCCTGGCGGTTTGTGAGAAGAAGATTTTTTGACAATTTGACCTACTTTTCAACGGCGGACATCTTGGATTTGGTGATGACCTCCATTTTAATAAAAATGGACAGGCTTCACCCACAGACCATTACAGTTAAGTTTGGCCAATATCGGCCAAGCAGTTCACAAGAAGAATACGTTTGAAATCTTTAGTAAAAGAATGACCATTTGAACTATCGGTGGCCATCTTGGATGACGTAATCATATGATTTAGACAAAAAAATGTTCCAGAGTGATTGTCTCGTCAATACCTTCGATTTGATATATTACAGGACTATATTCGGTTAAAAATAAAATTTGACCCCTATTTGACCCCTATTCGGGCGACGCCCATTTTTGACCCACGGGCCACCATATGAACAAATCTGAAACAGCGCTAACTATCGATCATTCATACCAAGTATCGTCGAAATCGGCCTGGCGGTTCGTGAGAAGAAGATTTTTTAAGAATTTGACCTACTTTTCCATGGCGGCCATCTTGGATTGTCGATGACCTCCATTTTAACAAATCTGAAATGACATCACCCATATATCATCACTGTGAAGTTTGACCAATATCGGCTCAGCAGTTCAGGAGAAGAAGATGATTGAAAATGTTCACAGACGGACGGACGGACGACGGACACTTTGCCATAACAATAGCTCACATGAGCTAAAAAGTCACCCTCCCCAAATTTTGTTGGCGATCTACCAGAATACTCCCACCTGAGAGTATACTTTTTCGGGGTATATTTCTACCTACACACAAGGCAAATGTGTAAATAAAATAGTTGATCTGAATTATCCAGACGCTTGTAACCACAAAATAACGTAGTATTTATACAAACCCACGATATAGCATTTGGACGTGGGGCGCAGTAAAGGGCCACACACGGCATACTTGCAACAAGCAATATAGATCGTTATCGGGCTATAACAGTGTGATATTGGTCAGGTGCTACACTAGACTAACATGCCACGTCTCTATATCATTTTTATTAACTTCTATTTTTCATTTTCTGACTTTCATCATTTACTTTGCTATAGTTGTAACGGTAGTAAACCCATAGTGCTATGTCTAGGGCTACACTGGTCACACATCTCATAAGCCTTGGGCATTTCTCCAGTCACAGCCTCAAATATGCTACATCAGTACATGGTCGATGAATACAAATTAAATGAAAACTGTGCCGATATTCACCATTTTCATGATGCTATTACATAGTCCAATGGGAGTATGCCGGTACTATATATACTACCGGAATACTCCCATCTGTACTTACGGAATGAATCTCAATATAAGTAGCATATTATAAGACACTACCCCAAAAACATTTCTGAGCCCCATTTTTTTGTAGCAATGTATCCCCCGAAGAAAACCCTCTTCCCGGGGAAACTTCCCCTAGTAGTAGTAGCAACGTAATATGATTGATAGAGTATATTTCATCAATTTTTTCGCATATCATATCTCGTTGATACTAGGGGAAGTTTCCCCGGGAAGAGGGTTTTCTTCGGGGGATATGTTGCTACAGCAAAATGGGGCTCTGAAATGTTTTGGGGTAGTGTCATAAAATATGCTACTTCTGTTGAGATTCATTCCGTAAATGTTGACCAGTAATATAATTATGTTCATGCTATATATACTACCCATGGTATATAACCATGGGAGTATACTCCCACCTAATTTTACGGGATGAATCTAAATATAAATAGCATATTACACTACCCCCAAAACATTTCCGAACCACATTTTTTGTAGCAATGAATCCCCCGAAGAAACCCCTCCCGGGGAAATTTCCCCTAGTAGCAACGTAATGTTCATCGGTTTCGTCACCCTATATATACATTACTACCGGAATACTCCAATGGGAGTATTCCGGTAGTATATATCAGGGGCGGCGGAATAATTTTGTTGCGGGTGGCCTAGCACCCCAATAATTCTGTAAATTTTGGATTTTTTATTCTAATATATTTGTGTAATCATGAGTACTGGGAACTTTGCTAAGAACTTTGCTGAGAATGCAGGAAATGGCGTTTCACACCACTTGGATTTAAAAATTTGCCGGGGAGGGCATGCCTCCGGACCCCCCGACCGCAATCGGGTCCTTTGGGCCCTCAACATTTGGCCACCCCCTCCAATAATTTCGTTTCGGTTTCCGCCTATGTATATAGAGCGACGATAATACTTGTACAACCGGGTATGGAAGGTGTTCGAGCCAATTCCCACCCTTAAATATAAGCCAAATAAGAATACGGTAATAAGAATGCTTGTAGCATGTTTATATATCATATTACGTTGTTATTAGGGGAAGTTTTCCCGGGAAGAGGGTTTTCTTTGGGGGATATATTGCTTCATAAAATGGGACTCGGAAATGTTTTGGGGGTAGTGTAAAAAAAGATGCTATTTATATTTAGATTAATTCCGTAAAGTTATTGTTTTTTTCACAATATCTCTTTAACCCCTTGCCAGACTTTGATAATATTTCACATAAATGTTTGTCTACGCATGATGTTTCATTACGCACACCCCCACATCCAAATTCTGAAGATCAAGGTCATTTATTTACTTGTAATGTTCACCGGTTTTGTAACAGAAATGCGTTAAAGTTATTGTTTTTTCACAATATCTCTTTAACCCCTTGTCAGACTTTCATAATATTTCACATCAATGTTTGTCTACGGATGATGCTTCATTATGCACAACCCCACAACCAAATTCTCAAGGTCAAGGTCATTTATTTACTTTTAATGTTCACCGGTTTTGTAACAGAAATGCGTTAAAGTTATTGTTTTTTCACAATATCTCTTTAACCCCTTGCCAGAGTTTGATAATATTTCACATCAATGTTTGTTTAGGGATGATGCTTCATTACGCACACCCCCACATCCAAATTCTCATGGTCAAGGTAATTTATGTACTTGTAATGTTCACGGTCAAATGCCTCGGCAGGCGCGATACCGCTGGCGGAATTATTGTGTATCCTACCTCATGGTTCTGTTCCCTACGTCATGGTTATGTACCCTACCGCATGGTTTTTGTCGCGCCTGCTTTAGCAGAGGCGCGACAATAGTAGGCGCTTTTTCCGTCGTCGTCCGCGTCGTCGTCCGCGTCGTCGTCGTCCGCGTCCGGTTTGCGAGACATAGGTTTTGATTTTCCGGAGTCGGCGGCGTCGGCGTCATCATTCAATTTTAAGTTTTCGTGTTACGGTCATTACTTCAACACCTTATCAGCTACAGTCATCAAACGTTATACATACTATGATATTCAAAACAATTCCGGGCTCCAGGGTCAAGGTCAAACTCTATTTCTTTCTATGCTACAAACTGAACATTAATGCATGAAGACCCGTTTTCTCGTGTGCTCTGTACACCTTACCTTACCTTACCTGTAGAGAGAACAATAGCCTTCTCCGCTTGAACAATAGTGACTGGGAGATCCAATCACCTGTGCATGTGCTAGCATGTGCAAATGTCCAGACTGACCACTAACTGACCACTAACATATTACAGGTAATTTATACAGGTAAATTACTATATTACATTTCCGTAAACTGTGTTGAAAATATTGTGACAATATGTGGACCTGTGCAGATATTATATGTAGATAAATATAGGACTATTGAAACAAATTCTGGCCTCCAGTAGCGAGCATTATTATTTTTAATTGTTAAACTTTTTTTTTCCATTTTTTTTTTAAATAATTTTTCAATTTTTGTCTAATAGCATAATGTCGTAAGTGATATATACAGACTATGATAATATAATACAACAATTATTGACTAGTGAGCTATAAAATATAATCTGATATTCTATGGCTCACTAGTCAATAATTGTATAATATGTTCGGGCCAGTGAAAATTGCTTTCTGACCCAGGCTAGGGGTCAAGGCGGCGGGACAAGGCGAGACATTTGATTCAGCGGAATTCTTGTTTGTAACAGAAATGCGTTAAAGTTATTGTTTTTTCACAATATCTCTTTAACCCTTGCCAGACTTTGATAATAGTTCACATCAATCTTTGTCTAGGGATGATGCTTCATTACGCAGACCCCCACATCCAAATTCTCAAGGACAAGGTCATTTATTTACTTGTAATGTTCACGGTCAAATGCCTCGGCAGGCGTGATACCGCTTCCGTGGCGGAATTATTGTGTATCCTACCTAATGGTTCTGTACCCTACCTCATGGTTTTGTATCCTGCTTCTGTTCCCTACGTCATGGTTTTTGTCTCGCCCGCGAAAGCTGAAAGCGAGACTAAGGTTTTGCTTTTCCGGAGTCGTAGTCGTCGTCGTCATTCAATGTTAAGTGTTCGTGTTACGGTCATTACTTCAACACCTTATCAGCTACAGTCATCAAACTTTATACATACCTTTACTATGATATGTAGATGAATATAGGACTACTCTAGGGGCCCCAGGGTCAAGGTCAATGCGGAACAAGGCGAGACAATTGATTCCGCGGAATTCTTGTGTATCCTACCTAATGGTTCTGTACCCCACCTTATGGTTCTGTTCCCTACCTCATGGTTTTTGTCTTGCCCGCGAAAGCGGAAAGCGAGACATAGGTTTTGCTTTTCCGGAGTTGGCGGCGGCGTCATCATTCAATGTTAAGTTTTCGTGTTACGGTCATTACTTCAACACCTTATCAGCTATAGTCATCAAACTTTATACATACCTTTACTATGATATGTACATGAAAATAGGAATATTAAAAAACAAGAAACGAGGCAAAGCCACGAAGGCCAGGTATTTTCCAAGCATGGACACTTGGATAACATAATTATACCCACTTTTTGTAGACTAGATGGCCGTGGCCTGCATGTCGCGCCTTGGGGCGAGGCATGGACACTAAACAAATAGATATAGTAGATGGAAAAACTTTAACGAAAACACTTTAACCGGACACATGGACGTACGGACGGACGGACGTATGCCAAAATGCCGACGATATCGCGCTTTCCGCAAGCGGGTGCGACAATGATGATAAACACCCATGTGAAGTATCAAGGTAATGGGTGAAGCAGTTGCAGAGATGTAGTACACGAAAAAACTTTAACAAATAAATTCAAAGTAATTTGACCTTGACATTGCGCACAGGGGCCGCACGGTTGGGGGTTAGAGTGAAAATATGGTCGATGATAAACACCCATGTGAAGTTTCAAGGTAATGGGCGAAGCAGTTGCAGAGATATAGTATAACAAAAAATTGTTTTAACCAAAAAATTTAACCAGACGTACGGGTGTTAAAAAGTTAACGTTGAACATGGCTAAGTCAATTACGTAGAAATAATAGGTGAAGGTAAAAAAAATGGTCACATGTTGGATAGTTGTATGTGGTAGGCACCCCTTGGTTATGAAGCTGTGAAAGTTTGGTGGTCCTAGGTGGTACAGTACCAAAGAAATGGACTTAAACACGAAAACTTAACATTGTAAGCGCGAAAAGTTAACATTGAAAATGGCCAAGTCGACTGCGCGGAAAAAATGGGTCAAGTTAAAAAAAAAAGTAACATGTTGGATAGTGATATGTGGTGGGCACCCCTTGATTATGAAGCTGTGAAAGTTTGGTGGTCCTAGGTGGCACAGTAACAAAGAAATGGACTCAAACACGAAAACTTAACATTGATTGTGGACGCCGCCCGCCCGCCCGGCTTTCGCCAATCCAATAGCCTGGATTTTTTTTCAAAAAACCTGGCTAAAAATTGGCGGGCCCCAGGGTCTTCCGGGTCAAGGTCAAACTCTATTTGTTAATACATTCAATGTTAAGTTTTCGTGTTATGGTCATTACTTCAACACATTATCAGCTACAGTAATCACACTTTATACATACCTTTACTATGATATGTACATGAACATAGGACTATTTAAAAAAAATTTGGCGGGCCCAGGGTCTTCAGGGTCAAGGAGGGGTACAAAGGTCAAAACTCTATTTGTTAATACATTCAATGTTAAGTGTTCGTGTTACGGTCATTACTTCAACACCTTATCAGCTACAGTCAGCACACTTTATACATACCTTTACTATGATATGTACATGAATATAGGACTATTACATTTTTTTTGGCAGGCCCCAGGGTCTTCAGGGCCAAGGTCAAACTTTGGCAGGCCCCAGGGTCTTCAGGGTCAAGGTCAAACTCTATGTGTTAATACATTCATTGTTAAGTTTTCGTGTTACGGTCATTACTTTAACACCTTATCAGCTACAGTCATCAAACTGTATACATACCTTTACTATGATATGTACATGAATATAGGACTATTAAATTTGTTTTGGCAGGCCCCAGGGTCTTCAGGGTCAAGGTCAAACTCTATTTGTTAATAGATTAAATGTTAAATGTTCGTGTTACGGTCATTACTTCAACACCTTGTCAGCTACAGTCATCAAACTTTATACATACCTTTACTATGATATGTACATGAATAGGACTATTAAAAAAGAATTGGCGGGTTCCAGGGTCTCCATGGTCTCCAGGGTCAAGGTCAAACTATATTTGTTAATACATTCAATGTTAAGTTTTCGTGTTACGGTCATTACTTCAACACCTTATCAGCTACAGTCATCAAACTTTATACATACCTTTACTATGATATGTACATGAATATAAGACTATTAATTATTTGTTGGCGGGCTTCAGGATCACGGTCAAACTCTATTTGTTAATACATTCATTGTTAAGTTTTCGTGTTACGGTCATTACTTCAACACCTTGTCAGCTACAGTCATCAAACTTTGTACATACCTTTGCTATGATATACAAGTACATGAATATAGGACTATTAAACACAATTTGGCAGGCCCCAGGGTCAAGGTCAAACTATATTTGTTAATACTTTCAATGTTAAGTTTCCGTGTTACGGTCATTACTTCAACACCTTGTCAGCTACAATCATCAAACTTTATACATACCTTTACTATGATATACAAGTACATGAATATAGGACTATTAAACAAAATTTGGCAGGCCCCAGGGTCAAGGTCAAACTATATTTGTTAATACTTTCAATGTTAAGTTTCCGTGTTACGATCATTACTTCAACACCTTATCAGCTACAGTCATCAAACTTTATACATCCCTTTACTATGATATGTAGATGAATATAGGAATATTAATTTATTTTTCTCGGGCTCCAGGGTTAAGGTCAAATTCTATTTTGTTAATACTTTCAATGTTAAGTTTTCGTGTTACGATCATTACTTCCAACACCTTATCAGCTACAGTCATCAAACTTTATACATCCCTTTACTATGTTATGTAGATAAATATACGATTATTATTTTTTTTTCTCCGGCCCCAGGGTGAATGTCAATGCGGCACAAGGCGAGACATTTGATTCCGCGGAATTCTTGTTGTATCCTACCTCATGATTTTGTATCCTACCTCATGGTTTTGTTCCCTACCTAATGGTCATGTACCCTACCTCATGGTTCTGTACCGTACCTCATGGTTCTGTACCCTACCTCACAGTTCTATACCCTACCTCATGATTCGGTACCCTACATAGATGATACTGGATATGTACCCTACCTAATGGTCCTGTACCCTACCTCATGGTCCTGTACCCTACATAATGGTTCTGTACCCTATCACATGGTTCTGTTCCCTACCTCATGGTTTTGTATCCAACCTCATGGTTCTGTTCCCTACCTCATGGTTTTGTATCCTACCTCATGGTTCTGTTCCTACCTCATGGTTCTGTACCCTACCTCATGGTTATGTACCCTACCTCATGGTTATGTACCCTGCCTAATGGTCCTGTACCCTACCTCATGGTTCTGTACCATACCTCATGGTTCTGTACCCTACCTTATGGTTCTGTACCGAACCTCAAGGCTAAGTACCCTACCTCATAGTTCTTTACCCTACCTCATGATTCGGTACCCTACATATATGATACTGGATATGTACCCTACCTAATGGTTCTGTACCCTACCTCATGGTCCTGTACCCTACCTAATGGTTCTGTACCTAACACATGGTTCTGTACCCTACCTCATGGTTCTGTACCGTACCTAATGGTCCTGTACCCTACCTCATGGTCCTGTACCTTACCTCATAGTCCTGTACCCTCCCTAATGGTTATGTACCCTAGATGAATATAGGACTATTCTCGGGGCCTACTGGTTATTAGTATTCCCTACCTCACGGTTCATGGTTCTGTATCCTACCTAATGGTTCTGTACCCTACCTAATGGTTCTGTACCCTACCTCGTGGCTTTTGTCGTGCCTGCTTTAGCAGAGGCGAGACTATAGTCGGCGCTTTTTCCGCCACAAGTCTGTGCCGGACTCCCTGGATAACCAAATGAAGCTCTTGAAGACACGTTTGCTGCGCCATATTTCATCAAAATCCGTTGCATATTAAGGAAAATATCAAATAATACTTACTTTGGAGTGGGCGACGTTGTTGTTGTTGTAACCACGTGATCATGCACCTTGTTTATATAACCCTTCACATGCTCCCAATATGCCGCCCGCTGTGATTCTAATCCACACCCGGGCGTAACCTAAAATGCTGAATTAAATTTTGTCGTCTGTTTTTATGCCCCACCACGATAGTGGAGGGGGCATTTAGTGTTACCCTTGTCCGTCCGCCCCGTCCGTCCGTCACAAAACTTTAACGCTCGGGTAAATGTCTCATAATTTCTTCATCCTTCGATCGATCTGCTTCATATTTCATATACACATTGCTCTAATGGTCCTCTACTGCCCTGTGCCAAATCCACGTTCGTCAAGCCCAGGGTCAAGGTCACATACTTGGTGCTTCAAAGACTTCAACGCTCGGGTAAATATCTTATAATGTCTGTTCCCTTTCACGGATCAGCTTCATACTTCATATATGCATTGCTATAATGGTCCTCTACCACCCTGTGCCAAATTCACGTTTGTCCTGCCCCCGCCAAGCTCAGGGTCAAGGTCACATACTTGGTGCTTCAAAAACTTTAACGCTCAGGTAAAACTAGATTGGTTAGTAAGCGAGGCTTACGGAATACCCCCCGCGTGGGCCCAGGTACCCCTAAAATATGTAAAAATTTCCAAGTGTGTGGGCTTGTGACCTTGACTCTGGGATTAGCGCGAGCGGCATGAACGTGAATTTGTCACAGGGTGGTAGAGGTCCATTGGAGCAATGAGTGTGTGAAAATGTGAAGCAGATCCGAGAAGGAAATAGAAGTTATAACCGATTTCTCTGATGTTAAGTTTTGTAAAGAGACTACCGTATAACCTCGAATTAACATACAAAAGGCGTTTATTTAGCCAGTAAAACAAAAAACAAAAAATTACCAAGGACCGCCAATTTCAAACACAAATAAGGATTTAAGGATTATTTGTATTTGAAATTTGCGGTCATTGGTAAAAAAAAAAAATTATTATTTATGGGGGGAGGGGGCGTTTATTAGGAGGGGGGGGGGGGGGCGTTAATTGGAGGTATACGGTATGTATGTACTTGACCTCGAGATCGCTTTCGAGAAATCAAGTTGGAGGTTATACGGTGTTATTTTGTAAATGTGTTGTTGACCTGAGGGGATCAGCGGGGATTTGTCACAGCATATGAAATATTAAGAATTTTCAATGAAAGAAATAGAAGTTATAACATTTCTCTGATGTTAAGTTTTGTAAAGAAGACTAAGTATGTGACCTTGACCTTATGCATGATGTTATAGATTTGTCACAGCATGATGTACAACCTTGAGGAATGCACAAGTGAAATAATAAGAATTTTCAATGAAGGAAATAGAAGTTACAAGTTATTTCTCTGATGTTTTTGTTTTTTTTAGCTTATATTTAACGGCGGCACTGGCTCTATGACCTTGCATGCCGTCTCCCAAGAATGGGAGAAAGAACGGAGGTAGAGATTTTTGAGAGAAGCCGGTAATTCGTATTTACAGAGCAACTACGAATTATCGGTACCCATTTACAGCTGGGTGAACTGGAGCAGTGTGGATAAAGTGTCTTGCTCAAGGACACAACGCACGCCGCTAGTCAGGCTCGAACCCACGACCCTTGGATCAGTAGTCCGACACACTAACTATTACGCCACGGCGCTCCACGCTTCTCTGATGTTAAGTTTTGTAAAGAGACTAAGTATTTGACCTTGACCTTGGGAACAGCGGGGGTTCGACGGTCGTGGATTTGGCACAGCATGGTAGTAGAGCCTTACAGGAATGCATGTGTGAAACATTAAGCATTTTAGATGAAGGAAATAGAAGTTAGAACAATATTTCTTAATGTTAAGTTTTGTAAAGAGACTAAGTATTTGACCTTGACCTTGGTATCAGCGGGGGTTGGATGGTCGTGGATTTGGCACAGCATGGTAGTAGAGCCTTACAGGAATGCATGTGTG